>JAQPZY010001492.1:762500-1362500 GCA_029931535.1 Margaritifera margaritifera
CATCATTAAAAAAAAAGCGTAACCAGAAAGAAAAAAGTAATTGTTTGCAGTTTAATGACTTACTTACAAATACAAAGTGATATGCATAACAAACAAAAATACATGAATGCAATAGCATGTAAACGTGTACACAAATGGATAAGTAATACTATATATACTATCTATAGAAAAGGAACTGTCACGAAGAACCGTCTAAGAAGGCACGCAACTCATGGTGATGTAACACAGCAATAACGCTTGTCTATTTTGGGATGGGATGTTCAGGAAACCCACATACAAAAACTTGCAAAACTATAATTGAACAAGAAGACGTGCAGCTTCTCACAACGTAGCTTTGCAAAACTAGAATTACTGTCAATGTAAATAATTCATGCTTTAAGGTTTATGTTCACACTTTGATTATTACACGGTGTATTTTGGCCATGTGACTTCAAAGAAGTAATGGAAAACAAAAAGCATTGTAATTAATTCTAACTGCTGGTATTACATATATTGCATATAAAATTATGTAATAACTGCCACTAGAACCAGCAATTTATTTTTTGTTAGTTTATAAAACTTCGCCAAAACTTTACAAAGTCCAAAAAATTACATTCATTTCTGAATTGACCTTTTAAACATGTAGTTATAAAGTTGACGTTACTTACCCATAACATCCGTGACCACTTTGGTTTGAATAAATGACCACTATGGATTGAATAAATGACCACTATGGACTGAAAATATTTGTGCATGTGCTCTCTTCTACTTTTATAGAGGCTGTTTCAAAATAGCATTGAAATATTTTGGATTTAGTCGATTTTGAGTGAAGTTATAGGAATGAGCAAAAAATAAATTTTTTTTTTTCTAGTGGCAGTTTATTAAATATTTTTATTATATAACAATTACCATAATGTAATCTAGGTACTCCTAACAGTTAGAATTAATTTCAACGTACAGTTTCTGCGGTGCTCATCTGAAGTCATGTGGCCAAAATACCTGGTATAATGAATAAAGTGTGGACATAAACAGTAACAGGGTGTGGTTTTACAATGTCGTATCCGTAAAAGCAGTTACAGAATTGCGCAAGAAGAGTTCAGCTTCTTATAATCATGTAGCTAGCAAAACTAGAACTATTATCGAAGTATTAAGTAACAGAAAGACATATATGTATGGTGCTTTCTTTGACATCACATTGGAAAAAGACACACATTCTGAGATGACATCAGTAACATATATGAAATGGACATGATAGACAAAACTTAAAGTGTAGACTACCAATGTTTCGTGAGATATCATGGCAAAAAGAAACAAAGTGATGTTATGTTGGACCGATACAGAATAAGCACAGCTTACGGTAATAAACGGTAATAATGCAGATCTTTATATGAAATTACATCACTAAAATACACACATCGTTCAATAACAAACCAATTTAGTATCCAGTCACGTTACTGAAATTATATATATATATATATATATATATATATATATATATATATATATATATATATATATATATATATATATATATATAGTTACGACTCTAGGTCTTAAAATATGCAACAGAAAGAAAGCGAAACCAATAAAATCAAGTAAAATCAAGAATCAATTTATTTCCAGACAACTAAAGTGAAAATTCAAAAGACATTTACAATTTGTGAGTGAAATTCCAAATAATCCTAAATGTCCTAATCACAAGTCCAAAATAATAGAATGTTCCGATTGAATTCAAATAGCCTTGAATATCCTGATGTACCATGTAGATGTAATCCAGAATGTATTTGAATGAGTTCACATAAATCCCAAAATCATGTATTAATCCAAAAGTCAATGAACACTTCAGTAATTCCAGTGAATATTTTAAATAAAAATTCCTCTCAAATTGTATCTGATTTCAACAACACAACTGTAATTACTAAAATAGATTCCTTACAGACTGATCATTCGAACCGCAATTCTGTAACAGGAATGAATTTTTTTTACCAAAATCTGTATATAAATACACATGCCTACATGACCTATGTCACATCAGAATATGAGTAATTATAATGGAAAAATACTGGCCTACCTGACATATGTCACAAAAGTCTAATTGCGAAATGCCTAAGAAAATACAGGCCTACCTGACACATATTACAACTTATAAGCATGAACAAAAGTTAAGTAAGTATTTTCAAATAACCATACAACTTACAATCATAAACAAAAGTTAAGTATCTATACATCATACCTAACAATATATATATATATATATATATATATATATATATATATATATATATATATATATATATATATATATATATATATATATATATATAAATTTCATGAACCATTATAAAGACGAATATATATATATATATAATGAACCATTATAAAGACGAATTTGATGTGCAAAACATAAGGAGCATGACACCCCTGTATCAAAGCTCCGTGTTTGAATATTGGGTTTCAGAAATCTGTTTCTCTCGACCGAATGTGTTTATTTAAATGTTATTTTGAGCGTGTACCTCGGCGGAAAAAATCACATCCAATCCATCTGTTCATAGTTTTGAGATAAACCTCAAAATGATTACTTTTGTATCTTAACGGCGCGACAACTAAATTGCAGCTTACTTTCCGTTACTCTCACAATTATCTGTGAAATATAATTCCAGAATGCGTTTTGTGGTCTCTGAAGTAGTGACGTCTTTCTCTATTTCCTTTTCTATAAGAAATATTATACAGAAATTGTTCATAATTTGATAATCGCAACGAGAATACCCCAAAATATCCACTCCAGTATTTTTAGCCTTATATGTTTCGTGTTTACCTACCCGGTTGCACCCGTGTTAAGACCACTTGCAGAACTAGAATGATCAGTGACCTAGCGTCCATGTTGAACAAGTAGCCAGTAGTTACATGTATCACATACGTCGTTGGTCCCAAATTAGTGTCTTTATCAGTTCATGGAGCTATCTAAAGGCGCCTATTCCTGACCTGTTACATGTCTATTTTAGGTTCTTTTATGGAATAAGAACATTGACCTTGATTTCAATAATAACAATCTCCAGCAAGTAAAGAATATATCAAATATGCCTCAAGCCCTTAATACCTCGTCACATAATTAAAAAATAAAATATATATGATATAATATTCGCGTTATAGAGGGGCTTTTTCTTCATGAAAGTTATCCAGAATAGGCCGGTGTTTATACTGGACGTATTACAAACGAGGGCAATGTTTGAGATGATTAAATGATAAGATTTGTCCTCTAACAGCATTTGACATAACCACTGTCAAAATGGAGCAGATCTTCTCGCTGGTGTTTTGGGGACCATTTCTTCTCTTGATTATAACAGGTAGCTACATCACAGAGATATTCAATATATAGTCTTTGAAGTCAGCTTAATCATGTAAAAATTGAATGTTGATATTGATTTCACAAAATAGTCCGTATAACATTTCTTATGTCTACAATATGCTTTGTTTTTCTTTTTCTTATATTTTTCTTTTCTAATCTTCCTATACTTCTGAAATATTTAGTATAAACGAAGTTTTCAAGAAATATATACTTATGCACTTTATGTTTCATTTAAAAAGAGCAAAAAATCGATGTTACGCATTTATAATGAGTAGGTATTGATGATGTGTATAGTGTAGTAATTTCCATACAATCAGAGTTTCTTCTCATCTTCAGTAGTTGTTTCTGTCAAGGAACAAACATTGTTCTTTCATGAGACAGGTATATAATACACAATTCGCAAACCTTTTCTCTAAGAACAAATTGTGTTTGTAGTATGTTATGTATATCATTGAGAACAAGTTGTGTTTGTAGTATGTTATGTACATCATTGAGAACAAGTAGTGTTTTCATTGAGAACAAGTTGTGTTTTGTAGTATGTTATGAATATCACTGAGTACAATTTGTGGCCTTAAAGGCCAAAGTTCAGAATCGGTCCTTCGCTAGAGAATGGTGGGTATGAATAATGATTGGTCAAGATGGTGGAATCTGGTTACTTTACCATATCAAGTAAGGTCTAATAAGAAAACATCTAATGGGCAATTTCGGGGTGTACTGAAAAATAGGCTAATTAGCATCCCTCTATAGCCAGTAAACATTGACAGGTGGTCAGTTAGTTACTAAGCTTCACCTGTCCATCACTGTATAAGGCACTGTTTCAAATGTTTGACAAACAGTATGGGTCTCGGCACGAGTTGACCAAATCATGTAGGTCCTTTTCCCACAACATACACGAGTGATCCAATGATGATATTCATTTACAACAGGTTTGAGCAAATCTGAAAACTGGTTCCAAAATTGCTTACATTAAAGGACATATCACATTTGTTCTAGTGGCAGTTTAATAAATGCACACATGGAAGAGTTATCTAAGTTCACACTGTAAAGGTCAGATTTGAAGGGGCTACATGCGTGTCTAAGTTTAGTGTTAAAGATACTAAGCTGACGTTTGCCAATAAATACAGATGTGGCCCATAAGTTGGATTAATTAAACTTTTTTGTTAAATATACAAATTTGGAGAATTTTGGATATCGTCAGAGAGAATTCCAAAGAACAATCGTATATGTGGAAAAGGACGTCCGAAAAATCTGAAGTCTGGTAGGGATTTGTGTGATTAGATGACACATATCTCCTTATGGAAGAATGTCGCTTAAATAGTTAGGTACTTGATTATTTATAATCGAATACACTATGCACCATCTCTTTTTTTTCCTTCGTTGTGCAAGAGTTTTCCAAACAGTTTCCGTATAAACAAACTCTCTAGAAAAGATAGACCTTAACGATTCGTGCAGTTTTCATTTGAATTTTTCCAATCTTTTCCAATCTTCCATTGAGCAATTATCCCAGACTCCACAGGCATATTCTAAAATTAGACGTATGAATAGTGTATACAATTTAGCTAGAGTTATTCTGTGTACAGATGTTTTACTCGCGCGCAAGATAGATACATATTTGGATGCTTCTTGAATAACCATGCTAATATGATAAGTCCATTTGGCATCAGAAGATAATGTTAGTTCTAAGTGTCTTTGATTTTTAACAGGAAACGAATTCATATTATTACAAGAGAACTTCAGAAAGGAAAGGTCAGTTTGCCTGCTTGTAATTAATAACATATCAGTTTTCGAAGTATTAACAGTAACAAGCCAGTTGTTTGACCATGCACTAAGTCATTCAAGATAATTTTTGTTCATAATCCTTTGTACTAGTTACGGATCTGTCGAAGGAGTTCCAAGAGAAGCATTATCCGCAAATAACCTCGCAGGCGAACTCAATTTGTATGCTACATCGTTGATATGAGTAAGAAACAGTAAAGGGACTAACACGGAACCTTTGAAAACCCCAGCAGTTAGTTGACATTCTGTTGATACTAAATTTCGATAGAAAACACTATGGAAGTTGTTTCTTAAGTAGCTTTGATCCATGATATGAGTTTACAAGCAATTTCATATTTTCGAAGTTTATAAACCAACCCTACTATCAATACTCTATCAAAAGCTTTACTGATATCAAAGGACTTTAAACACGTGATTTCATTCAAATCAAGAGAAAAACATTTATTTTAAAGTTCAATTAGTTGATGAGTTGATGAACGACATAGAAGAAGTCCAGATTGATATTTATATATTAAGTCATTTTCGTGCAAATATTATATCGATGTTTGAAATAATTCTTTCATAAATCACACACAACTCAATAAAGAAATTGGTCTATAATTAGAAGATAGTATTTATTCTCCTTTCTTACAAATCGGCATGACGTGCGCTACCTTCCACTGTGCACTCAAGCATCAAACGATTTATTAAATAATATTTGCAAAGGCACATAAATTTCCTCACCTATAATTTAGACAGTTTTTATGACTAATTTGGGTCGAGTCTGGCGGTTTTGTTTATGTCAATACTAGTTATTACATCTATAATTTCTTGTTTATGTTATAATGATGTCAGAAATAACATCACATTTGAAAAGAAATGTTTCCTTAGTTGCTTTTTTTCAAATTCGTAACTCTGTTTCTCTGATTTTTATATTTTTTATAATGGTTTGGGTTTTTCTATCACAAGTCCTTAGCCCCTCTCTTTGTCTCATCTCTCGACTTAATTCTGATGTAAACAACGGTTTATTATAGACCTAATCGCGACCCTTTTTATTGGAATGGATTTTTTGGCAAGATTTACAAGAGTATATGTAAGTAGTAAGGAAAGGGGAGATTTTAGCGCAGCTTGTTTTTTGTGTGTTTATTTTGTAGAAAACGTTTGGGTGGTTGGTTTGTAAAATTTTTCGATTATAATTATTTTTTTATATTTCTTTAACCGCTTTAATATTTTACCCCATGTAGGAGAGCCTTCCAGCTTCATTATTTCTTTAACCCATTTTATGGTTTTTTATGGTTTTTACATTTCATAACCCTTTTTATATTTTGTTTTCAAATGGTTTAAGTAAATTATAAAATGGCTTCAAAGTGGTCTTCTTATTTTTAATATATATATATATACTATACTTTTATCATCTGATTTATAGTATCAATACTATACTTTTATCATCTGATGTATAGTATCAATACTATACTTTTATCATCTGATGTATACTATCAATACTATACTTTTATCATCTGATGTATAATATCAATACTATACTTTTATCATCTGATTTATAGTATCAACACTATACTTTTATCATCTGATTTATACTATCAATACTATACTTTTATCATCTGATTTATACTATCAATACTATACTTTTATCATCTGATGTATACCATCAATACCATGCTTTTATCATCTGATTTATAGTATCAATACTATACTTTTATCATCTGATGTATAGTATCAGCACTATACTTTTATCATCTGATGTATACTATCAATGCTATACTTTTATCATCTGATTTATAGTATCAACACTATACTTTTATCATCTGATGTATACTATCAATACCATACTTTTATCATCTGATGTATACTATCAATACTATACTTTTATCATCTGATGTATACTATCAATACTATACTTTTATCATCTGATTTATAGTATCAACACTATACTTTTATCATCTGATTTATAGTATCAATACTATACTTTTATCATCTGATTTATACTATCAATACTATACTTTTATCATCTGATGTATACTATCAATACTATACTTTTATCATCTGATGTACACTATCAATACTATACTTTTATCATCTGATTTATAGTATCAACACTATACTTTTATCATCTGATTTATTGTATCAACACTATACTTTTATCATCTGATGTATACTATCAATACTATACTTTTATCATCTGATTTATAGTATCAATACTATACTTTTATCATCTGATTTATAGTATCAACACTATACTTTTATCATCTGATGTATACCATCAATACCATACTTTTATCATCTGATTTATAGTATCAATACTATACTTTTATCATCTGATTTATTGTATCAACACTATACTTTTATCATCTGATGTATACTATCAATACTATACTTTTATCATCTGATTTATAGTATCAATGCTATACTTTTATCATCTGATTTATAGTATCAACACTATACTTTTATCATCTGATGTATACTATCAATACCATACTTTTATCATCTGATGTATACTATCAATACTATACTTTTATCATCTGATTTATAGTATCAACACTATACTTTTATCATCTGATTTATAGTATCAATACTATACTTTTATCATCTGATTTATACTATCAATACTATACTTTTATCATCTGATGTATACTATCAATACTATACTTTTATCATCTGATGTACACTATCAATACTATACTTTTATCATCTGATTTATAGTATCAACACTATACTTTTATCATCTGATTTATTGTATCAACACTATACTTTTATCATCTGATGTATACTATCAATACTATACTTTTATCATCTGATTTATAGTATCAATACTATACTTTTATCATATGATTAATAGTATCAACACTATACTTGTATCAGATGATGTATACTATCAATACTATACTTTTATCATCTGATGTATACTATCAATACTATACTTTTATCATCTGATTTATAGTATCAACACTATACTTACTACACTATAAGTTACACCTTTTGTTTTTTAATATTATTATTACTATTACTAAAAAGTGGAATTTAATACATATTTTGTTTTTAATCCTGTAATTTCCGTAACAACTTTACCATTTGCTTCCCTTTTAAACTTACCACATACATTGAAGATTTCTGTGCTTCTTAGAAAATAATCTTTCGGATATTCAGCTGTACCATAAAGATGTATACATGTTTTCATAGCTTCATATACAGGATCTCTAAGTATTTTCAGCATTAATGAATCTGTATCAGTATATAACAGTTTCTTTTTTTCACCATATTTTACTTTTAAATGATTATAATAAAAGTTTAACATTAATAATTTTCAAAGATCAAGTATAGCACTGCCAGCGTAAATTAATTTATCTAGCATTATTTTTGTTTCTATCATATTTATACAAACAAAATTTTAAGTGAATATTTTTGGTGCTGAAAGCGATGGATTGCTGAATAATTTTCTTATTATATATCTCTATTTTGTTCTGCATAATTGCACATATATACTCTATTTCTCAAATTTCCATTGTCTTGCCAGAAAACAGCATTATTCAGTAGTTTATATAAATTAAATTTATACTCACTACCTTGCTGTTTTAGTTCACTTCTTAGTTTTAAATTATGATTAATATATGATTTCATCCATGGTATTTGTTTATATTTCATCATTCGGTGAATTTTTGCGATTTTCTTTAAACCTTGCTGCACATATACATTTAGTACTCGGCGCATATTTTTCTTTATTCATTAGATTAGGTACCAGTTTGTTTACTCTACTCATTTCTATTTACCTAAATAACTCTTTCGATAATCTAGCTTGTTTGTTTACTCTTGCAATTTCTTTTTACCTAAATAACTCTTTTGATAATCTAGCTTCAATGGAAGCTTACTATGTGTATCACGTATTTCTTTTGGATATGTTAGATCAGCTTCTAAGATATATAATGTAGGATTACCATCAGCAGTATTAATGTTTATTTGTTCTTGTTCAATCCATTTGAACCCTTTGTATAGAAGAGATTCTGTGTCATTGACTTGGTATATCATGCATTTGCATCAAGGTATAACATATATGAAGATGGTTTTATTTTATCATCATCTGGCATGTATTTAGCATTTGTTTTTGCATATCTTTTTACTCCAGCCATTGATATACCACCTCTGATTTATTTTTTCAAAATATAAATGCTTATCAATATCAGTAAGAAGTTCGAGTTTTGTTTCTGTATTGTATCTTAATATTTATGCATTCTTTTGTTCTTTGATGGTATAATCTTATAATTTACTGCAATTTTATTAGTTAATTGTTATGTTATTATATTTTTGTTTGTTTGTTTTTGCAGTCGTTTTCATGTTGTGATTTAATGATATTTATTAACTCTCCCTTGTTAATGTTTTCTAAATTTAATCCTTGGAAGTTTTCCATTATTATATATTTTATATTTAATTCTTTAAGCCTTATGTTTTATCTTGGTTTAAGGAAACATTATTGACTAGCTTTTATTGTGGAATTACTGTTAGAGCAAAGGATGAGTTTAAAAAGATATTTATCACATCGTTTTGTTTGAGAATGCTTTAATGGAATTATTCCTGATGGTAATCTTATTGAGTATGTAGATAACAATAGGTTATATAATAATTTGGAAAACTTGCAACCTATGGCTACGCAGGAAAATTGTTTTAAAAAATAACTTTTTTCGTGATTACTCTTATGTAGGTAACAATTGATCTTTAAAGCGTTTTGCAAAAGCAACCTGTATCTAAACCAATAAAATCGATTTTTTTCATTCACTCTATTCTGTGCAGTGTAATCTTGGGATTAATTCTGGGATTATAAAAATGGTTTGCGTGGGTAAAACTAGATGTAAGACAGGTAAACAAAAATTATGGATTTATTGTACACATTTGAATATATTAATGAACTACCCTATTAATATCATAGTCCAAGTTAAAAAAAAAAAAAAAAAAAAAAAAAAAATGCAAATTGCCACAAAGACAGTGACGAAACGATATAATAAAAAAGCATTTTCTGCGTGATGTGTGTAGCAAACCAATAAAAAATGGACCAACGCATTTGTATATGAAATAACATAAGGAAGAATAATACCAACTTTTCTTATAAATTTTGTATATCTTTCAAAGGTATCTAAGAATTAAATTGCAGACCATACCCATTCTATTTAACAAACGCTTGTTTCTTCTTATAATCACGCTTTATATTTTGTTCAGTTCTAAATATCTCTTGTTCTGCTTTTATAATTCAGGTTCATTGACAATGCCATCAATTCTGTTCACCTTTCAAATCTTCTTTTTTTTATAAACAATTGGGTTAGAATATCTGATATTTATTATTTTAAAAATGTCTTCTGTTCAATATGGAGTATATTCTTTTTCAAATTTATATTTTTTCTATGATATTTTGACCATATGACCTATTTGTATTTTGGCTTTTTTCCTTTAAAATCACAATCTCCATATAGATTCATATAAACAGTTCGCTCATTTTCTATTTTGCTAGCGTCTTTAGGTGTCATTTTTATATTGTTGTGTCTTGTATTATTATATTTATCTATCATTTTTGGCAAAACGTGTGAATATATTTATCTGTTTTGTTTGCTGTAAAATACCTCCACATTATACTTTTAAGAGTTATATTCAAATGTCCAATAACCGCATAATTTCCCCCATTAAACGTATGATACATTTTAATATTATTATCATTCAACCATTTCTTAAACTACCACTGTCTTTAAACCACAAACTGTTTGTTGCTGAATAGTCTGTATAATCATTTGAATATGATACAAGTACTATTATGGTATATTAGCATGTGGGAGATATAAGGAAAATTGCTCTATCATATTATCATCAATTAAATATTGGGCACGATGAAAGAGACTCTATGCGTTGTTGACTAATGATATTGCAGCATTCTCATGATAATTTGCTGGGGGAGATGCGTTTCTTTATAATTTACCTCTGATTTCAATCAAACCCTTACGCGGTAACTTTATCCATTGTTTCTATAATATGTTAACCATCCTTATTCATATTATTACGCGGAAGGCATTCAACATGCTCAAGTTTCCTTACTGATTTATCAGTTTGATTATATTTGGAAATATTAAAATATGGCGATACAACTTTTATCATACACACACACACACACATATATATATATATATATATATATATATATATATATATATATATATATATATCTATGTAATGATTATATAAGTTATTCCTTTTTCATTCAAGATTACTACATACATCAAATCTGATATTAGTTCTCTAGAATGTTGATTTAATAATTGCTTTGATGTACCTTCAGATCTTGTACTTGGGTATTTCCATTTTATAATTATTTTATTGTTTCCTTTATTTCTGTTGTTAAATCTGCTGACTGTTTAATTTGATTTTCAACATCTTTTGGTTTTATCTGCTCAATTATTGTTCAACAGCTTTTCCTCCAAAATCTCTTGCTTGTGTCACGCTTTAATATTTATTTAAAATCGGTTATATTCTTATAAAAGCTGCCTTCTAGGCATTAGTAAATGCTGGAAGACTTTTACTTTTTTTCATGATAAAGACTAAATTCTTGTGGTGGCATTCATTCTTTCATTTTAACATAATCTATTTTTGGTAATGCTTTTATTAATTGGTCCTGTTTTTCTTCAACTTTTTTAATTAACTGATCTTGGGTTTTTTAAAAATCTATCTTAGCTTGTAATTTTCCTACCAATTTTGTAATGGGATTTGCTAAAGGTTGGGCTATATGTTCTTTAAATATTTGCTTTCCTAACTTCTTCTAATATTTCTTTTTTAAATTTCATGGTCTGACAACCATTCTTCAATGAATTGTTTTCTTTTCTTCATCGTATCAATTTTCTCAAAGTTCATATATATTTTTACATTATATAATATTATATAATGCGAATTAATTATATGGGTATATTATATAATGAGGTATAATACAAAACGAAGCGAAATATGCGTTATTGATAAAAAAAAAAACTTATACCAGACAAAAATATTTGTTATTTTTTTTGTTTAAAAGATGATTTTAGAAAAGACCAGAATGATAATTTGGAAGGAAAATGTTGCCAAAAACCTAATATAATATTATTTGACGTTGATTATGCATACATAAATTGTGAATCTATTTCATGGTTATTCCTACGTTAAAGAACTTATAAATTAATATGATAAATACAAAAATAATATAAAAAAGTGTTTATCATAACAAATATTACAGTAATAAATTATTATTTAAGTATGAAACAAATAATAAATATTACATTGATCATGAAACCAGAACATAATTATTAATTATGTATTATTAAGTGGTTGAGCTTATACAAACTGAATTTCCAGAACAGAAAACTCTTAAATATGTTTACCTATTCCAAAAATTATTTGATATCGTTTAATAATTCTATTCTAACACAATGTATTAAAGCTAAAAGGTAACACGACTGTATAACTTATTATGGTGTAAAATACAATCCAAACTTCATAATTAAAATACTGAATGTCTTGGTATGCAATATGCAACATGTTTGTGTAATTTATCGTTATTATATTCAATATCGATTACAGCATCTTTTTCAAATTGTGTAATGTCTAAATGTGACAATAACATTATCATCACCACCTCTTGTGACACGTAATTTCACAGTGTGATATTTTGCAGGATGATCATATAACTCTTTGATTACGTTCATATTTTGGTTTTGAACCTCTACTAATTTTATTATATGAATATACAATATTTCTTCCATATATATTATATAATTATATTAAATATGAGTTATACAATTTTTGAAACACTGACTGATACTAGTGGTATAGAACTGAATACTACTAAATATGCAACAAGAAATGAAGTTATTACTATTAAAATTGAATTGGATGAATACGTTCACCGTGGGGTTGAGCTGCAACCAGGTTCATCGGAAATGTTACAGAATCTAAATATGAATATTTATCTGATTGTAAAATTAGGACGACCTGAAAGTGGAAGCGATCCAGGAAAAAAAGAATATATTGATACTAATTTCAACGCTTTTATAACAGGTTTCATGGATAATCAATCTCCACAAGTTAATGAATGAATTGCTAAAATTAGATGGAATAATACTAAAATTAAATGAAATGTCTTTGAAACAAACTAGTGATATAAAGAAAGGAGATTTTTTTAGTCAATTTTAGTGATGATGACTACAAAATAAGAACGTTGGGATGTTCCAAAATTACTTCTGGAACAACTTTTACATTCAAACTAGGAAACTAAAAAAATTTAAATTTGATGATCATAAGAACCAAGTAAACTTCATATCTTCTGATGGTTTACTAGTAAAATAAATTGAAGAACAAATTGTTAAATTTGGTGAACCAGGCAGTGGTTCCAGAAAATTTATAGTAATATTAATATGAATTTTAAAATATACAAAGCTGACTGAGCCAACAAACGCCTAAGTTTTTGTGCTACTAAACGTTTTGTGGATGATGCGAATTATAGCGAGCATAATGATAAAACTTTCCTTCAAAAATATATGGTAAATAAATATATGGCACATTAGATATCGCTGGAAATAAGATAACTTCAAGCGATATAGCTATTATTGATTTTGAATTGACAAATGAAAACAAAGTGTTAATAATGATACAATTTATGTTAAGCATAAACCATCATCCTTTTATTTCCGAAAAATGTTCAAATATAATTGAGTTGAGTACTTAAATGTTGTGGGCAAATGCAACTACAATATCTTGGTTAGAATGTACAAAAAGCAGAGATATTGAAATAGAAATGTCACCACTACCTACAGTAGGAGGAAATGCAGACGCAGGGTATTCTAATATAAAGTTATTGCCTGGTACATATACAATATAATTTATTTATGCAAAAAGCCAGAATTATACATTAATATTAAACAAAAATCATGGTTAATGTATTATGATTAAGATGGGCGTGATTTTAATGTTTGACTAGTATATACAACTAATGTGCGAAAACTGTTGTCTGAATTATCGTTAATAAATAATATATAGACTGTTTTTTGTTGCTGTTGATAAAACAACCATAATTAAAATTGCGTATAATGGCGAAATTGAGACTTTTGCCTCCTTATCTGTATTTGGCTTTACAAATTGATGTAACTTTATTTTATAAATGTTAATTAAAACAACAAGTACCATTACAGTATTACATGATTATTGAATACGATTGTGTTCAGCATATTGGAAGAGTTATACATACATATATATATATATATATATATATATATATATATATATATATATATATATATATATATATATATATATATAAATCGGCTATTCTGATAATAACACTCAGAGGGTACTGCAAGTATAGCGGCAATACCAGTTATTCCAATTTTGTGGTAATATTGAGTGTTATTCCTGTAATATCAACATCAATGAATAGTGCATTGCAACTGGATGATTTAAGATCAAAATTAAAATTCAGTCACCGATTTTTAAGGGATTATAAATGCATGTACAATCTAATTTCGATAGTGATAACAACCAAAGCATACAAATATGTGTTTGAAAAAATAAAAAATATCCACACAAGTGAAAATTATTAAGAGTCCTTATGAAGAAAATCAAATTTAGCTTTTATATAACGAAGTATTATAATTGAAATAATCAATTTTGATGTTGATAATAAAGAAGAATAAACTACCAAACACCAATTCTTATTACCTGATTGCATTTATATGATTATTGCAAGCAGAGGGCAAGGAAAGACGAACCTTTTCCTTAATTTATTACTTGAATACCTTATGACGAGCTTATCTTATATACTATCAATGATGACAAACCAAAATATACCATGTTGAAAGAATTATATAACACAATAGAAGATAAAACTAGATATCTTGCCCCCCCCCCCCACGAAGAAGCTATTCCAGTAGAAAATGTAGATAATACACACAACATAATCGTGTTTGATGATAATAAAATTACCCACAGTAATATCAAAAATATTAAAGAATTTGTTTCGTTTTCAAGCAATAAAAACACAAATTGCATATATCTAACTCAGTCGTATTATGATGTGTCAACGAATATAAGGCGAAATACTATGTTTTGTATTGTTTAATGGGTTATATAACAAAGATATCGGTCAAATATCTGAAGATCATTGTTATGGAGACATCAAAAAACAACTATTTGCAGATATCTATAATAAAAGCACAACTGAGCCAAATTCTTTTGATGGTCTTTGATAAAACAACTTAAATATCCAGAGCGATATAGAAAGGGATTCGATCAGTTCTATTTTCCCTCCTAAATCATAGCACACTTTTATTATTACGAACAACAACAAAAAAATTTAAACCGAAAGTTTTATAAACCAACCACCAATTTTATTTTATTTTTTTACAAAAGAAGCACACAAAAACAAGTTGCGCCAAAACCGATCATTTCTCGTTTGCATGCTTGATCAACAGTAGTACCGTCGTTAAACAGTTGAGCCCAATTTGTTATTTTAGCAAGATCAAGATTCGCTGCTGTGTAAATCCAAATATCTCTCATAAACGTACATATTACCTTAACAGGTGTATCTATAACGACTAAAATTGGCTTCAAGATCACTTATAGAAGTCTCAGTGGGGATCATGCTTTCGGTCTCTGAGAATCACTGGATACAGGAGTGAGTTTCTAGTCTGTGATATTGGAGTTGGTTCAGTAATTATGTTATACATCTTTTTAGGGTCAATACATCAGATACAACAAGGGGTAACGCATGTAGGTAATTTACATTCCAATCACCAAGAATGTAGTGTTTCATCTAATTCCACACTATGAGTTCGTTCAAGCCTGGACCAAAATAGTCTATCCAAATGTTCAGGGATATATATATATATATATATATATATATATATATATATATATATATATATATATATATATATATATATATATATATATATATATATATATATATTACAAACTTGTATATTCATGTTTTTCATTAAAACTCTAATCCAAAAAATTTCATCACTTTGTTATTTAAGGTCAGTTCTTTGGCGGAATAATAATGATTCCATGCAATAAACTAGAATACCCCCACCATGAATTGATCTATCAAACCTACATGGCTCACTATATCAGTCCATCCAGATACTCTCTGGAGTTTCTGGAGTTACATTTAAATCTAGGTGAATTTCCGTGAAATAAAGTTTGTTCGTACCCTCGGCTATGTTGAAAATTTGATCCCATTTATTTGTAATACTTCGCGTATTCAGAAGGAAAATAGAAAGTCCATTCAAAGTTGAACCAGAGGAAGAATTTTCGTCCTGATTTGGACCAGAATTGTTTTCAATATCCTTTTGGGCAGGATGTTAACTATATAATAATTCAAGGAACTGCTATTTTATACTAAGCTTGATAGACACATATTCGAATGAAGAGAAACATATTTGTACCAATATTTATCCAAACGGATTTCATAAAAATTCAAATTCTTGTCATTAATTAAGGTGACTAAAATTTGTTACAGAAGGTACTGATCAATGCCCGGTAAGTCATTCAATCACAAACCATGATCAGCAGGAAAAAACTGTATAAATGTAGGGCCTCAACGGAATTAACCAAATACCTTCTAGCAAAAGATATGAGTATAGTGACTGTAACAATATTACAATGTATGTAAGAAAGGTTAGGAATCGTGATAAGATAGAGAAGTAAAGGAAAGAGTAGCATAATATGCAATAATGAATTTGTTACATTGGTGAGCTGTGAATAACTAAGAACTAAGTTACTTATACGAGTCTAGGTCGCATATGTATTATATACATCGTGTACTTCAATACAGCATCATAGCTAAACGACAGTAAATATTTAATTCAAATGATCTGAAGCTTTTATTTAGACTGGTTTTACTATACCAAGCAGTTTGGTTGTACCATAAGTAGGAGTCTCTTTTTTCAGAGTTGTTTAAATTAGTTGTTTAAATTATGCACGTTAACAAATATATTTGATTATATCAAAGTAGATACAAACATAATATAGAATAAATATTTCATGCAAATGATTTGAAGTTTGTATTTAGACTGGTTTTACATAATATAAAATAAATATTTCATACAAATGATTTGAAGCTTGTATTTAGACTGGTTTTACATAATAAGCATTTTGTTTTTACCATAGGTAGCATTTTTAGTTGTCTGTACCATAGGTAGCATTTTTAGAACTATTTCAGACATAATAACTGGGTACAATCTTTGCTGGAAAGCATGCTTTGCGCGAATGACCAATATGTCTTAGACTGAGGACAAGGTTACAAGTTCCAATATATATATATATATATATATATATATATATATATATATATATATATATATATATATATATAGTCAGCAGCAGAAGTATAGTAGAATGATAACGACAACTAGAATATGTAACTTCAATTAGAAAATACTCAAAACCTATTATTAATTTCAATTATATTCAATAGGTATTCAATAGACTCATTGCAGACATAAAGAATAAAGAAATAGAACTCGTACAATTCTTAATCATGCTGTCATAGGAAAGAACTATAGACAGGGTCAGATGCTCAGGTCGTATTGAAGTAATTATACTTTACTAAATTCATGGGCGTCAGAATCGTGGTTGTTAGAAACCTGAATTCCAAGTCTACCTTTGAGGTCCTGTACATCTTTGTCGGTCTTGATTTGAATCATGGCGTCATGCCCACTTTCCAATTTACCATCTTTTGTTTAGTATGCTGCTGTCTTATCTTTTTCCATCTTGGCCAGTTGCTTGACCATCGAAAATCTGCTACGGGTCAAATGCTCAGTTACATTGATCTTCTGTTAAGGTTTTTCCAAAGTTCTTTATTAGTGACAGTACGTCAATGTACTCTCCATGCAGCGCCATACACTTTTCAGTTTGATTATCCAATTATTAAATGCCATTTTGTATTCACTTTTTGACATGTTGCTCATACACTGGAAAACTGAATTTCCAACAGCATGGCGGCGTTCAAATCATTTGCCCCTCAGTCGATCTATGATAACTGGATTCATCAAAAATAACTTGGCGCTAAAACAGAGCTGTCTGGAGGATGTGGCAAAGTTAAGATGCTGTGGTCATTCGGGAAATATTTTACGACAGCGAATTTATCCGCCGGCTGCATTGTCATGGAATAGATGGATACATCAGGTACTAGGGCGTGAACCGACGATTCAGTAGAGTATCTCAACCATTGGCAACATTTTGAACACATAAAAATGTCCAGTGACACTAGCAGAGTCCGAGCAGTAATTTGGCGAGTAGCTGTTTGGCGATTTCAACCCGAGTCTGTTTTTTTATCAGTCTTCAACAAATGCGTGACCCATCTTGTACAAATCTTTATGAGCGTCGAATGAGTCTGCAGTATATTAAAACAGCTGAAGAATTAATGCCCGGAGTAATAGAAATATCTGCCACTTTGTATCGAGTATCTTCATCAATTGCCCCCTTCACAGCAATCATTTTCCGCTCACCAATTGCAGACATTGATCTTCCAAAATGTGTGTCATCTTCCATGGATTCGCGACGCGACCATCATTAAAACGATGAATCCATCTCTAAATTGTAGGGTATGACAGAATTATATCCGTAAACTTTACCCAAGTTGGCCTAAATATGTTTGAGAGTACCCTAAGAGCGCCCTGATTTTATTCTATACTTTTTGCTCAGTAGCATCATTATTCTCTTTCTCCAATATTTTTACGTCACTGTTATTTACATATGTTACACCACATGCATATATCTGCAGGTGTCCGGTGTACTGCACGATCAGCATTACATTGATTGACCGGTTCAAAGAAACTAAGAAGTTGTGACAAAATATTCAGAACTTTTAAAACACCCCTCGTATACCTCTCCAATCAAAATGTTCTTAACCTGTCATCTCATGAGCACGCGCGGACAGTCCTATATTGTCCTCTTCTTACATGAATAATATCTATATTTGCAATTGCCACCCACTTCAAAAAAACAATTAAGTATCCAACAAGTACTTGTGTTTATGAAATATCTTAAAACTTCCCTCTACCGGAAATGAGAAGATATGTATCGAAATTTCGACTGAATAACTCAAAATCAAACATTTGATAAATTGTCATTTTATATTACAATCTCTTGGGGTTTTAACAATACGAACTTATTTATAGCTAAGTACAGATACAGTAAGTTGTATTTATCATGTAACACAAGTTTGTAACCCATGTAACACTCAATGCTTTTAAAGGTATCTCAGAGGGAGGTTGTCCTGATGGCTATATACGACACGACAACTCCTGCTATGAGGAATATAACATCGCTGCCTCCTGGGCAGAATCTCAGGTACGTCTACTATTTATTTATTTTACACTCCATGGGAGACTGGCGACCATGACTGCCCTATATTGTTCTTAAATTAAAACTTTTGAGTTTGATGGCAACCACACTCATTGAAAAACAGTTCCTATATCGAGCTTCTTCCCCCCTCCCACCTCTTCAAAAAACAGTTCCGTCGCCTGCACCCTGAACGAAGAACTATGCTTTTGTGGACACTTTCAAATATTTTTGGTTAAATGTATCCCTGTTTAGCGTGAAACAAACCATTCCTTGGTCGGGTCCTATGCCTTTACACCGATTAATATGTCTTTGACTATCACATCGTCCTGGTTGCTGTGGTTGTATGTACAGGACATATACGAGCAGAACGGAAATTGAGTCTACTCTAATAGGTTATACAGGTTATAATTTGTTTATAACTCTTGGATTTGTGTTCAATCAGGTTTGTGTCTACTCTACTGATATACATCTAAACATTGTACATTTGCTTCTTAGAATGATTTAGAATAGAGTGCATTTGCAATATGATAATGTTACCATGATAAGAGACTGCCGAGAACACGGTATCAGAACGTCTGCGCTTGCGTCATTTTTCAAGAAATATTTTTATTGTTTCCCATAATTTTTTGCAACCTTTTGTTGTTTATTTTCCAACAGACTGTTATTAATACCAGAAAAATGTCGTACATATCTGCCTGAAATATAATAATCCAGGCGTACAGGCTCCGATACTGTGAACAAAACTTAATTTCATCAACAGTACTTGCATCTTAACTTGAATAATATGATTTGATGAATACACGTTTGACTTCAGTTAGACCAATAACATGCCCACCGCATAAGATCCAACTTTATAACATGTTTGTGTAAAAGTAAATTGTATATTACAGATGTACTGTGAAACTTTCGGAGCAAATCTCGTGAAAGTCGATGACTTATCAGAGCACAGCTTCATCAAGGGTCTTCTCGGGCGAATGTCCCCAAGTAAGTTTTATTAAACTACTGTAAACTACCCCTTTCTTTGTTACAAACTTGTGAAACAATCCACTGCTATGCGAACATGTCTCGATCTTAGCACGTCTCATCGGATATAAGTAACTGTTAAATACTGTCCAGAACATCATTATTGTCTTGACTCTTATCAACATCCATGCCTAGCATCTCATAACCATATAACTTTGTTGACTAAATCAGCCTCAAAATCTAATCTTACGTGTGCTTTACTTAGCACGGCCATATTGGGTGGAACGAACCTCCTCGGTAGAAAGCTTCCAACGTGCATAAAGAGTGGTAATTCTTCTGTCATGTACATACACGTGACAGAGTTTGTGTTTATGACTCATTCACTATTATGATGAACATTAACGTCATGAATTATACCCAAAATAATAATCTTTTAAGCACACAGTGCGGTATTACGACGAATACGTTTTGTTATAAAATGCCTGACATATTAGGAAGGAGTTATTGACCTATATTGATACCAATGAAAAGTTCAGTTTTATTACTTCAATAGTTCGTGACTTTCCTTTAATTTTTGCATAGAAAAGTATGTCCGCGTGCTTTAAAAAATCACACAGTTCCTCCTTTGCAATGGAATTGTATGGTGATGTACTCGATAACAGCGAGTAAATTAATTGAAATAATATAAACCAATTGCTTTTTTTAATAAATTGTATTGTTTTAGTTGCTGAAGTCATTCTTGTAATCCAAGGGATTCAGAAGTCCATCGTACCTGCTCTGCAGTGATAAACAAGTAGGACCACTCGTTTATGGAATACACCCTTACTTCCGGCAAATACTGTACATCGATTTGATGTAAATCACTGCTCCGAACACTATCTGAGTCTCTTAAGTATTTAAGGAATGGGACGAGCAATGTTCCGATCGATACAAGTGTTCCTGTAAATTAAGTAATAGGGTTTCAGATTTTTTTTCGTCACTGCTCCGTCTAGCCAAAAGCAGATAAGATAATCGCTTCAGCATTAAATGTTTGCCCTATTAAGGTAGTTTAGCATACAAGCTAAACTGAAGTGTTTCTAACTAAATTTATTTAAACAAAAAATCTGATTGACATTTATTTTTCTGCAGGTATTGTTGTTGTGTATTTGTTTCCGCCGGTTCAACTTAACACTTTCCTCATCATTTCTTCTTTACCCTCTAGCCGCTTTTAAGCCTGGGAAGTTCTGGATAGGTGGAACCAGTCTGCTGACCAACGGAACATGGTTGTGGGTTCCTGGGACCGAACAGATGAGCGTCACACTGTGGGCACCTGGGGAACCGGACATGAACTCAGAGAAGCGATGTATGGCCATCGACTTTTCACATGCATTCTTATGGTTCTCCGCCACTTGCGAAAACAAATACAACTTCCTGTGTGAATTCATCCTGAACTCCCGTTGAATAGTTTGGACAACACGCCATTTACTAGCTTTTCTCCTCTGTATTAATAGAAAATGTAATTTTTAGTATGGCATTCTATATGCAATAAAGAGTAACGTTTTGACTAGCTTGTTATATATCTGTTCACAAGAAAAAGCCAACTCCGACAGTTCTTTGGTTAGTGACATATGAGTAAAACGTTAATGTAATGTGAAGTGTTGATTCTTACTTTGATAATAACTTGTTCAAATAGTCGGCAGCAAACGTTCATTAGCGCTTGTGTTTTTACTACTCCTGTACTCATGCATTTACTTTTGAGAAAGATTACTTGACTTTATTCGAATTTTTGACTCGTCGTCATATTTAATGCCTCATTAGCTGCAAATTCTGGCACCACAAAAAGGATATTTACAGTTGGGCAAGTCAGTTTTTGAAAACAGTTACTAATTTCTAATACTTTTAGTAAAAATAAATGTTAATGTTTTAAAAAAAGGAAGCCGATGAAATTATTTTTAAAAACTTTCTATGGGTTGCAAAGGAATTCGTTAGTTCCTCCTCCTTTTTTAGCACACGAGTTCGCACCCGGGCAGTAATCATTGCCGTTATCGAACACATGGCTACACGTGCGGTGTGAGCGACGAGTAGACCAGATAAATACGCACCGTCTGAGAAAAGAATGAAATGAAACCAAGCCATAGAACAAGGAAAGTACGGCATTCATTTGAACGATCAACTGGATCGTTGGAATACTCTCAAATAGAAGACTGACCCTGAATGTAACAGTCCATTGACGAAATGCTTGCTCTACTTGATGGCACAACCGTGTGAGTTTGTTTACACATCAGTTTGAATACCTTAAATGACTTAGTAACAAATGAATATTATTGCAATGGTAAGTCATTTATTACTAATTGGGTCAAAACGCCAATTTTTTGTCTGTAATTATGATTTCTACAGACGACTGTTCCACGTAACAGATGAAGTACATATCATTTTTTTTGTTGTTGTTGTTTTTTTGTTGTTTTTTTTTAAATCAGATTAGAACAGAACAAAACGTTTATTAATGAATGTAAATCTCAGGCCACACATAGGTGGCATATGAGAATATCACAACTTCTACAATTTTATAAAGTGACGTCACTAACTTATGGAGATACAGATTGTAATGACTGTACAAAATATACAATCAGAGCAAGAATATTAAACATTCGGAGGAAATATTAAAACAATTGGGTACGTAAATATAACCTTTGGGTACATTAATATAACATTGTTATGGCTGAATACAATGACTATCCTGTAGCGTACACAAGTTGTAAAAGAGAAAAAGTAGCATATTATTATGAAGTATGAAATATTTCCACTTCAACAAATAGCACAAAGTTTACGATATTGTATTCATTATTAAAGTAAAGAATTTGGCAAGATTTTGGAGAATTTTTATATTAATGGTGGCAAATAAGGCTTGTAATTGTGCAATAGAGGGTTTGCGGTAATAGAACGATTTTAGAAACTTACCTCTTTCTTTGTGAAATTTGGGACAAATTAATAAATAAAGGTATTCGTCCCCGATGTTATTTTTATCACAATGAGTATATCTTCTTTCCTCAAACAGTTTATTGTTCCAAAGACCGGTTTCAACGGAGAGTCTGTGATTGGAAGTCCTAAACTTTATCAATGGTAAATACAGATTCCTAGGTAACAGTAATAAGCAGTTTTCCATATTCAAATCTTCTTGTAAAAATGGTAAACTTTTCCCTTAGAGGATAGAGTTACCAACGATTTCCATTCCTGTATATAACGGTCTTTTAAAGTTTTTGTTATCATGCGTTTTGTTCCTTTCGGGTTATTAATAAATTCATAATATAGGATGTCTGGTCTCCCAACAGATATCAGAGTGTTCTTTATGCTATTCATCCATTTTTAAGTATTTGCGTTAGCATTGGTCTCGTAAAAAAGTATTTGATAGAGGAATATGGATAGTTTAGCCCATGGATCATTGGTGATAGATATCCAAAATTATATCATTCGGGATCTGATAATTATATCAAGAGGTTTTCTTCCTAGTTCTTAATAAAGCATGTAAATGGGAGTACTTTTCCTCAGTTTTAGAATGTTTCTTAAAAATTCGATATGCAAATTGTCAATAGCTGTTATACTTTAAATCCCGAAACTTCACACCCATTTAGTAAAATGGGTAATATAGTATAATCGAAAAGACGCAATTGCAGGTCTATGGGAAGATAGAAGTATCTGATTTTTCAGTAAAGTAGATGCGAGTCTTTTCTAGCTTGATCAACGTTGTATTTAATTGAATTAACAAACCTTCAATCTTTAAAAAGCAATAACACCTAAATATTTAAATTCAGCTCAAATGTCTATTAGATTCTCACCAATTGTAAATCTATATTTATCATCTTTTCGTGTACCAAAAATCAAAATCTTTGTCCTTGTGAAATTGATACTCAATTTCCATAGCTTCGAGTATTCGTAAAACACATTTAAATTATGATGGAAAGATTTTTCGTCTGTACCAAAATTTACAGTGCCGTCGTCGTAAAGCAGTATAAAAATTCGAAAGAAAAATGAAATAGAGTGATCAGAAAATTTTAACTGCACACTAGTGCACTCATTTTCTAACATAGTTTTCTAAGTCATTTACATGATAAATAAAATTGGCGAAAGATTTTCACTTTGCCTCATACCATTACTGCACTGAAAGAGAGCGGATTTGCTCCCCCTCATAACTGACACAAGATTTGATTGTATGACATATATTATTCAGGATATTTTTCCATTGACATTGTTATCTAATAGTTTCATCCACAGCCATATCCTCCAAACATTGTCAAAAGCACTACTAAAATCAATACAAGCACAAAATAGTTTCATCTTGAAACTTTCTAAAATTTCAGTAAGAGCGTGAAGACAAAATATATGATATGTAGTTGAATAGCCTGGCCTGAATCTGGCTTGGTTTTCTTTAAGAATCTAAAAACTTCTGAAGTCTTTTTTAAAGTACAGATGTAGAAAGTTTACTAAAGCAGCTCAAACGCGTCATAGGTCTATAATTATCAGGTGAGCATGGGTCCCCTTTCACGTTATATATTCGTCTGCTTATTCATTCAAACCAAGCGTCCGGAATCGGACCAGTGTTAAATATTAATTTGGATAGAGACATATAAGGGCATCATCATTTCAGATGTACATTTTATATTATCGTTTAATGCATTACCATACGACGGTGTTTTGTTATTCTTAAAACTTTTAATACAATTAATAATTTCTGACTTAGTAATTGCAGAATTAAGAATTTCAGGCATGTCATCTGTTGTAATATTTATATCATCTTCAGAATCAATTTTTTAAATTTTCGTTGTCAATATTTTTGTTTTTAAAAAATTCATGGAGTTCTTGGAGTTTCATATGTTTATCCTCCACCCCTTTTTTCTAGGTTATTTAGTATTTTCCAATAATCCCTTAGTTTTTGACTTTTCATTTTCTTCAATTTTTTTGCTTTAAACTGCGTTCTATGTTTATGTAAAAGTTCGTTTTTTTTTTTTTTTTTTTTGGGGGGGGGTGTATATTTTACTTGCGTTTACTAGATTTGTCCTTTTTATATGTGTTTGGTTATTGTTGTGTATTTTTCTTGCTAGGTGATATTTTCTGCGGACCTTTTTTGGCATTTAGTTCCAAACCATCGTTTGTTAATTTTATTGCAAATTTGATTGCTATTTATAAGAAAACATTTTGTAGCAGAATCGTTAAATAATGTTGAGATGAATGAATACAGCCTGTTGATGTCATTTTTATCTATGTATTCTATACTACTCTGTGCATTCGGAGTCTTCTTTACTATCTCTTGAAGTTTACCATTATCAATATTTGTACTAAAATCATCCTTTCAATTATTTTTTTTTTTTTTTGTTTTTTTTGCCATCTTTGTTTTTGCGATGATGGTTTATTATTATCAAGTAAAATTTGCTTGGTTTTGTGATAAAAACGTAAGCTAGTAATTAACAGGGAGTGACCGTCAGTAAAACGTGGGTCAAGTTCATGTATGCAGAAATTATTAACATACTTCAGAGCGTTGATAGAGACGATATAATAGTCAATAACAGAAGTATTTCGGAAAGTCGTCGAAGCAACAATCATATCGTCACCACATCTTCCATTTAATATAATAAGATTGTTATTTCTACATATGTCTATCAGTATTTTCCCAGTGTTATTAATTTCCCTGTCCATTGTTACTCGTTTCTTAGGCAATTTATATTCATCGAGAAATTTCGTGGTATCATTGAAAAACAGCGTATTCGGCACCAAAATCTAAGTGTTTAAGAAGGAACTTATCTGTTCCAAATAATCATTTCATGAGTTCTGGCATTAAAATCTCCAATTAAAACACATATTTGTTTGAAGTACACCTGTTAGTAATTTCGGATGCGAACATGTCAATTTCATCTTTAGTATAAAACCTTGAATTTGATGGAGGAACATATACGACCCCAAAATAAACGTCGCAGTGAGTTTGAAAACCAGTTTTCTCGACTTTAAACCAAAGTATGTAATCTGAATCAGATTGAATGATACTTACAAAAGGAGAAATAAAACTCTTTACAAAAACGACCAATCCGACCCTCTTCCTGTAATATCTTTGTTTTCCGTTTTTAGACCAATAAGTATATCCAAGTAATTCAATTGTATCAAAACTGTCTAGCTTTGTTTCACAAACACTAAAATATGATAATTTTCACAAAAATCGGGGTAAAAAAGTTTACGATTATAACCGCGGACAGTTAAAGATGCGCATTTAATAGCTTTATCGGAGAGACTTGATTTACCTGAGTTTGAGGTTTTATTTGATTTTGATATGGGATCATCACGACAATCGTCCTTTGAACACTCTGTGTATTCCTAAATGGTATTCGATGCTTGGCGGTCTGGGTCACTGTCTGAATTCTCTGGCGGTTTATCGGTATGTAGATTCTGCAGGTTCTTTCGACAACATTGTTCCGAGATCCTTTTCTACAGCTTCTACGATAGTTAATGGGGTCATCTGCTGCATGTCGACATCAAATTCCACACTGCTGTCTTTAGATCGGCATCTTTGGTTAAAACGGTTCCAGTTGCAACAACTTGTTTGTCATCGTTATCATCACTGCTAACATTGCTTGTTGCAGAATTTATCTCCACGACCCTGGAGGCTTGTACGCCTTTCGGCTCAATCTCGTCATAGGTAATTGGCAAAGGACCAAGGGACACGCTAATGTTGCTCAGTCTGCTGCGTCTAATGATTTGGTGCCAATCTGGAAAAGTATTTTTGACTGTTTTATTATCCACGGTTAATTTCGCAGGAAGCTGGATGGCAAATTTTGATTGTGTGTACTTGATTTTCAAAAGCTTTAGCTCTCTAACAACAATTTCCGAGCATCTGCAAAATCTTGCGGATAATCGCTGCTTATGCCAAATTCGGTGGCCTTCTGTTTTGAGGCATTTGATAATATCAATTCAACATCTTGATTGTCTCGCAATGCTGATATCAATATGTCTGTGTCTCACTTTAACGGAACGACGGTTAGTATTTCCGTTGCTATCTCTCAGCCGTTTTTCAATGCGGTGGGTTCAATGTACGCATATAGCGTCTGGGTGAAGTCCTAATTTGTTGCCGAGAAAGCCATGCTCCACATCCAAACAATCATCGTTTATGCTCTCTGGTAGCCCCCAAAATATCAGATTGTTTCGCCTCTGTCGTGCTTCAAGGTTGATTGATTTGTAAGCCAATGTTTTGATTTTATCTGAGTTCAAGTCGGCCATATCACTGGCGGCACGTGCAACATACTCCACAGTGGAGATACATTCATCGGCATTTTTTAATTCTTGCAAATAAAGAAAACTAGATTCTAAATTATTGTCGGTGCTAACAGTCTTAAAATCGTCAAGAGAAATGTTGCTCACACTTGAAATTTGCTTACCAGCCGGTGAACCTGGCGAGCCTGTGACATGTCTGTTACGTTTTGAGTCCGGACGATCTCCCTTTCCAGACAGGTCATTTACGATTCGTGGCTGTGCCTCCTAACGATTGTACTCCATCCCACAGAATAAGAATTTTCAGCCATTCCTGAATGCTCAAAGTCCAAATTATAAGGCTATTCCAACTTATGTTCATAAAAGAACGCAAACAACCAAAGGATTAACTGAAAATGCTACTCCCGTTTTCAGTAGCACATATCACTGCCACCATGTTATGACGTCTTAATATCACCGGGAATAATCACAGTGTTTAGGAAC
This sequence comes from Margaritifera margaritifera, assembly GCA_029931535.1. NCBI lineage: Eukaryota > Metazoa > Mollusca > Bivalvia > Unionida > Margaritiferidae > Margaritifera > Margaritifera margaritifera. The sequence continues at coordinate 790,612 of JAQPZY010001492.1, forward strand.
AATGACTATAGCTTGACTGGTTCCCTATGCCTTGGGCGCATATTCATGTCTTCAACTCTGAAAATAATCGGTAATTATTATGTTTGTATTCAACGTAATAGATCAAACGTGTATTGCATTTAAAACACAAACATATTCACGATGCTAGTCGTTTGATTCAAAGAGACCCATCTACTCCTACAAGAGACAATAGAACCAACCGCTGTGAATATAAAAAATAAAACAACACTCTCGACGTAGAATGTTTGTCAAGCTATACACTCAAAATAAACTAAAATGATGCACGGAATATGCTCCAAATATGTAACTCAGTGATCGTCTAAGCTAAGTTTGGGCTACTTTCTTTTTATATTTATAGTTGATGGAAACCTTGTAGCCCATGAAACACTACATACACTCTGGTCTCCAAAAGTCCACGACTTGTGATAACTACGTTTAGGTTTTATTTACAATGAATACAACATTGTGTGCATGGGTATGCAATAATTTAACTTTATTTGCAACAATTATCAATTTCGTCTATTATATACACAAAGAACTAACTTTTGCAACATATTAAGGGTGGTCATACCTTAAAAGAGTATTTTCATATAATATTTGGGGTAAATATTTGACCAGAATGCAAATTTATGCAATAAAGTTCTATATTACTCAAACGCATTTTCTAACAGCATTAATTCTTTATAGTATTAATTCTTTTTTATAATAGGATATTCTCGTATAAATGACGCCTCCGTGACTTTTGATAATGCTATTATTAATGTGTAATAAAGACTGCTCAAATCGTCTGCTTGGTGTTTATTGGTCCATATAGCACTTTTGTGGGAGGTGATGCTGGCATATAACAGTGGTATATGTAATAAAACTCAGTAGTGTAAATCAGTGAAAGTATATCTGTTTGAATATTATTCAGGAGTTAGGAATACTTACAGCGTGTCTGAAATGCAACACTACCGGTGCATCGTAATCTTTTGAGGGGTATTTTTGATATAGCTAAAGTTTTGATTACTTCTGAAGCTCCTTGCCTTTCGTTTCGACTAGGTGCTCCAATAAGGTCAGAAACCCACCTATTACTATTGAAAGGGTATTTTGAGCTCACCCTTTCTGTGTATGGTTTGTGCGTACCTATCATTGTACTAAATGTTTCTTGACACCAGTGTAACATTTCAACATATATAGTGTAATAGTCTTGGCAGTTAGGATGCGGCACTTATTGTGTCGGAACAAAATAGTGTCAAAGTTGCCACATAATGCATCATCACGGTTGCCACTGTGTCTCACGATCGTCGCTTGTTGTATTGCATGTGTGGTACACATAGTGTTTAAATTTAGGCCAAATAAATGCCTGTGAACTGTAACGTTTGGGACTATTTTGGAAGGGACTCAAACGCTGTTAACATAAATTTGATCGCGAAACACTTAGATCAATTAGAGCTGAATGATAAAGCAAGTGAAAGCGCCGACAAGGGTCACAACAGCACCGAAGAGGTATTAGACTAAACTCTAACTAGGCTCGAACATAAAGTAGATACACACGAACGTGTTACTCTAGCAGATATGAGGATAACTGTTTAAAAAAGTGTCAAACTGAGTAGCAAGACCTTTCTGTCATGAAACATTTTGTAGTGCAGGTGTGCAAACATCTAACACATATTGATGGTGTGCGCTTAATTTACCCTTTGAACCGATGGAAGTTTTGAATTTTATAATTAGTACACATTATGTTAAATTGTTCACATTGTCGTTGGCTACATTCAAAGGTCGTTCATCAGGTAAAGGTATAGAACATTCAAACAACAGTTTTGTATTTGAAAATAATGTTTAACCTTTATCCTTATTTCACAAACTCTGGTACACATTGATCTGTTAAATGCCAGTGTTGCCATTAATGCTGTCCAGTTTAACTGATTTTGACAACTTTTCTTTATATTGCACTGTTCTCTGTTTCTGCTAACAGAGTCATCATTGTCAAATTTAATATGTAGTCACCAAAATGGTTAACGATTGTATGTGAAATAATATTTGTTACTGTACAATATTTTCATCTTTTTAAATATTTGTGCAATGTCTGGATTAACTGCATCTTTAAATTGAGTTATAGGACAAGCATACGTGAGCGAGATAATTTTGACATACATATTACACATGCATGATGCATGCCCTCCAATACCTTTTTATCTTAGCGAGTGGATTGGACCTCTTATAAATAGTCCACTGAATGGTCAAACCGACAGGTCATTTGGTCTATATTAATACTAACATAAAATGCAAAAATCTCCTCGCTTCTTTTTCCCTTGTCGGAATCTCTTATGTATGTGGCACGTGCTCATCCTAAAAATAGTAAGAACATGATTTTAAGCATCACTTGCGTAAAAATCATAATAAATGTAGCTAACGTCCCTTTAAGTAGAGTATATGAACCCATCTACCATCCTTCGGAAAGCTAACCTACAATGACATTTGACTTCCGTACACGAAAGACTCTTTTATCGATATCATCTTTAGGGCAGAAAACACGAAGTTATAAACTTTGAATAACCCTAATGCACACGTCACACGTTGAAAATGCCCCGAATTCTCGTAAATATGTGAGCACTAACCTCGAGCTCAGGCTTGGAAGTAAGTATGTAAGTAAGTAAGTAAATACGTTAACAAGGTGTTTCAGCACTGTACAGATTATATCGTGCCGACGCGAGTAGAGTAAAGTGCCTTGCCCATGGACACAACACGGTAGCCGATCCAGGCTGATTCATAGGTGGGAACTGAACTAGTCACAAGTTCAATGCCAAAAACCACAGAGCCACCGTGGCTGTTAAAAGTAAGTAACTAAGTAATTGAGTGAGAAAATAGTCATACAAATTATATATATATATATATATATATATATATATATATATATATATATATATGTATATATATATATATATATATATATATATATATATATATATATATACATATATGTGTGTGTGTATGTGTGTGTCTGTGTGTGTGTGTGTGTGTTTGTAATTGGAATACATGTATGCCGCTGATATCCAGTTAACAGTGAAAGGTTTCAAAGTAAAGAAATTCTCCAGCTGTTTCAATAAATCTGATTTCATTTTCGAAATTGTTCAGAATTGCAAGGATTTCAGACTTTGAACTTTATTTCGAGCTCCGTATTCAAAATTGAAAACAAGACTGTTGTCGAAATGAGATATGTATCGCAGTTGGATGATAATGATATTTTGATTCAAGTCGCTTATCTGTAATTACTGCCAAGTGCGACAACTCGCAGTTGCATCCACGATGAGATATAGCGGTAATTCCAGTACACGAAATTACCATAACCGGCAATATAGGCAAATGCAACACCAAAGTAAACATTTCTAAGTAGTCAAATTGCTCAAAAAGTCTGTAGTCTCTACCGTGAATTCATGTTGGGTTTTTATATCATTTTTTTCGTAGTTTTGCAGTAAAATGGTATTTTCGTCTGGATTCAAATTATTGGATATATTATTAAGGAAGGATAAGTCATATTTCTTTATAAGTCTTTATCCTTGTTTGTTTTTGTCTTGAATTTTTGGTTTGTAGCAACCACGAAATCAATGACAAAAAGATACTTCCATAAATAAAAGTGAATTCAGAATTAAAAGCCAAGATTTTAATGGTCCTTCCTCTTTCTGCCCTTGTGTCTTTCTATCCTTCTTTTGTTTTCTTTCATGTTCAGAAACGAATCCAATATGCTGCCTGTGTTACCTCGTAGAACTGGAATAAGAGTCAGAGATTGTGTCACTTGTTCGTGAGAAGATAACCCAGTATATGTCACGTTCTCATGGGTTCGGTGAGGACAGACCAAATAAGTGGCAACCTGGGCAAATATGGCGTCTACAATCACACGGCTCATATTCGTTCTGGTTGACGTTTTGTTCATCATACAAAAAGGTAGGTTGCTGACAGCAAAAACAGAGTGCATGGTATGCAGGTGGAATAATGATATGAATACATTGTATCCAGTTCCAGGTAATTTGGAATAATGATATGAATACATTGTATCCAGTTCCAGGTAATTTGGAATAATGATATGAATACATTGTATCCAGTTCCAGGTAATTTGGAATAATGATATGAATACATTGTATCCAGTTCCAGAAGGATGGCTGAACTGATAACTCTTGATTTTAAAAAAAAATTAAATATAAATACATTAGAACCTCTAATTCATGATCTCTACCTCTTTTAATCAAAGGCAACCTCTTAAGAATTAGCTGTGAAAGCGTCATATTTTTTCTTTATTACATTTGTAATTCTGGATTTCAAAATCCTTTTCTTTTCTGTTTAAAAAGACAAAAATTGGCGACCGAGGAGTTAGGTTTCACTCTGCTAGAGGTAGTAAGTTCCACACTGCTAGAGGCAGTAAGTTTTAGAGATAGTAAGTTCCATATTTTGCTTTTAACTGTGATGATGTTCATATAGTTTCATAAAGTTTGTACTTTTTCTTACTCACTGCATTTTCTACTCCACATATCAATCAGTCTCTGGAGATTGTCTCAATGGATTCTTTGTCCATGGATCGTCCTGTTATAAGGAATTCGGAATAAGGGCCACTTGGGCGGAAGCTGACGTAAATATCTCTCCCCTCCCTCCCTCTTCTCTCTCTCTCTCTCTCTCTCTCACACACACACACACACATACGGACACACTCGCGCACTCATGCACGTATACACACAATTGTCAATAATTTTACTTAGGATGATTCAAGCCAAGGATGAACATTAATCTACGATGTAAATGAAACGTACAAAATATTTTCAAACAATGATAATTTTTTCGAATAAATAGATGTTCTTTTGATAATGATATTGGCTTGTTATAGGTAATAACTGCCCAGTGATTTGACTTGTAGTTGTACAGGCTTAAAGTACATACATTTTTTGTTTGTAAAGGTAAAATATAATTTTTTGGTTGAATCTATCTCAGTTGTGCGAAAAATATATATGTCGTATCAGTCTATATACTGGAAAAAGGCGCAGCCTTTATCTTTTGCAAGAAAACTTAAACTTTTTTCAATGTAACAGTTTGAGTCCTTTTTTTTTTTTGCTCAATGTATGTTCCTCAAACAATTTCAAGAACAACGTTCTGGACAGGTATCACTACACTAATCAAATTACTTATATATTTCCTTCATTTTTCTACATTTGTGATGAAATCAAGTGCATTAATAATAAGATTAGATGCACCAAGACTATTTTACTTATGTCAGGCACTAACTTGGACATAAAATATATTTTTTTTAAAATCAGCATAGGCTATGTCGCGTTTTCAGGAAATAATTGCATTTGAATGAAATAACTGAAATTGTTAGTGCAAGTGACCTTTTCGGAAGCGGCCTAATCACGACCATTTGATTTGTCATCCTACCCAATAGCCAAGAGACTGAACATTCTCAATATGTTATGTTCTGTTTGGACATTAATACTGCTTCGATTGAATGTTAGTAACATTCTTCACTGCATAGCAAATCTTCAGGAAAAAGTCAGAGAAAAAATATGAATGATTTTGTTAGGGACTACAGTAGGATGCACTAACATGCTCATTGGCTCAATTAGTGTAGTGATACCAGACAAAAAACGACTTTGGGACTGCATGTGGCAAATGAAACAAGGTTTTAAAGTTATTGCGCGCTTTTTTTTAACGAGAAGAAAGAGAAGACAGTAGCAAGAAAAAAGAAGCTACGTACATTTTTACCGGTATGAAATTCAGTTGATATAGTTGAATGAACACAAATTAGCCAGGGAATCGTAAGAATCTGTACAAAATGACTGGTATCTTCAATAATCATTTGGGAGAATCTTGAATGAGAAGCAAATTTTTTATGAGGGGAATTCCTCTCGTAGTCATGCACAACTTTTCTCTTCCTCTTAAGGTGTATTGCGAGATGTATGGAGGGCACCTGGTCGTGATAGAAACGGACAGTGAACAACAGTACCTAGCCGGGTACATCAGTAAACTTTCAGCAGGTGAAATGTCTGCTTTTTTCATCTCCCCCCCCCTCTCTCTCTCTCTCCCTGTTTACATATATCAAAGGATTATTAAACCGTTAGTATTTTCAACTTTTGCAGCGGAATATAGAACATTACATTTAAATGAAATATTTCCTTTTTTTAATTTTTTAGCGTAAGTTTACAAGTAATCATGCATATATCATACGATGTCTGATTTTTCAGCGACAAGTAATTCTAGTCCCAGACATTATAGAGGAAAGCGTACGTAGTACCAAAATCATAAAATCCCTGGCGTAATATCTTTGACACGAAGGAACTAGTGCTAAATTAACGAAGATGCCACCACAATGTATTATATATATATATATATATATATATATATATATATATATATATATATATATATATCTTTACTATGTCATCAATAGACTATAAATATCCTTTCAGTAACCAATACAGAAAAGAAACAATATGGTACCAGCATTTATGCAGTAGTGTTTTTCTTTTTCTATAGACTCCTGATGTTTGAAATAATGCGTGACGTTAAAGGGATGAACCCCTAGTTTGAAGGACGTTAATCAATTGTGCCATTTATTTAAAATGAAATTCTTCTTGTCAGGCTCATTCAACTCTGGTACTTTCTGGCTTGGTGCGTCCAATCTGCAGATCGAGGGCGAATGGATGTGGCTAAGTTCTGGCGGGAAAATGCGGTACAGTAACTGGAAACAAGGGGAGCCGAACAACGCCAATAGCATCGAGAACTGTCTCGAGATGAGCTTCTCCAACAACTTCCGCTGGAACGACAACAACTGTAACAGCAAGTTAAACTTCATTTGTGAAATAGAGTTAGTATTGCTTTAAGTTCATTTTAAGACTGCTGTCTTGGACAATTCTGGTATTTAGTGTTTTAATTAATTTAGCTTTGTTTCTTTAATTGCGTTGATGGCCAGAATCTCTACCTTAAAACTTAAAAGTGTTGAAAAATGGCCAAATGCGAACCTAAGGCGCAAAGTATGTAATGGGAAAGAGCTGGAGTAAAATTGTGAGTTAAATAAGAAATAAACAATTGCTATAAGGAATCCAATGCATTGTCTTACGCGGTAGAGACAGAAAGAAGAACATAAAGACCGTTTGGTGGACATATTCGAAGAATGCTTAGATATTTAATAGTTCTTTCCTCAGCGGTGTGAGTAGTAAGGGGGGATATTGTAGGGACAGATCGGACTATATGAGGACAAGGAAAATTAACATTACGGCCGTCATATTGAAATGGGACGTGTAGGGATAAGGGAAATTTAACATTAGTCAATAGGATTAACAGTATGGTACGTCATAGGGACAAGGGGAAATGTAATGTTAAAACTACACCTAATATCCAACACGCCGTCTGATTGACCAGCACCCACCCATCTACTGACCAACACCTACACTTACTAACGAACTTAAGGAATACGAGTGCTTATACATATACACGGACATACTATAAGCCCCGTAAAGGGTAGGAACATACTCACAATATACACACAAACATACTTATATACTATCATACATAGAGTGTACGTAGAGAAAAAGTAGGAGTACTTACACATACACGTAAAGATACTATCATACTATCACACACAATGGTAGGAGTGCTTACACACATACACACAAACATACTATCATGCTACCACACACAAGGCAGAAGAGTGGAGAGGGGGTTGAAGTTTTAGTTGTGAAAGACAAAAGACAAAGATATACATACATAAAAAACATAGAATTTTGGCAATAATTGAGAAGTATCTCTATTTCTGGAAGAACTGGGTGGCCCTGAAAAGAGCCGTTGAGTGTTGCCATGGATCATTGATGTTATAAAATTTCCTGACAACTGTACCTCCCGGTCTTGACATGTAAATACCCACAGTTGTATCCAACTTGTCTCTGCTCTACTAAATGACGGAGACAGAAAGAATAAAATGAGGCTCATTAACCTCCAACTTCCAGTTTTCCACTGTGGGACCAGGGGCACTTCTGGTGAATGTTGTCGCAGGTTCTGTCGCTACTTCTGTTCCCGCCATTGTATCCACCTCTCCTGCACCTTCTTCCAATTTTCAGTGAGGCGCGGGAATTGCCTCTCCCTCTTTATTATTTCCTTTTCCTTCTTCTCCTCCACCCAAGTTTTCTTAATATTCTCCTTCTCCTCTTCCATCACTTCTTGTATCAGCTGCTTCGCCGACCCGAAGGCTTTCATTTCCCTCTTCAATTGCCTTGGATTTGCCAATTCTTCTACTCTGAACAGGAGGTGCTCCTCTCCTTTTAATAATTCCATGGCTTCACTCAATTTTCCAACTTTGCACTTTTCTGCCATCTTGAAGAGTCGACGATGAATGCCACGAGGGACAAACGTGCCTCTATATATAGTTAACGAGCAGAGTGAAACTAATTTGGAGGTTCCACCAATCAAATCACCATGGAGTGTTTTGTATCACTCTATCAGAATGCAGGAGGAGGTATGATCCGATCAGAACACTAGAGGGCATGTCACGTGACTTCCAGATTCAAGGAGTGCTCGGACACAAACATATCATCATTCACACTGATATACTATCACAGAAGATAAAAGAGTTGAAGGTCAGGATTTAAGTTCTAGTTGTGAAAGATAATAGACATACGAAACACGCATACAAATACATATTTTTGTCAACAGTTTGAGTAGAATCTCAGTTTCTGAGAGGACTGAGTGGCCCTGCAAATGGCCTGATGGTTTGTTTTAGTCACACTATCTATTTAAGTCACCACACCTCCCATGATATGCTCCACAGATATGACATCTATTCGACCATCGGTCTCCATCCCAAGGATAAATATCCACGGAGAGGGAAAAGTGAGGTTAGTTAGCCTCACTTTCCCAATCTTCATTCCTTGGGACGATGGATTCCTCCTTCTTTTACACTGCTGTTGCTGCTCCTGTTGTTCCTCCCATAACTGCTGAAATCGCAGCCACTATTCCTCCCCTGCTTGTTTTTGCTTCTCCAGTTTATTCCTCGTCTCGTCTTTTTCCCGTACTCTTTTTCTCTCTACATATCTTCGTTTACAACCTCTATTCTGTGGCCCACGTCCAAATAGATTTGGCTCTTTTTCGTTACTCTCTTATTAGGATGTAAGTTCATCTCCTCTACCCAGCCTAGTAAGTGTTCCACTCTCTCGAAATACATCAGTGTCTCCTTCAGTCTTATACTTATACTCTGGTTCATTTCTGCTTCTTTGTCCAATCGACGGTCAATTACAAGACTGGTGAATACACCGCTTTATATGATCTAAGCGCGGTCGTGAAGGTAAACGTCTCTCAAAGTTGAGACGCAGACGTGAAAGAAAACATCCCGCTTAAAAATTCAAAAGATTGACACAGAAAAATGAAAGAGCACGTCAAAGATTCTTTTTAAAAAACCGACCATCATCATTTTTCAAAATGAACATTTCGAAAAATCAGTCCCATTAACTCAAACTTCAACCAAGAAATGAAGAAGGAGGATTAGGGTCAATCACTTGCTCTTCGTGTACAACTGACAAATACCAAAACCACATTAAACTTGAACGAATTTACAAGGTTGACAACGTTGAGAAGTAAGACTGGACTTCCAGTGATCTAGAACAGCATCATTTTGCCATCGATGGACACTACGTTTTAGAGCTAACGAAAACATATAGCCAAAATGATCACTAAACCACATTTCTATTTTTGTATGGTTTCTAGAGAAATCACGTTCAAAACAAGTCAGTAAATGTTCTAATGGGAAACCTAGACTTCATTGATAAAGAAAATACACAATCTAACAGCATTGAATTGAGCAGTTACAGCATTTCTTCTCATAAAGTCTATGATATCGTCTTCGAGAGGAGGTAATCTATAGGAATCAAAATATTTCACTCTGTGGTCGTTGGAAAAGTAAACGACTACCCAAAGGGTTCTTGGGCGATTACTGTCGGCCGAGTTGATTAAATAAGCTCAAACGGCTTTAGGTTTTTGATGTGGAAGTTCATCTTTAGCACACACCACAGGATTCCAGGGAGATGTGTACGAACTGTGGGTAAGGAGGTAATGAAGTTCCCAGGTATTCATTCTGTTTCTCACAGGTAACGATTAGTAATGATTTCACACTTGACTCTTTCTTTAAAAAGATCTGTCAAGTAAGTCGATGAACGGGAAGTATCAGTACTATGTTGCAAGAGAGCTTCAGTGCGTTTCGTCTCCAAGGAAGTCAGTGGAGGTAGGGAATGGCCTCACAAGTCTTTATACCACTCTTTCAAGATCGCCTCTATTCTGGGATGAGTGCCCATGTTTGTTCCAGATACTCATTCAAAATTTCTTCTTGACTCATCATTCAACATTGATCGTGTTGCACTTGACTATGATGATCGATTTGACAAATATAACAATTTTCTCTGGTCAGGAGTGTGATTCCCTTAGCTAGGTGATGAGCAAAACAGGACTCTCGGTGTTGTTTTTGTTCTGGCCTTCGTGTCATCATTAATATATCTTGCTCTTCTTCTTATGTTGGAGGTAGCGTCTGTGACTGCTGTAGTTTCTGTTCTGGATGGAAAACATCGTACTTGCCGATGTCCATGGGTTTGTTTTCCATGTTTTTTTTAAACAGCCTAGGATCACTTCTCTCAAACTGTTGATTCCAAGGGTATGAACACATTAAGCATACAAGATCCCATTCACTGTGTTCAATAGGGCAACTACAGGCTGAAGTTCCACACAGAGTTGACCTGCTTTTATAGGGTGTAAATTTCCCTCGTCGCTGCCTTCGTCTGGAGTGAGATCAAATCCTGACAAAGATTATCCTCCTGCATGATCGTCGTACGAAATGCCGTGAGTACTGTTGGTTCCTAATTGGCATGTGGCTTCAAACAGAATCAAGTAAGATCTCAAGTAATTATTCTGTGCAAAGTTGGGTTCAAAAGGTCTGGTACACAACATTTGGCCGTCTGGGTCACTTCTCACTTGGACACGTTGAAGTGTTGGAACTGGAAAGGGTTTTGATCAATAGTTCCGTTGAGGTCAGCATTGCTGGCGGTGCCAATGAACAAACGTTTAGGCAGTTGACCATGGAAGACATGATCTTCAATCTTGGATCGGAGTCTAGAGGCAATGGTGAAATTTGTGACTTCAACTCGTTGTATGGGATACTTGACTGTATTTCTAGTCAGAGTTTGATTGATCTTGTTTCCCACTTTAGGTAAGACTTCCACACGTTATACATAGAGTCTGGCTTCTTCCATGTTAGTTTTGTACTCGTTAAAATCAGCCATTAAATGGAACATGGTACTACTTCGATTCAGTCTCAGACGTACATCCACAGCATTCAATAAATATTTGTCTTGCAGTCACATGTAAAATTCTAAACTACTCCCTTGCTGGATTTCGTTTTGGCGATAGTTAGATCCTACATTGTGAGGGTCATCATCTTCTGTCAACTCTAAATACACCCAAGGTGTCAGGTTTCCACACCGCCGATGCATCGAGGTGTGTGTTCTTTGCTTCTTTTCCGTAAGTCAGAAGTCCTGAGGTAACCTCGGTAAGGGTAGTGTTCATGCTGCTGCTGACCAGTGATTTGTTCAAGTACAAATCCACTTCGCTGAACCACGAATGCATGAATTTGTTGATGGGAGCCAGTCTGGCATCTGCGCTTGGATTTGTGCTGTCCATTTTGAGAACTTTGACTTCCAGGTAATTGTAACTGTTGTTCAGATAGATGTAATCCTCTGTTGGTCCTTCGATTTCAAATTGGATAGGAGCTGAGGGGTCAAAGACGACACGGAATGAAACTCTACCCAATGTGAATGTTGTGTTGTCATCATCGTCATAGGCGCAGCAAGCAGATCGAGTTATGTCTTTGGAAGATTCCCAAGATTCTCGGTGCACTATTTTTAGTAATCAAAAAACGTCCAAATCCCTGACAGCTCTTCATTTCTTATTCTTTTTCTGGTCGTGTCTATGAGGTCTGAAGGGTTTTCGACGTCTCTTTCTGCCTTGTCCGCGCTGTGGCGTAGAGGATGAATCAATGTCTTCGAACAGAAGTGTGAAAAGTGAATTTATATGGTTGTCTCGGCGACCAAGGAGTTCTTTTCTTGTCTGGGTCAACGCATGTTTTTCCTGCCTTCGTTAGCGCTTGTTTGGGACTCTGTTAGTCAATGAGCACGTTTTGGAAAAATTAATTTCATTGCATCAAGGTGGCATCTTTTAAAGCATGCGCTCCTCGAGTTCCCATAAGTTTTAAGACGGCTGCCACCATACAAAAGGACGATTTCAACATATCTCCTAAACCATGTCCTCGTTGTCGAGCAACTAGTCGATTCACAGGATACATGAGTTACAATTCAGTAGAGAATCGTTTTCCAAAATGTAGGTTCACTGTGACTTTTCCTTTAGAGAACATAATATTTTGTCCAAGATCTCTTTTTATACTAATATTCACACTGTCAAACTACAATATACTGACAGGAAGATAATGAGGATCCACAAATTCTAGATGAATGTGATATGTGTTTCCTCCTTCATCGTAAGAAGCTATGGCAGAAATCACTTTGAAAGGAATGACTCTCAGCAACGGAACGTCTGTGTTTCCCACTACGTTGTACTTGACGATATCATAGTACACAAAGATCAAAATTCAGTCATTCATTCAATTCGACTTCAAGAATCAGTTGTAGTTGTCGATGTCTTTGGTTGGGGTAAGTGCTGTGTTTCCACCCAGAATAGCAAACAAACTGTTAGAGCAGTTGATGGAGAGCGTTTTGCCGTCGGAAAAGTCCAATTTGTGAAGGTGAAAAGGTGGAGAGTATTCGATCAGCACACTTTGGTAAGTTTTGTCTAGTGCTTTGCCAAACTGAGTTCAAAATAGGTGAAATCGTTTCGATGAGATGTCGAGCATTAAAATAATATCCCTCAGGAATTCTCTTCTCATAGATATTCAATTGGGAATTAGCTGGTGCTGGTTTTTTTTTTTTTTTTTTTAAGCCAGGATCTTTATTGTCCAAGTGTTCTAGGACATGTTCGTTGGGTATTTCTATGACGAAAGTTGTTTGATCTGCGATAATATTCAAGACTTGAGTGGAATGAATTATTTATGGCAAAGCCATTTCCAAATGAGCTTGGTGGTCTTACTGTATGGATTGAGGTAATTTGGCGGTGAAACAACATAATTTGTTGTTGAAAAACACATCCATAGAACTGTGACTGGGTACTGTTAAATAAAATTGATTATTCATAGTTCGATGATTCTTGTTTCTGAGGAGTCACTCTATTTTCCAATGGTCTCAGAGCTGTGATGCATTGGCGTGGCTACCGTTGTTACTTTTGGCATATTTCAACGAGGTCTTGTAAAGTAGATAGAAAATACAACTGCTGGGTAAAATAGTCCACAGTTGTTTATCTCCTTGTTGCAAACTCAAATTTTCAATCGCTCCTTCAGTGACACAATACACCACAAAGATCTGACAGAAAAAAAAAACGATTTGATTTTTAGGAACACGATCTCTACACCACACCCACTGAGGTTGTTCTTTTTTTGTGGTTCTTGGAGAGATGAACTCAGAGAAAGAGATGCAGTGTTTAACAGCATGTTATTGATTTCCATTTCTTTTTATAGTCAATGACTTATTAAGGTGTAGTCCAATAATCAAACTGGGTGGATATCCTTTTCAAAGGACTTTGACGTTTTGGATACGATGTTTTTCCACTTGACGTGTTCTTCGATCGAGAATGCTTTCTAGATCGTACACGTCGTCGTTTTTATTGGTTATTCGATGTAACTCGGGCAAGTAAAAAGTTCCTTTAAACACCCCTCCGTTAATATCTTCCAATTTATAGACAGTTAGGTCACGTCCACGCACTTGTCTTGTGACACGAAACAATTCTGTCGTCCAGCTTGGTAAACATCCTCTGTCAAAAGTGCATTTTGTTTTTCCAGTGCGAACACAATCTCCGGTGTTTAACATATCTGTCTTTTTTCTTGTCTCCAACTTTATGTTTGATGAGGAATGTGAATAATTCCTTGTAGTAATTTACGTGCTTTCAAAGTAAACCGGTAACATTTCTTTGCGACTGGCTTCTAACAAATGCGAACGCACTTGTGCATTGTTTTCGCGATGGGGCTTTTAAAGTCTTTGTTTAGACAGACGAATACGAGGAAGGGGACGTATAAATGACTGGACTTCCTTCTTGACACCAATCGTGAAACAAATCCGTACGAAATGGCTGGAGTGGTAGTTTTTAAACCAATCAATAAAATAATCACGTGGCAATTGAATGGCATCGTCATAATTAAGTCAAGGTGTTCCTAATTTGATAGCCAAGACTTGAACTTGAAAATTGTCTCTCTGACTTTTAAAAACACCAGATAAAGAGTATCGAGACTGATGTTGCAATGCTATTTACTTTGTTGAAAATTTTTCTGAGTAAAAAAAACAAAACTGGCAGGACGATGATGTTTTTTTCGTGTAAACCAAAGTTTAATTTCTTCTTCGTCTTCTTATAACATTTCATCGAAGATAACGCGATGCGTTTGACAAGAGTCAGACACGACCCCATCGTCTTCGCAAGGAATCCCTTCTACAAACGAAATGAATTCCCCTAGACTTTCTTCTAGTGACGTGTAAGCGGATTGCCACACTTTGTAACACAACACTATACTTTGTGGCGGACGATCGAACAAAAGTGATTTGTGTTTAATCACACGTTTGATAAATTCAGTTTTGCTTGAGCCACTTCTTCCAGCAATCAAGATGTCAAAGGGATGGCGAAGATATAGTGTCTCCCAACTTCGACGATCCGATCTTTCGTCAATTACTCTCAAGTAGTTTGGAAAATTCTGAGACATTCACTAAGAACATAAGACATTTTATACATGTTTAATATTTTGTCATTGTACAACAAAAATATTTACATTTCAGAAAAGTTCATGTATGTTTCTTTCATCAGTCACATGCGCCTTTCGCATAGTCAGCGACCTCTTATTTCCAAGTGTCGAATCCAAGACTTTTCCAGTCACGTACATCCTTCCAGTTGTAAATCTGTTGGTGTGTCCAACTAGCCACACACACTTCTTGGTAAGTGTGAAGGATAGATAAAGTGCGACGAATTTATTCTTCACGCAGGGGTAGAGAAATTGTATTCATCGCTAATCGCAGCACTTTTAATGCAAAGAGTTTTTCGTGCACAGTTTTAGTCTTTGCATACATTTGTCATAAATTTGCCACAGGGATTCTGCCGGTTAATGAATTCCAAGAAATTCAGTCTCTAACACACACACGAAACGTCGTCCTAAATTCAAAGGAGTAGTATCGTCTCGTGGAATCGGTTCCTTTAAAAGTAGTTGTTAATCCACTAGGTCTTGAATGGTGTCATTGAAATCGTGTCATGGAGAGTCTTATAACGTTTTCGAAGAAGAGTCTTATCATGTGTTTGTCACAAAACAAACTCTCTTTCTGACTGTGCTACAGCCTTCTTCAATCTCAGTTATTTTATAGCGTTAAGATACATTTCGTTCATAACTATGTCCCAGAGTGAAGAGTGAAATGGTTCTTCCTTATTTCGCTTGAACCTGTATAAAGTAGTGGTAAATGCGTTCACGCAGCTAAGGAGGTAAACTACGCATTCTCTCCTCTTCTAAAGTATCCATGAGGATAATAATCTGGACCGACAAAGGAAAGGTAGTGACAGCACGAAGACCATCTGGCATGCTCAAGGTAAGCTTTATCTTTATACTCTTACTCGTGAAGTTTTACACCACAACTGACAGATTGTACTTGGTCTCCTTGTCCCAAATAGACAAATCTGCTCTCGCTGCTAAAGATTTGGAAGTAGGTTCCTCCAAGTATTTAGGCGATTTCGGTCTGAACGTCTGGAATAGACTGGCAAAATCATAATAGCCAGGCAAAGCCACAAAAAACGTATATTTTTCTTTGATTCATGGTTCTCGATGAACTTATAGTATCCAGAGTGGGTTGCGAGTGTATGGATGACATCCTTAGATGGGCACACAGACGGCATCTTTTTCAATAGTAGAGCAAGCTCGTGTTGCATCACTCTGGTCGCAGAGCTCAGAATCACTCTGGTCGCAGGGCACAGCATCACACTCCAATTAACTGAACTTGGAGTCACTGGTTGCATCATATGGTTTCGGTGTCAAATTCTTCTTTCCCGGTGATAATGATAATTCTTTCTTGTTTTTTTGTTTTTTTTTTGTAACTTTTTTTATTCTGAAGGATGATACCCGTACGGTACCGTGTTGTGATTGGAAATTCGTGCTCGTTTCTCGTATACGACCTGATACACTGTTTCCAAGTGCCTACTGACGATCTGGTTAGTCGTCCATGCTCCTTAACGTTCGCCTTCGATGTGTGGACGACAACCTCCAGGTCGTTCAATGTACATGCAACTATCGGTGTCAAAGCAAAGGACTCGGTCTCCAAAAGGTTCCAACACGGAGTATAATTTTAAACGGGCATTGGCTGCAACATAAGCAGCAACGATGGCATTGCCAAACATGTAGGGTGGAACAAATTACATGATCTCTTCGTAATTCACCAAAATCAAATTTTCATGCATGATTTCCACGTGTTCAATGAGTTTTCTTTTATCGTCGATGAGCTGAAAATATTTGCTTGGATCTGCCAAGTATTCTGTCTTAGGCAGTTTCTAAGTTGATGCCTTCTAGGAAAAGGTACCATTGTTTCGACTGATCTGTTTCTCATGGAGTGTGACACCAGGAAAAACAGCCACTGGCTTCTTGTTTCAATTTAAAAAAACTCGTTGACGTAGCCTTAAAAATCACTGGACTCGAATCGTCATTCTGTTGGTCTAATTCTGTCGTAGAAAAGGGCCAAATTTCGTACACTTTTAACAATTGGAATCCATGAAACAATTCGAAACTCACCCACGTTTCTGTCAAGGCATGTTCGTGGTCATCATGACGACAAGGTTGCTGTTGATTGCACGTTTCAGCATACGTACGACATAAAGGAAACACCAGTTTTCCGTGGCAATGATGAGGCAACACGGGATGGAACAAAATCGTTGGTGTAAGAACTTTATATTTGATCAAACCTTCGTACAGGCGAATGTGTTCTGTCAATGGTTCAGTGTGAAGTCGAGCATATTTACACACTCAAGGAACACACATCGATATATTTGATTTGTTCTCCTTGAGATTCGGCGACTTCGCACAAAAAACGTGTAATACTTGTTCTACCTTCAAGCAAAGTGTCGAGAGGTTTCAAAAGTTCAGTGTCTACCATATAGTAATCTTCAATTCTGGATGTTTTCAAACGTCGATCGTAGTCGTGGTTTCACATTTCTACCACTTGGTATACTGGACTTTTCAAACTCTGGTGTCGTTGGTAAGTTTTGTCAAACAAATCTTCCATGGTCAACCCTATGAAAGGATTTTCAATTCTTGGTGAGGAGAACACGTCGAGCATCCATGAAATAAATATCACTGAAATTCTTACACGATCTGTGGGTTTTCTAAATCCAAAACAACCACGGAATACGTTTCAATCTTCTTTTCTCTACAGTTTCTAGCATGTTGTATCCCCTTGTCTTGAGTTTGGCACAAGTTAATGCAAACAACGCAAAGCTTTGTCTGAATATACACGGCTAACAGATAGATACGAATGAAGTGGTATAATGGCTGGTTTGTTCTCGGGTATGAACTTCTTTCGGTACACTAATCCATACGCTTTGGCAATGGTATAAGCTTCCGTCAAGAGATCGATACCTCCGTGATCCAGAAATAACTGTCGAAATGTTTCACAACAGCGTCGTAAAATGTCCATATCTGACCGACAATATTTCAGCATTTCTTCTTGAAATTCAAAAGGGTCTTAAGAGTGAGTTTGGTACCAGGCATATAAAGCTTTTCGATGTGCTGATGTTCGCATACCGTCGAGATGGTAGTAATTTCTTTCAATCAAATGCGGGAGCACGACTTTTTGATTTGCTTCTTTAAATAAAGCGTGGGAATTATTCTTTAGCCATATCCGTCTTTCCAAACGTTTTAGACATTCTACTCAAAGACATAGTACCTTTCCCACTTTCATGTAAATGAATTTGGCTCCATTCATGGTGACTTGTCGAAATTCAGTTCATTGTTCGAAAAAATGTTTCAAGACAAACTGTCCGTAGTATCCCGAGAAATTGCGAGCAATGGCTGTATCGTATTGATGAGAGTGTCCGTAACGATACATCTACTCTTCGTTCCAGGTGTCGTCGATAGGGTCTAAAATCCACTCAGCAAAATAGGAAAGAGTATGTGAGTCTCGAAATATATTTTTACCTGCCTCTTGAATCACGCTACAATTTCGACAGTGATGAAATAAAGATTCCTGAATACAGTAGTGGCAAGCGCGATGAGCGACACAAAAGTTAGGAATGTGAATCCAAGTGTCTTGAGAACATTTAAAATGAAAACAGATAAAATCGACTCGACGGTCCCGTTTCCTTTTCTTGTTCTGGTCATTCAATAATTCCTCGGGTTCGTTGTCATATCTCTGAATGTAAGATTAAATATCCAACTCGGTGACGTGACCACAAATACGACATCGTTCCTTTCTTGGACAAACGTGTGACTCTTTGGAATTCGTACGAACATGCTGTCCACAGGTTATACACACTGTCAATAATGCGCAAGCACTTTTCTGTTGTTGACATTGTTTCATGCGATGTCGCTCGTAACACGCTGGACTGACAAATGTTCGTCCTCAGGTAGACCACTGAATCATTTTTTGTTATTCAGAAACTCAAGGTCTTGACACTAAACAGCTACGACATATCTCTCCACAATAAATATGTTGCTTCTGATTGGTAAATCCTTGGTCAGATTTGTCACAATAGAATCCGCATCAGAGAAATCCTGTGATACTAGTAATGGCATTAAAATGATTTTGGTGATGATAAATGTGAATGTATTTTCCGTCTGAAAAATGAGGTCCAAGAGATCTTCACGAAAGACTTGAGGGTACACTTTCAGCGTATAACGAAGAGTTAGTGCGTCTAGAAGTTTCTGCATTTCAGAAATTCCACACATGGTCTCTTTCAAAATTCCTGCTTGTTCCAAAAGGATTTATGCTTCTCTTCGTTTTTTGGCTCTGTCGGATTTTCTAATGCTCTCCAATAATCGTTTCCAATCAGGTGTATCTGTTTTCTCTGCCTAATCCCGATCAACCACAATAGCGCTGGATAAACACATCGAATTTTAGTCGTTATTAATCTTGACGACACTTCGTTGGGTACTCTGGAGCTGATCCACCAATAAAACTTTGCGTTTTCCGCTGCCGCGAGGAGGTGAAAGGTGTGTCATACGAGGATAGCTTTTTCATCTGTCATGTCAAACTCATCATTGAATTGTTGGACGTGTTGAATTTTGTCCAAAAGTTTTGAAGAGGTTAATTCCGCAGGTATACTAAATTCAATCTAAACAGGGGATTTCAAACTGTCGTGAGTGATTGACTGTCGCAAATGATCTTAATCTTTAGCTTGACACTGTCGTTTCAACTCCTCTAACATTGATTCCAATAAGTCGGTAATAAAGACAGCTACTTTTTCTACATGGACTTACGACTTGAACTCTTTACATTTGACCGTGTATGTAAGCAGTTCTTCTAAATATTCTGGAAGTCGCTTTGTGAGTAGCTCGAATGTGAAAATAGTCTTCAGGGGCTAACAAACGACTTTCGTTCTATGCCAATCTTGACTCTATCGGTCCTGGAGTTGAGGAAGACGTGGATGGTGTTGGATAGTAGTTTATCCTTGGAAGGGTGTGATCGTTCATGACAGTAGATGATTCAAGTGTGATCGAGGTTACACACTCTGTCTGACCGTCTGTCTCTCTCTCTCTCTCCCTGTATACAGATATACCTCTATCTAAGAGAAAACACACATTCAGTTTCAATTTGTGAAGATGGAAGAGCCACAATAGATCACACTTGTGGTGAGTGAATTACAGAGAGTTATTCAAAAATACACCTACAACAAGACATCTAGAGAAATTCCAGACTGCTCCTCTCGAGATAAAAGTGAAGATACTTGTTATGTCTGTCAGGAGAAATGATAATGGGCTACAGAATGTCCACAATGTAAAAGAAAAGGAAACTAGAAGAGAGGAGAAATCAGACTCAGAGACACAAGAAAGATATCTGTTATCGTTGTTAAGAAAAAGGACACTGGTTTTCTGAATGTCCCAAGAAAGTGAAAAAGAGGAAGAAAAAAAAGAGTTTTCAGAAGCAGAAGAAGCTGAAGAAGAACCCATTCTAGAAAAGGAACTCAAAGCAAGATAAGCTGAAGAACCAGAAAAAGAAAAAACAAACACATTCCACTGAAGAAATTAAAAGAAAACAAACCGTAGGAAGAAGACAAAATGGACTTTTGCAATGTGTTTGAAATTTAATTGTGATTCTTTTTCACGAGAATATACCTAAAACGTAAGTGTATCCATGTCTTGTTTTTTTTTAGTATTGATAACATATTGACACTCACATACATTTTGTATAATGGAGGGATTTGTTTTGTTTGATTTGGCAATTTCTGAAAGATATGAGTAGCGCTGTAAAGGGCCGTTGGGTATTGAAGAAAAATAAATGTGTGGACTTTTCAACATCAGCTGTTACTGCCTTAAACCTTTTCCATGTCCAAGTCATACTGCTGCTGTAGTTGCAGCAGTGACTTTTGCCGCTGATGGCGCCTCAGTGGTGGTAGTCATTGGTATGAAAGGTTTAGAATTCTTGGAATGTGAAGGAGTCTTTCTCTTGGGTTTGGCTAAAGTGACTTCATACATTTCTGTTATGTGTTTTAACTCCGCCAAAATGTCATGTAAACAGACTGATAGTTTTGTCTTCGCTAGTTTCCTTCAGTTCACGGTTCAAAGTTTTCATCCCCTCTTGTTGCTTTCTCTTTTCCTCTTGTTGTTGCTTTTGAATATTTGTCTGGATTTTTATATATTTTTTAAAATATTTTTTTTAATTTTTTTTTTTTTTTGGCGTTGCAAAAGAGTTACTAACTCTTCCTTCTGTTTCTTTTCAAAATCATCATACACTGGAAATGATGGAGAAGGAGGTGAAGGAGGTACTGGCAAAATATCTTGTGAGGATAATAAATCGCAAAACTTCAAATCCAAATCCAAGTCATTCTCTAGAACAATACTCGCTACAGCAGCATTAGTCGTACTATCACTCTGAGTATACGAAGTATCCATTACATGCGCATCCAACACAACGTCTTCATTTCAGTCATGTCACCTGTACTAACACTGTTCCACACTGGGCGTGGATCGAAAGTGACGGCATGTCCGATGTATTCTGATTGGAAGATAGGACACACACCTGACTGAATTATGTAACACTCATTCTGATTGGTGGAACCTTCAAGACAGTTTCGATTCGCCCGTAGACTATATATAGAGGCCCGTTTACCCCTTGTGTCATCTGTTCTCAAGACAAGTCAAGATGTGGACGAACGTGGAGTTATAGACCATCATTTCAAGCATGCTGTTTGATGCAGAGTACCTTATGTATGTGAATTCATCATGGGCCAAGATCACATACACTGCTGTATGGTAGTGAAGAGTGTACATTGAAAGGCAGGGGTGTCTCAAGCGAGTATTGATCTATAGACCCTTGCAGTACGGAGAAGCTTGCGACGAAAAACAGTGAAGTGGTGCCTCCCAGTGTTAACCATCTCTGGTGACAACCTCCCGCCCCTACCCACAACTGTCCTGAGTTCTCTCAGAATCAGATATCAGAATCTCATCTCCCCTCTTGTGTTTTGTGGGTGATAGTATGATAATATATTTGTGTGTGAGCACTCTTTCCTTTGAGTGTGATAGTATATAAGTATGTTTGTGTGCATAATGTATGTATATTCCTATCCTATTCAGGGCTGACAATATGTTCGTGTATATATGTAAGCACTCGTACTCTTTCGTTGGTTAGTAACTGTAGGTGTTGGTCGGTAGATTGAAGGGTGCTGGTCAGTCAGACGGCGTCTTGGTTATTAGATGTAGTTTTAGCATTATATTTCCCTTTATCTCTATAGTAGATGTAGTTTAGTTGGTGTAGTTTTAACATTACATTTACCCTTGTCCTTATACATTTTAGTAAGTGTAATTTAACATTACATTTCCCCTTGTCCTTATACATTTTAGTAAGTGTAATATAACATTACATTTCCTCTTGTCCTTATGTATTGTAGTAGGTGTAATTTAACATTACATTTCCCCTTGTCCTTATACATTTTAGTAGGTGTAATTTAACATTACATTTCCTCTTGTCCTTATACATTTTAGTAGGTGTAATTTAACATTACATTTCCCCTTGTCCTTATACATTTTAGTAGGTGTAATTTAACATTACATTTCCCCTTGTCCTTATACATTTTAGTAGGTGTAATTTAACATTACATTTCCCCTTGTCCTTATACATTTTAGTAGGTCTAATTTAACATTACATTTCCCCTTGTCCTTATACATTTTAGTAGGTGTAATTTAACATTACATTTCCTCTTGTCCTTATGCATTGTAGTAGGTGTAATTTAACATTACATTTCCTCTTGTCCTTATACATTTTAGTAGGTGTAATTTAACATTACATTTCCTCTTGTCCTTATGCATTGTAGTAGGTGTAGTTTAACATTTTATTTCCTCTTGTCCTTATACTGTTATGTATGATGTTTATATAATATTGTGGATATTTTGGGAAATTATAAATGTTTCTTCACTTTAATATTTGCTTAAATCTTAATGTTTATCAGGAAAAACATGTTTATCTAGTGTCCTTGAATTAGGTTGTTTTGATCAATATGTTTTCTCAATTTGAAGGTCAAGGTTGAATTTTGTTTACAGTTAGAATTCCATTAAGATGACTCATATTCTAGAACATTCTGTCATGTGACCAATCTTTATATATACCATGTTTGGTGGACATTTTTTCAGTTTTGACATTACCATCAGTCTTGTAAAGAGCTATTGCAGTTGTGAAAATTCATTCCGAATTCTAAGAGAGGAATTATTTTAAATATTCATTGGATTATAACAGTGCTCATAAACTTTTAAATTTTGGATTTTTAATTGATGATTTTGGAATTTAACTGAACTTATTCAGAGATTTTGGAATACTTCATTTTGACATCAGCACATCAAAGATTACTAGTACATAAGGACTTTGGAGACCATTAGCACATCATAACATTCAAGGACACAGCCGTGAATTCGGAACATTCTATATTTAGGACTTGTGATTAGAACAATCATTCTTATTGGATTATTAGGATTTCAAAACACATTACTGTAAGTGACTTTTTGATTTTTCATTTTAATTATCTAGTAATAAATTGCTTGTTGATTTTTTACTTGATTTGTTGGTTTCACTTTCTTTCTGTTACATTTTTCTTAGACCATAGAGTCGTAACAGAAATTGGGGGCTCGTCGTTCCGGGATCTGAATTTCTTTAAAGCATATTAGAGATATTAAATTTATCTTTGAAATTCATATTGATTTTGTCTTGGAATTTTTTTTTGTCTTTGGCAATTATTTCATATAGAGAAATTTTTTTTGTGTGAAACCAACAAGCATTTACAATGGCATCTAATGTTCAGAATTTCATTTCAAAACCTACCCAGGAGGGGTTAGAGTGCATGAGAAAGGATGAGTTGCTCGAGCTTGCCAGAAAATACAGTCTATCTGAGGCAAAAGTATCATTGACAAAACAGGAGATAAAGATTATTTTGATTCAGTCTTTAGTAGGAAAGGGAATTTTTGAAAATAGTGCTTTAAGTTTGAAGAGAAAGCCTGTATCTGGTTCTGACAGGAAATTAAGGGAATTAGAGTTAAAGAACCAGATTGATTTAGAATTGGCAAAGCTTCAGATTCAGAGAGAGAGAGAAAAAGAAGAGAGGCAGATGGAGAGAGAGAAAGAAGAGAGGCAAATACAGATGGAGAGAGAGAGGAAGAGAGGCAGATACAAATGCAGAAAGAAGAGAGGCAGATGGAGAGAGAGAGAGAAGAGAGGCAAATACAGATGGAGAGAGAAAAGGAAGAGAGGCAGATACAAATGCAGAAAGAAGAGAGACAAATACAAATGCAGATGCAAAGAGAAGAAAGGGAAATGCAATTTAAGTTAAGAGAATTAGAACTGGCAAACAGAGCACACTCCACTCCTTTAATCACAAATTCAGGTTTTGATGTTACTAGATATATTAGGTTAGTACCCCCTTTTCAGGAAAAAGAAGTAGATAAATATTTTCTTCATTTCGAGAAAATAGCTGAAAACTTGAAATGGCCCAGAGAGCATTGGACTTTGTTATTACAAAGTGTACTAATTGGCAAAGCTCGTGAAGTCTACACTTCACTGTCAGTACAACAAAGCACTGATTATGATGTGGTTAAGGAGTACATCTTGAAATCTTATGAGTTTGGTACCAGAGGCATATCGACAAAGGTTTAGGAATTGTAGAAAAGAAACTGGACAAACTCATGTCGAATTTGCAAGGGATAAAGAACAACTATTTGATAGGTGGTACTCAGCCAAAAAAGTTGATCAAGGTTATGATAACCTCCGACAGCTCGTATTAATTGAAGAGTTCAAGAGGTGCATCCATAGTGATGTTAAAACCTATCTTGACGAGCAGAATGTGGAAACTTTGGAAAATGCTGCTCGTATGGCTGATGATTATTCCTTGACTCACAAAATTTCATTTGGCAATAAGTCGTCCTCTCAGCAGTTTTCTGGTAAAAAACCATTTCAATCTCATACGAGTACTTCCAAATTTCACAACAGCACAACTGTTAGGAATCAAACATCTGATAAGACTGATCAGAAAGCCTTATCTCTTCCTACGTGCACTTATTGTAAAACGAAAGGGCACGTTATTTCTGATTGCTTCAAGTTGAAAAATAAGCAACAGAGAAAAGACAGAGCTTTTCCAAATGCTCTTATTTCTACGAGGTCAAGGTCACGGTCTTGTATTGAAAGCAATACATTTGTTGGGTCAAACAAACCCAAGTCTGATTCTGTTTTAGAGGCTTATGAACCATTCATGTCAGAAGGTTCTATATCACTTATTGGTGATTCTGCCAAACCTATCCCAATTAAAATATTAAGGGACACTGGAGCTTCTCAGAGTCTTTTATTATCAGGTACTTTGCCTTTGTCTGAGGAGTCTTCTTCAAGTGAAAGTGTTCTTGTTCAGGGAGTAGAGTGCGGCTTTGTAAAATTTCCTCTCCATTGTGTAAATTTGGCATCAGACTTAGTTTCTGGACCTGTGACTGTTGGGGCAGTGACTTCTTTACCCATAGAAGGTGTTCATTTATTACTAGGCAATGACCTAGCTGGAGATAAGGTTGTGGTTAATCCACTTGTAACTGACAAGCCTTGTTTGGATCAGAAAGTTGATCCTGTCGAAACTGAAATCCCTGATTTGTACCCTGCTTGTGCAGTTACTAGAGCTATGGCAAAAAGAGCTCTTGAGAGTGATGTTGATCAGGATATTATTCCTTTAGCTGACACATGTATTGGTCAGTTTTTTGATGAGGTCACTTTTTCCTCAGGTATTGATCAATCAAATGGTGTTGATCACAGTGATCCTCTTTTGGCAACTCATTCTCTTTGTCCTACTCAGGGTGACAAACGACAATCCCTTGTCGTTGAACAGGAGCAAGATCCCGAGATATCTTGTTTGTTTCAGAGGGCTATTAGTGAAACTGAAGCCACACAAGTTCCAGTGTGTTACTTTGTGAAAAATGGGGTCCTTATGAGGAAATGGAGACCACCTGATGTACCCGCTGGTGACGAGTGGTCAGTGAGCTATCAAATTGTTGTTCCTAAGTCATATCGACAGGAAATTCTTAATTTAGCCCATGAAACTCCTTTGGCTGGTCATTTAGGAGTCCGTAAGACTTATCACAAGATCTTGAATCATTTTTATTGGCCGAAACTCAAAAGTGATGTTTCTAAATACTGCAGATCTTGTCACACTTGTCAAATGGTAGGAAAACCCAATCAGAAGATACCTAAGGCTCATCTGCAACCTATTCCTGCATTTGATGAACCATTTAGTAGAATAATTGTAGACTGTGTTGGTCCTTTACCTAAAACCAAGTCAGGCAACCAATACTTGTTGACCATCACGTGTGCATCTACAAGATTTCCAGAAGCAATTCCTCTGAGAAATATAAAAACTAAAACTATTGTGAAAGCTTTGGTGAAGGTTTTTACACTTGTTGGCCTTCCCAAATCTGTCCAGTCAGATCAAGGGTCAAATTTTATGTCTGGAATTTTCCAACAAGTTATGCATGAATTAGGCATCCAACAGTTTAAATCTTCTGCCTATCACCCTGAAAGTCAAGGTGCTTTGGAAAGATTTCATCAAACTTTGAAGAATATGATTCGATCATATTGCTTTGATACAGAAAAGGATTGGGATGAGGGTGTTCATTTGTTGTTGTTTGCTGTTAGGGAATCAGTTCAAGAGTCGTTGGGTTTTAGTCCCTTTGAACTAGTTTTTGGTCATACTGTCCGTGGACCACTGAAATTATTGAAAGAGAAACTTCTTTCAAATGAAGACTCAAAGTTTAATCTTCTTGATTATGTCTCTGATTTCAAATACAAGTTGTCAAAGGCCTGTGAAGTAGCAAGAACTAATCTTCACACTACTCAGTCAAAAATGAAATTAAGGTATGACAGAAATTCACAGGAAAGGAGTTTTAAACCTGGTGACAAAGTTCTGGCTCTCTTTCCCATACCTCAGAATCCTCTTCAGGCTAAATTGTATGGTCCTTATACCGTTGAAAAGAAAGTAAATGACTTAAATTATATCATTAACTCTCCTGGGAGACGGAAACAGAAACAACTTTGTCATATAAAAATGTTAAAGGAATATTTTGACAGAGATAGCTCAGCTAATTATTTAGTTAATTTAGTTGTACCTGTCCCACACAGTGAAGATATCAACGATGGAATACGATCAGACTATAGTGACTCTGGTATAACCAATCTTCGGAATTCAGAAATATTGAACAACCTAGACCAGAAACTTTCACATCTACAACAACAGGAAAGAAATGAACTAAAACAGCTATTACATGACTATGAGCACTTGTTTCCTGATGTTCCAACACGAACAAGTAAAATTTATCATGACGTTGACATTGTAGATTCTGCGCCTGTGAAACAGCATCCTTATAGGATGAATCCTCTCAAACAGAACTATCTGAAGAAAGAAATTCAGTATTTACTGGAGAATGATTTCATAGAACCAAGTAAAAGTAACTGGAGTTCACCATGTATTCTTGTTCCCAAGCCAGATAATACATTCCGTATGTGTACTGACTATAGAAAAGTCAACAGTGTCACCAAAACTGATTCATTTCCAATCCCAAGAATGGACGATTGCATTGATAAAATTGGAAATGCGGAATATGTCACCAAGTTTGACCTTTTAAAAGGATTCTGGCAAATTCCACTGACGGAAAGGGCAAAAGAAATTTCAACATTTGTAACTCCAGATGGACTTTATCAATATAAAGTCATGCCGTTTGGAATGAAAAATTCGCCTGCAACGTTTCAACGTCTGATGAACATGATAACATTTGGTCTTGATAATTGTGACGCTTATATCGATGACGTCATTATCTACAACAACACCTGGGAAGATCATTTGGAAACCATTCGAAAATTCTTTGATCGACTCAGCGATGCGAATCTGACAATTAATTTGAGCAAAAGTGAGTTTTGCCATGCTTGTGTCACATTTTTAGGACATATTGTGGGACAAGGTCAAGTTAAACCTATAGAAGCTAAGGTCAAAGCTATCTCTGAATTTCAAGTTCCAATTTGTAAAAAGCAACTGATGCGATTTCTAGGTATGGCTGGATATTATCGGAAATTTTGTTCCAATTTTTCCAAACTTGCTGAACCTTTGACAAGTTTATTGAGTAAGAAAACCAAATTTTTTGGGTCTGACAAGTGTCAGGAATCTTTTGACAAGTTAAAGGCCATGCTTAAGAATGCACCAGTTCTTTCTGCACCAAATTTCAGCCAATCATTTAAATTATCTGTTGATGCAAGTGATGTAGGGGTTGGTGGAGTATTGATTCAGGAAGACAAAAGTGGTGTGGATCACCCTGTGTGTTATTTTTCTAAAAAACTAAACAAGCACCAGAAAAATTATTCCACAATTGAGAAGGAATGTTTGGCTTTGATATTGGCTTTACAGCATTTTGAAGTGTATGTTACCTCAGCTCTTTCTCCAATTATTGTGTACAGTGATCACAATCCCCTTACTTTCATAAACAAAATGAAAGATAAAAATCGGAGATTGTTGAGATGGAGTTTGATATTGCAAGAATATAACATTGACATCAAACACATCAGGGGAAAAGACAATGTGATTGCAGATGCACTCTCACGTACCTAGAAATGTAATATTGCTTGATGTAATTAAGTCCAGTATCATAAAACATGTTCTTATGTAATTTTGGTTATTATAGTATTAGATATATATTCAAAAGAAAGCTTTATTATATAAATCTTTTTTTTTCTTTATGAGGGGAGGTGTTATGTATGATGTTTATATAATATTGTGGATATTTTGGGAAATTATAAATGTTTCTTCACTTTAATATTTGCTTAAATCTTAATGTTTATCAGGAAAAACATGTTTATCTAGTGTCCTTGAATTAGGTTGTTTTGATCAATATGTTTTCTCAATTTGAAGGTCAAGGTTGAATTTTGTTTACAGTTAGAATTCCATTAAGATGACTCATATTCTAGAACATTCTGTCATGTGACCAATCTTTATATATACCATGTTTGGTGGACATTTTTTCAGTTTTGACATTACCATCAGTCTTGTAAAGAGCTATTGCAGTTGTGAAAATTCATTCCAAATTCTAAGAGAGGAATTATTTTAAATATTCATTGGATTATAACAGTGCTCATAAACTTTTAAATTTTGGATTTTTAATTGATGATTTTGGAATTTAACTGAACTTATTCAGAGATTTTGGAATACTTCATTTTGACATCAGCACATCAAAGATTACTAGTACATAAGGACTTTGGAGACCATTAGCACATCATAACATTCAAGGACACAGCCGTGAATTCGGAACATTCTATATTTAGGACTTGTGATTAGAACAATCATTCTTATTGGATTATTAGGATCTCAAAACACATTAATGTAAGTGACTTTTTGATTTTTCATTTTAATTATCTAGTAATAAATTGCTTGTTGATTTTTTACTTGATTTGTTGGTTTCACTTTCTTTCTGTTACATTTTTCTTAGACCATGGAGTCGTAACAATACATTTTAGTAGGTGTAATTTAACATTACATTTCCTCTTGTCCTTATGCATTGTAGTAGGTGTAATTTAACATTACATTTCCTCTTGTCCTTATACATTTTAGTAGGTGTAATTTAACATTACATTTCCCCTTGTCCTTATACATTTTAGTAGGTGTAACTTAACATTACATTTCCCCTTGTCCTTATACATTTTAGTAGGTGTAATTTAACATTACATTTCCTCTTGTCCTTATGCATTGTTGTGGGTGTAATTTAACATTACATTTCCTCTTGTCCTTATACATTTTAGTAGGTGTAATTTAACATTACATTTCCTCTTGTCCTTATGCATTGTAGTAGGTGTAGTTTAACATTTTATTTCCTCTTGTCCTTATACATTTTAGTAGGTGTAATTTAACATTACATTTCCTCTTGTCCTTATGCATTGTAGTAGGTGTAATTTAACATTACATTTCCTCTTGTCCTTATACATTTTAGTAGGTGTAATTTAACATTACATTTCCCCTTGTCCTTATACATTTTAGTTGGTGTAATTTAACATTACATTTCCTCTTGTCCTTATACATTTTAGTAGGTGTAATTTAACATTACATTTCCCCTTGTCCTTATACATTTTAGTTGGTGTAATTTAACATTACATTTCCTCTTGTCCTTATGCATTGTAGTAGGTGTAGTTTTAACATTTTATTTCCCTTGTCCCCATACATTTTCTAACATGGGCTTTTTGATCAGTAGGCATAATTTTAACGTTACATTTCCCCTTGTCCCAATAACGTCCCATAATATTTATCCTATTGACTCATGTTAAATTCTCCTTGTCCCCGTAGGTCCCATTTCAACATGACGGCTGTAATTATATTTCCCCTTGTCCTCATATAGCTCCGTCTTTCCCTACAGTATCTCGCATTAATACTGTTGTGGTTCACTGAATCATATCCGATCTTAAATATAACATTTGCAACAGTATTATCATCTAAGTTTGAGACGCACGCTTTCATCCCATGAACCACTAAAAGTAACCCGCCCCCTTCTGCATCGATGTAAGTTTATGCGCTTGTTGCATCCGTAGTTAAAATCGATTTGGGAAGAAAGGTGTCTAACCCATAACTATTCTTGAAGAATTGATGATAATGATATCCAAATGAATTTGCAACATACATGCTTCCTGCATGTATCCAATGTATCTCCGGTCCCGTCAGCCATTTTCAACAGAGAAGTACAATGTACATGAAAGAATCATCAGTAATGTATTTCGATGTATTTTCTGCAACTGGTGATATACACATTAAAAATGCTGTTATTGTTTTTCAGGAATAGGGGAGGTTCTCCAGGTCAGATTGTTGGATGAAGGCACCCATATTAAAATAACTATTTAACCAGAAAGTTTCATTCTATTATTGGAATACAAAGAATTGAGTTAAACTGGTAATAAAAAATTGTGTTTCGATTACACATTAGGGAAGTTTTATCTTTCACACACACACACACACCACATACACACACACACACACACACACACACACACACACACACATACACACACATGTATACTCACAATAGAAGTGATCAATGTCTACATTTGCACTTAAAAAGTGTTGTATACATAGTAATGAGGTTATTTTATTATGCAGTCTATTTTCTTCCTGGCCTCAGATACTTGAGAACTGTGGGGAAACAGCCCAAGGTCGCATTGAAAATTTGTGGAGAGAGAGGAAAATAGCAATATTTCACATTTTAAAATTTACTTGCCATTTGTTTTAGTTATATATCCTCTCTTTCAATACACCTGAAACAAGAGATTGAGATTGACACAGACAAATAAGGTCCTCATCATAAAACTTGACTCAACATTTATGTTATTCCACACGTGGAAATTTTACTCGATATCGGCAAATACAGCAATTTGATTGGTCAGAATATTTTCGCGTTAGACTTGGAGACAGTAAAAGTTTTGTAATGGTGGGACCAAATCTCAGTGTGACGACAAATGGGATAACATACCGATTTTCTTTTTCAGAACACACACACACACACACACACAGACAGACAGACACACACACAATTTGTACAGTGAATTTACTACTGTAAAGAAGCAGTATCCGCATTTTCGGCTTAGCGAAAATAAAAGTTTGATTTGCAGTATTTGGGTGCTCTCTAAATGTTAAAAACCTGGACATTTCTAGAGTTATTAATGGTGCGGTTAAATATTACATGGCATTCAATTTTGGAAAATACCAAAATACCCGATTTCACGCTTAATTTATCTCGACTACTTACGCTGTTAAGCTACGAAAGCTCCCACATTGAACCCGAATCTCCGTTTGTAACATCTTAAAATTCAAACTTTCTGCGGGAAACAGGAGAAGTGAGAGAGAGAGAGAGAGGTCAATAATATAAGACGCCATATGAGCGTTAAGATGGGAAATCCTATGTTAAATTATGTTTTTGCCGCCATCTTGCGGCATTCTGGCGATCGGATGGGAAATCGTATGTTAAATCAGGATTTTGCAGCCATCTTGTGGATTTATAGCGTCAAAATGGGAAATCCTATGTTAAAAATGTCAATACTTTTACCATGTGTGGGTCTGTCTGGGGCATAAGGGAAATTTAACATGGGAATGGCACTCTGGACCCAAGCGGGAATTTAACATGGTGTGAATACTCTGTACTCTAACAGGAATTTAACATGGAGATGGCCCTCTAGCCTCTAATGGGAAACCTAATGTTAAAAACGTCCATAGGTTTAACATACACTTCGACTGACCAATACACAGGGACCTATTCCACCCATACTATCCATTACACCTACCCCTGCTAACCCACACCCTTGTTTGACTGACCAGGACTCATAGTTACTTATGAACACTGGGTAGAAGGTAAAGAAAGTGGTATACAAAATACAAAATTCCTTATAAACAGACATTAACCTCCCTATTCCCTTACCTCCATATTATCGCCTTATAAACAAGGTAAAACAACTCTATAAAATCCTTACCATCTCTTTTTGAAACAAAACTATTATTCCCTTACTTACCTCATAATTCATATAATTGTGACCAATGGAGTAAAAGAAAAGAAACAAAGAATAGCTTCTATAGACATTGAACAAAATGGAGAAAATAACAAACACAGGCACATAAGAACAGGAGACTAACCTACTTTTTACAAACACAAACATATCCTTTATAAATATCCCGTATGATGTTCAAAAGGGGAGTTCTAGAATTGTGGCTATCCTAAATTTACGATTCTCACTAAAAAGTGTGACCAATACTGGCAGCATTTGTATTTCAAAAATATTCAATTTAAAGTCAGGCAAATTTTCATCCGTCAGTTGGTGACAAATGTTACAATTTTTCCAACACTACACTGTCCGACTATTTTAACTAAGGTCTGTTGACTTGTTACACATATTTATTTGATCATACGCTGAGCGAAAATGTCACCTAGGAGCAGAATTGCATGTTTCTTCTTCATTGTCAGGCAGAATTTGGCGTGTGCAAGATTTGGTTCTCAAATGTTTTTGTGATAATTTGTTTTCTTTAACTTTTCTGCCAGCCATACACTGACTTGACTCCGGCTTACCCGATGTTACAAATAGTGTATTTTTGACCAAGATAGTCCCTATGAACTGTTTTTGAGACCAGATTTATTTTGCTACATTTTCCAACTTTTGAAATTGGCCTGTATGAAGTTCAGACTTTTCCTGTAAGGTTGTGAGTTGTTTTTTTTCATACTTAAAAATATAAGTATCAAGACATATAGACACTTACTTTTTTGCTATATTCTCATGAATAAGAATCACAATGAAATTTCAAAAACACATCGCAAAAGTTCATTTATTCTGTTTTACTGTCTTTCTTTGTGAATTTCTTTACAGCCACGGGTTCTTCTTCTGCGTCAGTAAGTGTTTAAATAGTAATCGAAGACTGCGTGGATAAGAAAATACGCACAATTTTATCCATACGCTATTGGATTCCTATTCTCATTCTCATTCTAACCTCACATGATTGCATTGCATGGGTACAGATATAATATTGTATTTCCTATTTTACCAGACGTAGATGTAATTCTCGCACTAAAATGGCTTTTACTGTCAGCAAGTTTTAATTCAAACATATTTGGTGTTAAATCACGCAAATTTTAATTCATCGGTTTGTGACAAATGTTACAAATTTGCCAACCCTACAATGACCGACCTTACTCAAGGTCTGTTCACTTGTTACAAATTTTGTTTATCGTTTCGATGGAGGAGGTAATTCATAGGAATGAAAATATTCCACACTGTGGTCATTGGGAAAGTAAATAGCTACCATATGGGTTCCGAGAGAGAGAGAGAGAGAGAGAGAGAGAGAGAGAGAGAGAGAGAGAGAGAGAGAGAGAGAGAGAGAGAGAGAGAGAGAGACGGCGGAGGGGGTATTTTGAATGAATGTTTGTAAATCTCTGACCAGAAGTGTCATATGTTGTGGCTCTCTTTTCAGATTGAAAATTTAATTCAAATATATGAGAACAATCTATAATATGTCATTGTATTTCTTTGCGTCGCACTGATGTGAACTTTAAAAACAAATTTGAACAAAATCAATGGAGCGTGATAAATGGGTCACAGAGAAGTCTTTGTAATAAGGGTATAGTGTTTATCAAGATGCACCCCCTGTGCAAGTTTCATGGTTCTATGTAATATAGTATGTATATAGCAAATAAAAAATTAAAACAAAGTGTCATCAAACCAGTAAACGTAGATATATGGAAAATTCTGACCCGACTGCAATAGAGGTCATACAATTCCACAATGTTAAACCTATTGACATTTTTATCCATATGAATCCTAAAATGGTGGCATAATATTAAATTCCATTGTCCCCAGAGGGTCTCAACAGTACTGTGTTAAATTCCCCAGACAGTCCCATAATGTTAAACCTATGGAATTATGAATGTACTAAGTATTCAGTCTTTGTCAACATACTGTTCATTTTAGAGTCATGAAACTTAATAATAGATCCTTTTCACAATCTAGTGTAAATTGTTCCCCGTGCTTGGAGCGTATCGAAGAAATGAGTCTAAAGGTGTAAGTCACTGCTTGACATCAGTGCGACGGAAAAAAAAATACAGTAACACGTTGTATTGATTATTCATCAAAAGCATTGTTTACAAAACTAAAATGGTTTACACTGTATGAAAGGATTGATTTTCACAAAGCAGTTCTTGTATATAAATGTCTACATAGAGCTGCACCACAGTATCTTCGGGATTTATTCAGGTCTCATTCAACACGTTACCAGCTGAGATCAGCATCACATGGAAACCTTCATCAACCAAAACCAAAAACAGAGCAATTTAAGAAAAGCTTCCAATACTCTGGTACAGTTCTGTGGAACAAGCTTCCACTACATGTAAAATCTGCCGAACATATTACAGTATGTGAGAAGAGATATCATGAGTGTGTATGTGTTACTAATAGATTTTAATATAATTTAGCATCTATAATGCTAAAGGCGTGTTAAAATAAATAGTAATTATTATTACTTTAGTATGATTCAGATTGTTATACTTTTCTTAAGAGGGCCTGAAGGGAGAACGGTCCTTGATAAATGAGTCATCCGCTATAAATAATAATAATAATAATAATAATTATTATTATTATTATTATTATTATTATTATTATTATTATAGGTTGTTCTCATATATTTGAATTAAATTTTCAGCTTGTAAAGATGGAAAAGTTACAACAGATGACACGTCTGGTCATAGATTTATAGACAGTCATTCAAAAATAATCTCTCTCTCTCTCTCTCTCTCTCTCTCTCTCTCTCTCTCTCTCTCTCTCTCTCTCTCTCTCTCTCTCTCTCTCTCTCACTCTCTCTCTCTCCAGGAACTCATTCGGTAACTGTTTACTTTCCCATTGACCACTGAACCCCACTGTGTGAAACACGAACAATTTTTTTTTTTATGTGAACAGTATTATTTTTAACTCAGATTTTTCTTTAATCGGTGGCAATTAATAATCTTACTCGTATACTTACTAAAATATAATAGATTCACAATTAAAATAAAGGCTCTCTCCACTGTCTCCGGAGTGATAATTTTGGCGTAGTTTTATTAAAACTACTGGGATAAATAATAAAAGGTTTTCTTCTGCATTAAAAACTATATATTTCATTTGACATCTTCGCTTGCCACTGGTACGTAATATTCGTAGAGGAATATTGCATTATGATTAAATAATGAGACGGACAAACACACAGACAGACGGATAGATACACACAATATGATTTATACAAATGTTTTGATTTCATGGTGAAATATTACATAGACTTGACTCTCTACGAAACAATTTCCGCCTTTTGACGTTTTATGTCATTCGAGGATGAAACAATTACACTTTTCTCGTATATTGATTTTTATTTCTGTTCATTCAATACTTTATGTGGGTTTATTGATCAGCATATCAGCAGACTATCAGTCCACGACTTTATTATATGTATGAATACACTAATTAAGCCAATCATATGTTATCACACTTTATTGTAGTGCCTAAAAAATTTTTTTATATTTTTCTCTGACTTTTCTTAGAAAATTGCTAACCAGCGAAGATCGTTACTTTTATTCAATAGATATCAGCGTTATATATCTACACAGAAAGTAACTTGATGTGTATCGAGTTAAACGGCTTTAATGTAGGATGGCAAAGTTGGCAGCTGTGATTTGGCCGGTTCAGGAAAGATCACTTGGACTAAATATTCCAGTCACTTAATATAGTTCCAACTATTTACAGAAAATGCAACATAATCTGTATTGATCTTTTGTCATGCCGTGTCTATATTTGTGCCTAAAATAAGTACGATAGTCTTGGTGCATCCGAACTTATAACCAATGCACTAGATTTCATTAAAAAATGTAGATAAATAAACGAGATAAATAAGGACCTTAATTAGTGTGGTGATTCGTATCGTGATATGAGAACTTGTCACAAGGGAACTATATCATCGACACCTTCTATGGACAACTAATTAGCAACTCTGAACGCAGCTTGTATAGTTCACTTCTATATTAGCTCGTAAAGTAGTGGCATTATGATTTATTTCCATGAGAAAAAAACACAGAGAGATGCAAAAATATATGAATCAAGCAAACAAAGACAGCATTGTTACCAAACGCAACGAGAGGATTGTGGTATATGTTGATTTAATTCCGTTTCTGCTAAGAATCCGACGTTGGCAATTCACTGTCTATTTTTTTCCAATTAATTCGCTCAACTGTTCGCCTGGTCTTGATATATGTTATTAGGCAGAGTTAATCGATCAGAAATCGTCAGTAAAAACCATCGTTTGTTCTAAAAAGAGCGAGCTAGATAACTACAAGTCACCAAGCAAAAATGACACTGCTTCTTTAGAATTTCGTTTCCAGGCTCAGAGTTCGCGAACCTGTCAGCACAAACGCTTAACACATATAATACGTACATTCATTTATGGGGGGGGGGGGGTAGCGGAAATGACAGGGGACAAATAGCTGAGTCAAAGAATGAAATAGTAAGTTAAAGATAGACAGACTTAAATGCACATAAGACGATACACTGACAAGAATAATATAGAATAGAGAACAGTTAAGAATTAAGGCTGTAACGATAACACATTTCAAGCTAATAAAGGATGCATATTGATAACAAACAGAATGAAAAAGTTATACAATGGCATTGCAGAAAAGCTACTAGTATGACGGCATAGTTTCTGTAGAAACATTTTTGCATAAATTCTTTATAATCAGATACACTCCATATTTTATAAAGTTACTGTGGTACAAATTTGGGGCCTTAGACCGCCATTAACTATTAAAACAAGCAATGACCCCTAAGTAGTAATAATAATAATAATAATAATAATAATAATCATAATTAATACATGCTTTTTATTGAGGGTAACGCGTAACACAGTACACTAATCTTTTCTGAGGACCTTATCAATACTAATATAACAGAGGAAAAAGTAAAGAAAAAATTGTTATCGAGACACATACAGAAAATATTATCAGACGTTGTAAATATATTTAGAGTAAGAATATGGTAAATTAAAAAGAAATATAAAGAATCAATTATTTAGTTTTAACCGGCAAAGATTTATTGATAGTCTTTCTTATATACAAACACATTATATTTTGATGAACCCATACAAATACTGTGAAATGTAGAAAATTGAATCACTAAACAACATTTAACAGAAACAAGAAAAAAAAAATGATAACGAGATCATGAAAAATCTATTCGTAAAGTGGTCAAAATTTCATAAGTTACATGATGAAGTCAGCATCAATACAATGACTGAGGTAAATGTAATGTCAGATACAAGACATCAGTGATAACAAAAATAAATATTGGCTCATTTATGTTGTTTTAGTCTATACTTAAAAATAATGATATAGAATGAGCTACGGATCATAATTGGCAGTTCGTTCCACTGCATTGCGGCTGATTAAAAGAAAGTTCTTTTGTTTTGGACTGCATAATTTGTACATTGCCTTGGGCATCATTTTCAAATGGTAGGGTTTTGAGTCACTTAAGTACCTAAGCTTTTCTGTCAAATATGTTGGTGCTTCTTCTTTTATACTTTTATAAGCAAGAAAACACCTAATATATTTGACTCTATCAATAATTTTCATCCATCTTAATATTTTTGAAAGAGGATCAGACGGATGCAAAGTGTCAGCCTGAAGTAAAAGCCATACTGCTCTCTTTTTTGCAATTTGAGGATGATGTATATGCTTTCTTTAGAGGTGTTTCCCCATACAACACAACATTAGTCAATCACCATACTACACAACATTAGTCAATCCCCATACTACACAACATTAGTCAATCCCCATACTACACAACATTAGTCAATACCCATACTACACAACATTAGTCAATACCCATACTACACAACATTAGTCAATCCCCATACTACACAACATTAGTCAATCCCCATACTACACAACATTAGTCAATCCCCATACTACACAACATTAGTCAATCACCATACTACACAACATTAGTCAATCGCCATACTACACAACATTAGTCAATCCCCATACTACACAACATTAGTCAATCCCCATACTACACAACATTAGTCAATACCCATACTACACAACATTAGTCAATCCCCATACTACACAACATTAGTCAATCCCCATACTACACAACATTAGTCAATCCCCATACTACACAACATTAGTCAATCCCCATACTACGCAACATTAGTCAATCCCCATACTACGCAACATTAGTCAATCACCATAGTACACAACATTAGTCAATCCCCATACTACACAACATTAGTCAATCCCCATACTACACAACATTAGTCAATCCCCATACTACACAACATTAGTCAATCCCCATACTACACAATATTAGTCAATCCCCATACTACACAACATTAGTCAATCCCCATACTACACAACATTAGTCAATCCCCATACTACACAACATTAGTCAATCACCATACTACACAACATTAGTCAATCACCATACTACACAACATTAGTCAGTCAGGGGTAAAACATAATCATGATGCATAGTTTTCTGCATTATAGATCTAAAATTTGTTTTTTTTTTTCCGTTTTGGACAAGAAATAAATTCACGAGGAAACTAAAGAACAAGTTTTAGCAATATGATTGGTCTACTGCTGTAAATGAGGGTCAAATCTCATTCAGAATTTTGTATATTGTTTAATCTATTTTTAAAACATATGACACTATTTTGAGATGCAAGTCTTTGCCTTGTTCCAACAACCTCATATTCACTACATATTTAGTTTTCTCACAGTTTATGATTTTTTATTCCCTACCATCTCTCAGTCTTATCTGGGGTATCTTGTTCGCTTTGAACAAGCTGCTCTCTAAATTGTGGTATCATCACCATACCTATCACAATAAGAATATTGAATGTGACATGCAATATCACATATATATATATATATATATATATATATATATATATATATATATATATATATATATATATATATATATATATATATATATATATATATATATATATATATATATATATTGAAAACATAAGAGGTCCTAGTATTGAGCCTCGTGGAACTATATATTTAACATGAGCATTTTTAGATTTTGTATTTTCTATGCACACATGTTGCTTTTTGCTGAGTAGAATTCAAAACGTTGCAATGCAATTTTATCACATCCACAAATTTGAAGTTTTTGTTAGAGGAGTCTATGATCATCAAGATAAAAGACCTTTGTTTGGTCCATAATACAGTAGCGTTGACAGTTCCGTCATTCATTTGTTTGGTCCATAAGACAGTACCATTGACAGTTCCGTCATTTCTTTGTTTGGTCCATAAGACAGTACCATTGACAGTTCCGTCATTCATTTGTTTGGTCCATAATACAGTACCATTGACAGTTCCGTCATTCATTTGTTTGGGCCATAAGACAGTACCATTGACAGTTCCGTCATTCCTTTGTTTGGGCCATAAGACAGTACCATTGACAGTTCTTTCATTCCTTTGTGTTGGTCTATAAGACAGTACCATTGACAGTTCTTTCATTCCTTTGTTTTGGTCTATAAGACAGTACCATTGACAGTTTCGTCATTCATTTGTTTGGTACATTTATCTGTAATATGTGAAAGGACTATCTGACAGGGGTGTTTATGTCTACAACGAGACTGGGAAGGATGTAAAAGATTACACTAAGTCAGATGATCACACAGCTGCTTGAAAATTTGCTTTTCAGTCAATTTGGACCGTGCGGTAAGATATAAATTGGTTTGTAATTTTTATACATTAGTTTTACAGCCATTTTTGTGTACTGGTATAATTTTAGCATTTTTCAATAACTGCGGGAATTTTCCACTGTCTATTATTCTGTTGAAGATATATGTCAAAGAAGGAACTGTGGCTGGTACATTTAGCTTCAAAATTTGAGGTCCAATATTATTAATAATAGCAGATTTATTTATGTTCAGTTGAATTATATTTTCGTAGAGTTCATATATTTTTACTGGCGAACTCCTAAATATTTCACTCCCAGGGAGATTGCTTTCACAAGAGCGGTTATTTCTTTACGGCCAAGCTCTATATAATTTGAGTCACTCTTTAGCTCTTCTACACATGATGATAAATTGTTGTTAAAATTTACAGCAAGGTCAGCATGGTTTGTAACTTTTTCTCCAATATCGACTAAGATCTCAGCAGGATAAGAAAAATGGAGTAACACTATGAATATATTTTCATAGTTTCCTATGATTTTTTGTATCCTTTATGGCTTCTCTGTAGAAATTATTTTTTTCTTGTTCAATTAAGTCTTTTGTCTTATTTCTCTATATTCTGTATTCATCCCACATGACTAATTTATTATATCTGTCCCTGGTCTGTACAGCCTTAGTAATATCATGGTTGTACCATTTGGGTTGGTGATCTTAATTTACGTTTGGTAACTACTTGAAGATTTTTTTCTCTTTATCTAACACTGAGTGAACAATATCATTCCATAAAGTCAATGCATTCTTAATATCAATCTTCTGATTCTAAAAGGCAAAAAGTGGCATCAGAGAGATCTTTCATTAGGTACATTTCATTTAATATTTGTACAATTTCTATATGTAATATTAGTATGTGTGTTTCTTGGTACAGGAAGTTTGCCATATCTTACAATGCAAACTGGGTAATTTGCAACATTTCCTTCTGTACCTTTTAGATGGTCGGTAACATTATAGTGATCAATTCGTTTTGTGAGCTCTTTGTGACCCTTGTAGGTTTCCTAATTAATTGTTGAATGTTATAAACTTTTATAACATACAACCATT
This sequence comes from Margaritifera margaritifera, assembly GCA_029931535.1. NCBI lineage: Eukaryota > Metazoa > Mollusca > Bivalvia > Unionida > Margaritiferidae > Margaritifera > Margaritifera margaritifera. The sequence continues at coordinate 831,757 of JAQPZY010001492.1, forward strand.
TCCGATGACATTTTTGGTGACAAAATGTTCATGTTGAAGTCTCATATTATAATTGTATTAAAGTTAAATGTTGAAGTTTTTATTACTTCTTCAAAGAGTTCAAACCATGCCATTGGTGATTTTGTACGTCGATAAATAAAGCATAGCAAGAATGATTTTTTATATGTGGCCTTGACTTCAAGCCACATGGTTTCATTGTTATCTATTTCAAATTGATCTTTCTTTTCCATAGATATTATATACAAAACAAAGTCTCCGCCTCTATTAGAGGCGCCATCTTTCCTTTACATTGTATATTCACTTACCTCTAAGTGCTCATTAAGTCCGTTGTTCCTCAAAATGGTTACACAGAGCCAGTTCTTTCAGCGTGGTTTCCAGTGTAAAGAAGGTTAAACTTGATTTCATCAAACTTGTTATGACCTAGTCTGTTTATATGATTTGAACAGATTTTCAACTCTTTTAAAACAAAACTATACAGATTCATATTACTGTTACAGTCAGCAGTGACGTGATCAAACTAGGTACTATTGTCATCATGAATCATCATGAAGTAGTGCAATCAAGATAGAAACACATACATACACACACACACACTATATATATATATATATATATATATATATATATATATATATATATATATATATATATATATATATATATATATATATATATATATATATATATATATATATATATATATATATATATATATATCACAATTGGCCCCAGGAATATGTTGCATGCAATATATTAGTTTCCTTGCAAAATTGCAAAATAACATATGTTCCATCGGAAAATATATTTTTACAAGTTTCATTAGTATTTATTTGATAAGTGTTGTTGGATGAAGTGTTTATATTATATATGGAGAAATGTCAGTTTTCTCGCCTGGCACACAATTTAGTTCACTACATACATTTCTGTTATATATTATAATTCAAGTTGTCATTTAAGTAGTTTCTATTAGATGAATGTACACATATACATTATATCACTTTTTATTCTGTGCATTTTGTAACAGTATATCAAAAGTGTTTCTATACAAGGAGTCACACTGTGTCTTGAAATTTGAACAACTGTATATGTCTTTTTTGTTTTTATGCCATTTTCCGAGTGGTCTTGGTTGAGAATGCAAAGTTTTTGTTTATCTCTAGCTTGTTGCATCCATAGCATCTAATTGCCTTTCCATGGGGGAAAGTTGTAGTTATGTGCCCCGTTTCATCACAGAATCTACAACAGTCATTAAAATTTTGCCGAATTTTGTTGTATAACAACCCATATTGTAAACTAACAGTGCAATTTATTTCCTACTGGGTGAATATTGTCAGAGTTGCATGGTTTATGATTGACTTTGTTGCTGTTCCTTAGGAAGAAAGATTACCAATCCAGCTCCTTGTGTAGTGCAAGTTAAATTATTCACACAAGTCTATAAGAACTTTACTGATAAGGCTGACATTGGCTTCTATTCGGGGAGGAAGACTAGACACAATAATAATACAGTTATTATGACATTGTGATCAAAATGGTGCACATTAGGCTCTCAAAGTCACCCTTGATGTTGTTGAGACTCCATCCCTAGCTGCATCATTTAGGTTGGCACTATAATTGTTCTATCTTTTACTCTTTCTATCTTAGCTCCCCTTAGTGTTGGCACAACTGTGTTGCATAATCCGGTTCCCTTGGTGCCTTTATAGAATAGAGGAACCAATGATCAAAAGTATGCTTGTTTGATGTTTGCATTTCTTGAGACATGGGAGTGGTTAGTGTTATGCTTATTCAGGCTCGCAGTTGCTGGTGATGACGGCAGATTGTTTTGCAGAGGAGGATTGTCAGATTGTACGTCTATGCCTTGATTGCTAAAACTGTAAAGTATGCCCACATCTAGCTGATCAGGTTCATCTGTACTTTCAGCATAAAGCTAATGAACTGTCTAAGTGATGCATGTCTGCTTGTATCTTGACAGCTTATGCCCCTTTTTGCAGGCATATAATGTGTTTGAGATCCAGTAGAACAAGTTTTGACAAGCTTTGTCTGTGTACATAAAGTTGCAGAAGTTTGCTGGTTAAAGTCACATTGACAGTTATCTAACATCTTATTAATTTGCCCACTATCACAAGCTGCCTTGAAAGCTACTAAGTCCTTCATAAGTTGTTTGACCCAGCATGTAGGACCGTAATTGTCTGTTCAATATTTCATTTATAGGCTACTGACCTAAAAGGGAAACCCACTAATATCAAGGCAAGTGTCAATACAGCCTTGTTGTAATTGGCTAGTGGGGGCTGGAGTAGAAGGATACTATTTTTGTTTCCATATCAATGCATACTATTTTTTGTTTCCATACCAATCATACTATTTTTTGTTTCCATACCAATGCATACTATTTTTTGTTTCCATACCAATGCATACTATTTTTGTTTCCATACCAATGCATACTATTTTTTGTTTCCATACCAATGCATACTATTTTTGTTTCCATACCAATGCATACTATTTTTTGTTTCCATACCAATGCATACTATTTTTTGTTTCCATACCAATGCATACTATTTTTTGTTTCCATACCAATGCATACTATTTTTTGTTTCCATACCAATGCATACTATTTTTTGTTTCCATACCAATGCATACTATTTTTTGTTTCCATACCAATGCATACTATTTTTTACCAATGTATTAATTAATCCAGCCGATGCATTTGTAAATACCTTTTAATTTTTTTCTTTATGCTGGATTAATATAGCGGTAAGGAATTTCTATATTGACTCAGAGCAGGATATACAAGCAAAAAGTGATATTCATCTTGGATTTGATTTAAATTACAAAGATGACAGTTTCCTTGATTTCTGTATAAATGTTTTCAAACTTTCCAACTGCAACTTGATGAGATACATATATAAATAATGTTAGAGCCCATCTGTATTTTTCCAACGGAATACAAGTTAAATATGTTTTCTTCAAATTTTAAAACAATTTTGAATCTCTATACGTATCAAGTTTTGTTGAGACTGCTAAATCAGAAAGCCAAGTTTTAATGTATTGATTTTTACTATTATTTTTACTATTATAATCTTAGCTAATAATGTTTAAGCCATCATTAACATGTCTTTCCCAAACTGCTGGAAAACCAAAATAAAAAACTAACGGTTTAAAGTTCGATAGCTTAACACCATCTTCTAATATTAGTTTTTAATAAAAACAGAATTACTAAGCCTATTTGAGTACTTTATACCAGTATTTTCAAATGTCATTTTACACCAAAATATTTGTAAGACACTACAGAGGAACATTTTCGAAATCATCTGCACTATGAAAACCCCATATCTGACAACCATTTGCAAGTATTGACATGAAAACCCCATATCTCACAACCATTTGTAAGTATTGACATGAAAACCCCATATCTCACAACTATTTGTAAGTATTGACATGAAAACCCCATATCTCACAACTATTTGTAAGTATTGACAAACCTTTAAGTAAAAAAATATAACTTTTGCTTAACATTATCAATTAGCTTATACCAAAAATATATTGCCTTCGTGGCTTAATTTCATAAAATTCTTTTGTGTAACATTAATTTTCCAGTATAAATCAGACTGACGCCTATGTATGTAAATACCATTAGCAATGATAAAGGTTGATCGACATATAAATACACATTTTTACATCGATGTCCACATATAAAAATCAATACCTTTGTTTTTTAGTATTTACCTCAATGCCACATTTGTCAGAATAATTAACTTATTAAGCAAACATAGTATGCCCTCGTGATTTTGAAAAAAATGCTATATCTTCGGAAGATGATAAAATAAACTTAGCGTTGTGCTGTATTTCAATGGCATTAGCATCTTATGTGTTTAAAAATGAAGCCAAAGCATTGATAAAAAAGCAGGGGTGATAGTGATTGACCCTAATTTACACAAATATTACTATGAAACATTTAGAATATGAATTAAAATATCTAACACGACTCTTTAATTTTTCATAAATTATTCGAAACATATTGTAATAAACCTGGGGTATGTGTTATCTGTTTTACGCCTCCGTTTATATCTTTGTTATATCTTAGTGATTATTTGTTGATTATGGGGAATCGGTGTTGGGAATATATTTCTCAAACCGGATTATATCCAGTTTCTAGGAGTAGACGTCTTACTGTACAGTATTCATGAGACTTTATGGTAGCATAGATTAGTTTCCTAAAATTGACTCTCTCTAATTTCTTAATATAAATAATTCTCGGGATATTATAATGTAGAAGTGTTTAGTAATTTGAGATAGGAAAAATTCTTTGTATTAACTGTTTAGGTCGTGTTTCGTGATGCATGGCGTAAAGTACCAATATTCGTCTTGGAAAGGTTTACTGATGGGTCATACAAATGTAAAAGACAAACAAACAAAAATCATGCAAGTGTGAAATTAGAGTTTCGCGATCTGTGGTCATTAGGTTATTAGAGGAAAGTTATTTGTGGTATATGCGATTTTAAGAACCCTTCAGTGGACAACGACTGTTGTTGTAAGGTCCTTGCAAATAGGGGAAACGTGGACTTCAAGCCAGACTCACGCAGGAGTTGTTTGAGTGAGACCCCTTGCGTGTTACAATATTAACACATTTCATATTAACACCGATGGAAGTACTTTACAATGTTCTTGGAAAGTCGACTAAATCTTCATGACGCTATAATTTTCATGACAACGTCTAATTAATAACAGAATATAGAACAAATATACGATCAATAGTACTTTTGCTAGACTGAACCAGATTAAAACCTATACATGTTATCATTATTCTCAATCCAGGTTTTGAAACCCTCAAACGGTAGAAAATAATTTAGCAAAAATACTAACTAGAGTAATACCATGTTGATTTCTAACATTATTAGGATCGCCTTTCTTGGGAATAGGAACTATTTTACTTTTAGCACACTCATTTGGTTATACAATTTTGCATGCATGTAATAAAAAGTCATCTCAGAAAAGGAGATAAAAGTTCTTTAAAGCTAATACACATGTCACTTAATAATCCATCTAGATCCGCACTTTTATTAATTTTCAATTTATTAATTGCATATGCAATTTCTAACTCAGTAAATCTTTGTTTAAATCATCAAATTTACTGTTTTGATCAAACATGAGAATTAAGACTATATCCTGTAATTCATTTTTAATTGAACAGTTTTTAAGAGGTGTATCATTATGGTATATAGATTTTAAACAAAAACAGAAAAATCATTAGTTTGTAACATTTTAGAATTAATTTCATTTCCCCTTTTGGTACAATATATATGTACGTCTTTCTCAAATTGAGAAGACTTTTCCTGGCTACATTTTGCATTCAATTTTGTTACGACTAGGGGTTGAATGTAACAAAAGAAAGAACGACTCAAACAAGCTTTCACAATTTCTCAAATACAAATTTAATTTCCTAAAATATAAAATATTTCAAAGAAACAAAGTGAAAAAATTAAAAATAACTTACAGTTTAGAAATTCCTAAATAATCCTAAATGTACTGTTGAATTTTGATAATCCGGAAATGTCCAAAGGTTATCCGAATGAATACACTAATGAATGTTCCGAGTTAATGAATGTTCCGAACATATGAATCTTCGTAATGAACGAATGTTCCGAATGAAAGATTGTTCCGAATTAATGTGTCTGGAAATGTCCTGATGTACCAACGATTTGCAGTTCTAAATCCAAATGTTAATTTCAAGGTAAATTCCAACGGAGTTGAATAATGTTCAGATCTTTAGTACGTAATCCAAAAGTACTATTTAGAAATAAGATATTCCACTAAACTGAATCTCAAACAATAAATAATCTTCCTCTCTCTTAAATCTCTGAAGTAACAATGAAGAATCAACAATCAGTGTTTAAAATCTTATTATATGGCCTCGTACTGCGTAAAAGAGAATAACCCTTAACTCTGAAACTACGTTCTAAAACAATTCCATCCTCCAGTAAACAACTTTTACTGAACCAATCAGAAACTAGGTCGCGCATGTCTGCCTAAAAGTACTTTCGCACTACAATAACAATACCTTAATTTCAAATCAACAAAGTGTTGACTTCTATAAAGACATGGGATCCAGGTCATAATCAACACGCGTTAAACACGTGATTCATCATTCTGTGTTAAGTTGACGACATAATTATTGATTTTCTTAGAGAGAAGCGATGACTCATGTGGCATTCTGTAATCAATACACAAAATACAAGGTGAACTCCAGTCACTTTTACTTGGTTTCGATAAAGTCATTTTCCAGTAAATACTCTATTTCTTTCTTCAGATAATCTTGTATGAGAGGATTCATCCTATAAGGATGTTGCTTTATAGGCGTTGAATTCACTATTTCGACATCATGGAAAATCATGTTGGTTCGTGTGGGAATATCTGGAAAGAAATGTTTGTATTCTGTTATCGGCTGTTTCAGGTCATTAATCTCAGGCGGCAGTAGATGCGAAAGTTTCTGGTCCAGATTGTCCAGAATTTCCGAATTACGAAGATTAGTCACTTCGAAATCATCAGTATCCGATTTATCATCTTCATTCAGATGCTGTATGTGTGGGACAGGTACTACTAAATTAATTGGATAATTTATATGGCTATTTCTGTCTACATATTGTTTCAACATATTAATGTGGCAAAGTTGTTTCTGCTTTCTCCTCCCAGGAGTATTAATAATGTAATCCAGATCATCTTTAAGAATGTTCACAATCATCCGAAAGTCATAAATATAAATCCAAAGGTTGATGAATACTTCAGGTAACTCCATTGGATGTTCCAATAAATAATTCTAGTTGAATTATTTATACAGCATTACAGATTACAATATTACACCACGACTATGATTCCAAACATCTGATGATTCCAAAGGCTGATCATAAAAAGCATATGTTTTTAAAACTGAATTTAAAATTGGAATGAATATAATGCGTATATCAAGGTATTATATACTCTTTGCAAATGGCATATTTCACAACAGGAAACGTGTCATATTACTACTCAGAATCTAATACTAATGCATCTTTAGCAGAACCATTTTCAAAGAATGGTAAACGACTCTGACCTTGAACTCTAATGAAGTCAACATGTTGTTCACAAAACGACTAAAGTACAACTTAACCTAACTTAAATGTGACTCACTATTTGATACATTTTAATACAGTCATAGACCAAATGAAAACTATATTATAATTTTAAGATTATACATAATTTCGTAACAATTTATTTTCCTTATATTATACGAAAACGTGTTTTCCTTCTAAATTATAAATATAAATTTCCTGACTGAATCAGGTTTTGCAGATTTTCTGAGGAAGCAGATTCCTTGTATTTTCTTTAGCATTTTGAAAATCATTTTAAAATCAATTTACTTTGTTTCCAATCCTTACGGCTAAAACACGGTATTGGTGCTGAGAGTAGTCTCACTCACTTAAAAAATTGAAATGTTTGATAGAACATTTCAATGAAGCTCATTATATACCCTAGGGTGTCCCCTAGTCAGATCAAGTTAGATTTAGCTTGAACATGCATGCGATTTTGTTTAACCATTATTTCAATTCATTGGTATAACAACAGTTACAGACACTACACTTGGTGTATAACATGCAAGAAAAACAGCATGAAAACTTTAAAACTTTATTTTTTTTCACAGTAACATCAGTAACAGGATATCAACATTTAAAGTAAACAACATAACTGGAAGTGGTAAACAACTTAATAACAAAATCAAAACATCTATGACAAAGGTATCACTAAGAAAAAAAACCTAACCATGAAACTTTTGCATAACAAACATAAAAGACATAGAATAATCTTATTTAGGCATTTATCTAACACCAAGAAGAATATTTAAACAAACAAAATCATTAATACTGGCCAAAAGTATTGCAAACTTCCATAAGAGTCAGAAGTACATTGTCCATAAAATTGGTTACAGACACTACAAAACTATAGCATTTCAATACAGCTGCAGAACCATACATATCTCCATAAAATTCACTTCAAAAATAATTCAACATGAACACATTGACTAGAATTATTCATTAAATGAATGTTGATTAGTTAATAAAATGATAAAACCACATTGTAACAGGTTTATGTCCAATACTTGTGTTAAAATTATGAACTGGTAAATAGCACTTGAAAGTTTAATACTAAATAGTGTTTGTAAGAGTAAAATATTGAAGTATAATGAATGTTCAATAAATCATAGTCACTAAAGTATTGTTCAACCCAAGGTGCTGACTCAAACACAGACCCATATGTGATTGATCTTAAGGTTACAGACACTACACATTAAACCTTGACTTTATATTGTCATTTCAAATAGAAGTGCTTATGATTTTTTTCCAGATTTGACTTGAGCTTAGACAATTCAGCTGCATTAAACTTGAAATGACCCCTTTCATTGACTATTTGTGGAGCTTTTACCCTGTACAAGATAGCATCTAGAGCCTCTTGTGAATAATCATCTTTTTCAGGCCAAACATACATGTTGCCAGACTTTCTCATGTATTTAAGTCTAACTTCGTTATGAAGAATGTCTATTACTTCTGCTAAGTATACATCTAGAGGTCCCTTCTTTGGCTTAAGTCCTACAGCAACAAATTCTCCAGGGTGGTATTTCTCTATTGGTTTCTCTGTGTTGGTTGGTGCTTTTTTGTCAACTTTGATCTTCTTTGTCACAATGTTTTGTCTTTCTGTTGACTTCCGTTTCTTATTAGGCTTTTCGCTTGTTGCTGAGTTATGATCTTTCTGGTTACTTCCTTGTTTTCTTTTCTTGTCATTATTTTCTATTGTTGATGGATTCTTGTCTTTAAGTTGTTTTCCTTTCTGACTTAAATTATCTTTATTGAGTACTAACTTTCTCATTTCCCAGGCATTAACATTTTCGCTGAAGTTGCATCTCCCGTCAACCTTCATGCATTGCTCACAATAACAGCTCAGATTTCTTATGCTCAGTTCATAATCATTGCTTCCTGACTTTACAGCATGTAATTTTCTTGTACCTTGCAGTGTTTGCACATCAGTTTCTTCTCTATTTCTCTCAACATCTTTAACAAGGATGAACTCCCTTCTCGAAACTGTTTTAGCTTCATTATCTGTATTTTCCATTTTCAGTTTCTCTGTACAGAAATGATATACATCTTCTGCACAACCTATCACCTTTCTATTGCTGATTACAGCTCTGTAGCAAGCATTCTTGACTGTCGCACCGAGACCATCGCAAACACTCTTTCCATGTGATGTTTCGAAATAATTTCGTGTTACAGATGGCTTTTTCCTCAGACTTATGTCAGCAAAGGCTTTCTTCCCCTTATACTGGGCAGCACAGCCATCTGTCCACTCATGGATCTCCTCTACTTTCACACCTTTCTTCTTCAGAATTTCTATAGCTTTGTTCTCAAAAGTGATAGCTAAGTCTGCATCATGTTTGGTTTCTTCACTGATGCCAATAATGGCATGCTTTATCTTGAATTCTTTTTCTCCCTGTTTTTCTGTATAGTAACACATGATTGGATGTATTGTAACTTGGTTCCTGTCGAAGAATCCAGATTGTACTTCACTTTGAAAAACACACCCATAGTTCTCACTAAAGTCCATGACCATAGCAATAGAACCCTCACCAATTCTATCAACACAAATTCCCATCTGTTGCTGTTGCCATTTGGCCCTGAAAACGTGCTCTGGATACTCTTGCATGTCAGTTTCTAAGCATGTAATTAATGTTTTTATGTCTGTTTCTTTAGGCACACAGGAGACGCAACGCTTTACTTTATCATCTTTTGCTATTTCTATACTTTCCCATTGATGCCATGATATCTGCCTGTCACTATACTTTTCAACAAATGGTTTAAGGTAACTCTGCAAACATTTCACACCGCATTGTTTGCATTCTCTTCTTAAACATTTAATAGCTGGATTGGTGTCGTATTTACAAAAAGTAGCATCACTTAAGCTTTTCTTATCTACTGAAATTTCATCCAAATCTCCATTTTCTTTCACTGCTTTTTTTACATTTGTTAGTGCCTCACTTTTTAGGGCCACGTTACAGCACTTTTGGCATAAGCATGATCTTCTGCTTGTTTCAGACACCTTTTTAACATTCACTGGTTTCAATTTAGAAAATGAAGTTAATCCTATTTTGTGACTATGGTTCCTTAACTTGTAGTCTTTGTAGGCTTCTTCTAATGTCATAGTCATCACATGTTTTTGAAGTATTTCTTTTTGACCACCTTTTCTTACTAAATCACAGTTTCACGTTTATTAGGCACTTCCCTACTGATTTCTGGACTTAGAAAAAAATCTTTCACAGATTTCTTTAATGGAGAGTTAAGTGCATCCCTTCTTCTTTTTCTTTGTTTCGTCTCCCACCATGTAGAACTAGGTTTTTGCCCTTTCACTGATACTTTGAAATACTTTTTTAGTCTGTGTCTTTTATATTTCTTCAGTAATGCGTCACAAATGATGTTGTATGCATGTTTCTTTGCACCCCCTTTCCTTGTTTTCACTTCTGAAATGCTCTCTGACACAGATTGTATAACAGTATCTGTCAATTCAAGTTTTTTTCTGCAATCCGGTGTCATTATCATTATATTCCTATTTAGAAACTTTGATGTTGATGGAGATTCAATTAATTTACTTATGATGACTGCTTTTCTCTTTGGGGTATTTGGTAATACTTCCTTTACCTTTTTTAATTGTCTGTACAGAGTTGCTTTAGGTAACACTTTATTCATTGGTGAATCTCTGGCTGACCCAGTATTTCCTATTTCACAATCAGTCTGAATACACTCTTGCTGTATACTTTCATTCAGTTTGATACGCATTCTCCATGCTTGGGTTCTTTTCACAGCTTCTTTCTTCTTTCTACTTAATTCAGCAGTTTTCGGACTTCTTAAATCAACACTCTTATTAACCGATATTGCCAGGGCTGCTTTTTCTTTCTTTTTCTGGCGATACCTTTTCATTTCTTCACGTTTTTTCCTTCTTAATTCTTGTTGAAGATTTGAATCGGAAAGTGATTGCTGTTTTTTTAGTAGTCTTGCATCTTTTCTTCTTTCTCTATCAACCCTTTTTAGCTCCTCATGTTTCGCCTTATTTTCCCTCAGGGATAAAGTCATAGACAGTATAAAAAGGGGATATTGGTTACAGACACTACAATTTAAGAGTGTGGTTTACCATTCAATACAAACTTACCAGAGTTGTTCCCAGAGGTTTGCTTTTGTCGTCTTCCCATGTCTTAGGGATGTACCATGGTAAAGAACAGAAAAAGTAATTAGGCAGCTTCTTCTAGGATAAGAAATTCAGGTTACATTGTCTTGTAGTAAATTACTCAAACAGACAGTGCTGCAAGAATGATGCAATATTCAATCAAGAGAGTTATTGCATCACTTTTTTGCTCTTGGCTGCAGAGGTAAATAGATGATGCAACATTACATCACATAAGATGGAACTTTCTATTGAGAAAAACAATGTTTTAATGACAAGTAGAACAATACTTTTATCTTTCATTTTTATACCTGTTTGTGTAGTGTCTGTAACTTTTTTTATTGAGTTGCTGTTTTTTAATGGTACAATACAGCACCACCAATTTTGGCCAACTTGGACATCACATGGATACACATGAGCCTTTGTAGGATTTATACTTTTCCATAATGAAACAACAAAATTATTGCCATATAAACTTGTAAAGGTTACAGACACTACAAAATTTAGAACTGGAAAGTTTGACAAAGAACAAGCTCTCAATCGAATATCTTGGCTAGCCATGTGATTTAAATGGTTTTACTACTTATTATAATATAAATTCGAGTTCTAGATGTCAATAAAAGTTATAATGAATGTTATTTTGTACAAAATGTTGGCATATAACAACAGATTAGTGTTTGAATTTCAGTGTTGAAACAAAACTTCTACTGACGGTATTTTGCTTATAAAATCCATAATATTTTACCGATTTCTTTAATTCAAGAAGCAATATTTGCAGGATAGAATTCCGCATAAAACCAGACCAATAAATGCATAATTTCAGTATGATATTTAGAGAATTCTCTATTTTATATTCAAGCTTTTTTCGAGTGAGACTACATAACGCTCAAAAATGGCCATTTTTAGAGCTTGTTTCCATGCATATCTCAACAATGGGTTACACTAACCTCTTGAAATTTTCAGGAAAGTAAGAGAGGTATATGCCAGGCTTACCAATCTTTAAAATTGGTTCATATCTTGTTTAATTTTTCTATTTCATGCATATAACATGAAAATTCCTTTATCAGCACCAATACCGTGTTTTAGCCGTTAATAAACTAAGCTGACTTCTTGGTAAATTCGAATTGTTCAAACTCTTTTTTCCCACAAATCTCAGACAATCTAATATAATATCATGTATTTGCTTGACTGCGTTATTTATATAAATTGTATCAGTTAGAACAAAGTATATCATTTGAAAGATTATTCCACAAACTGACACTGGATGATATAAATGATTTCCTATAAGGATTATATCTGCATGAGACTGACACAATGTCAGAACTATTTGCGCAGTAGATATCGGCTTATCTCCTTTACATTAGGGGGAAACGTTTTTTGTAATAATAGTGGAGCATCACCGTTGATAATCCTTGAGAAAGTTGCTAGTTTTGACTGGTTCTCCAAGGGAATAAAACCTGTTTCTGAATATAAACATGCTTTACTGGCATAACAAGGTAAACCAGTGATGATGCGGGGAGCTTTTAGCTGTACTCTTTCCAGTTTAATTGAATTCTCCTCAAAACAACTGTTTCAGACTACACTGGCATATTCCAATAAGGGTCTAGTATAAATCAGATACAATTTTAAACAAGTTGTTTTGGAAAGCTTAAACTTTAATGCTCTCAACAATGCTAATTTTTGATTTTCTATTTTGGCAATACATGTATCTTCAATATGTTCGTTCCAATTAATCTTTTTGAATCGTCAAACCAAGATGTCCGAGAATTAACAAGGTGTAGCTTTTAGTCATCTACAATAAGTTCAGGTGCTTGTATATTTGACATTTCTGAGAACAACATTACCTTCGTTTTCGTAGCATTCAGTGTCACAACAACATTGTTAGGAAACGAAAAAAAAAAAAAAGGGAATTCATTAATTCAGCAATTTCATTTACATAAACCAAGAATAATAATGGATCTAATAATAAACCTTGTTGTACTCTTGCAATTTATTTCCTAACACTAGACAATGAATCTTGAGTAATAACTCTTTGCTCCGGACCGAAAAGATAGCTTTTGAACCAGGCAAGTAGATCATTATTTATTACACGTCCCCTAAGTTTGAAGAGAAGTCATCGATGCCTCACTCTGTCAAATGCCTTCTATGTGTCACAGAACACCATACAACTATTTTCATTTATTTCTCTTGCTAGACAAAGAGTATGGTAAATCTCGATCAATTGATCACTTAGAGTTTGAGTTTTAAGAAGCTAGATTGATTCTTATTATAAAGAGTATTTGCATGAAAGAAGTTATAAACATATATATAGACAATCCTTTCAAACAGTTTTCCAGTGCAGTTTATGGTTACAGGCAACTAATTATTTTATGAGCTACCGAACCATCCTATGTGTGGTGGTATATCAAATGAAAGAATGAAGGTAGCTGATTGGCTGAAAATAACTACCAGAAAATAATTAAAGTAAAATTTCAGAAGAAACCTGCGTATAGATAAATTGTACGCATTAGCAGGCTTGAACCTATCGCTATTTGTATTGTATCCCTGTCGCCGCACAGGTAGTACTGGATGTAAACACGGAGATCTCACCGGGCTGGATTTTTTCTAGTGGGCATCTACAAGAGAATTTCTGTCAAAACCGAGTCGCGCAGCATCTTTTTTTCATCATTTTAAAAGTTTCCTCTTGAATAGATCATTCATAAGATGAAGGCTTGATTTGACGATCTTACTACAAACATTGGCCAAATATTAACGTTACAGTATAAGGGAATTTAATGAGTTGACTGTGCCCTATATGAATGAGATCAGGTCTATAGTTGGATACCAGATTTTAATCACCTTTTTAAAAACTGGCACAACATTAGCTACTTTCTATGAACTAGGAAAAGTTTCCTCCTCTAGACATCTATTGAACAAGTAGCATGGGACTCTATGTAGGGACTCTATGTAGTGACTGAGAAACAAGTTTCAACATCCGCCTTTTTGACATCTAAAGTTTTTTAGTATCCAAGATGTTCTGTTCAGTAAATTTAATAATTCATAGTTAAAATTATATATCCTAAGGTTGAGTTTTGGAAGGGTCTGGTTTGGATCATCGATAGTCGATTTTGACACAAAACAGGAGCTTAAAAATTCAGCATTTTCAATGTCTTCATGTGCAAATAAATCATTTTTGCGAGGATCTGAGGATTGCAGAGGTGGGGTTTGGTTCGTAGGTTTCGATTCTGTCATGAAATCTATTGATTTTCAAAAACTTGCCAGGATTAGTTATACTAGCAAATTTTTGGTTTGCATCTAAGTGAAAATTAAATTGTTGTTTAGTCACCTTTTTTTCTTAGTTTATTATAGTTTTTCCAATCTGTTGAGCGGCTGGTACAAATATCCTTTTTACGCATTCTATCCCGTTTTCTACTCATCGACCTGAGAGCCGATTCATATTATTTTTGTATCCTCTGCTTTTATCTTGACCATTTTATTTGGAATGCAATTTTTGATGAAAGTTAAGAATGTAGTGTAGAAATTATCACCACAATCATTAACATTCGAGTAGTGAGCAAATAATTGATACTAATTAAAGCTATTGATCTGAACATTAAGTTTATTAAAATCTACATTCTTATTATGCCCAACATTTCGTTCGAAACATCGATTACGTTTCACTGCTAAATCGATAGAAAAGAACTAATGCTACGTTTCATGACATTTGTACCTGCTTCTATAAATTTGATATTACTAGTACCAACTAATAGGTCCAACAAAGCTGAAGAGCTGTTTGTTACTCAAGTTGGTTCAGTGATAACAATGGAGAAATTATATTTACTTATGGTATAGAAGATTCCCGCATTCTGGTTGAAGAAAGAAAATTTTCATTAAAATCTCCCAATAATATAATTTTTGATGTAGAATTCATCTCTGCATCGACCACACAATCAAACATTGACCAAAAGCTATTTACTAATTGATTATTTGGGGATCTGTATAGAAGGCAGACAAGCAAACTAATTCTGTAGAAAATTATTTCTACCCAAAGACTCTGTTGTTCTACATAGAGGCGTCTAATTGGTCACACAATTTCCGAAACGTACATAATTACTTCTCCACCCGTATTTGTTCTATCTTTACGAAATGGAGGATAAAAAACGTCTAATTGTTGACAAGAACTTAAAACCGTATCATCTAGCATGCTTTCAGTTAAACATATAACATCAAATTCGTACACAACTTCATTTAATAAACGACATTTTGTTTCTCAAGCTTCTAATATTAAGATGAAACAATTTAATTGCATTCTTTTCGTTCAAGTTTGCAGGTACCGGATTTTTTTTCTTTAGTTCCCACTTGCGTAAAATGACAGAATAATATCAATGTAACAACAGTGTTGTTATTGGAATGTAAAAATTGCAATAAAACTTGATATATAAAGATATAAGTAGATTTTACAGTTATCTAAAAAAAAAAATATCACATAACTCATATCGCATGCAGATTTGACAGTCTTACCTATTTCTTGAACATGTGTGACAGAGTATAAAAGACCCATGCGGCCGTTCGAAATAGTACAATATCAATGAACATTTCTGCTTCAACCAGTACCCACAATGATTATAAATGCTAACAGCCTCCGCTAGTTTTCTTTTTCTTTTCTTTTTTTTTGGGGGGTGGGGGGTGGGGGGTGGGGTGGTTGATTTTACCGACAATGCTTGATAGACATAGGATAGAAAGAAGAATAAAATTAAGAATAAAAAAATGAGGAAAACTATAAACATGAGAGTAATTGTAGCTTATATGATCGGTAATAACCGTTAGAGGTTTTCTTTCCATTTTCATCTACTAAATATTTATATAACTTACATAACTTACGTCTACATCTACGTTTTAATGAATAAATTCATATATATATATATATATATATATATATATATATATATATATATATATATATATATATATATATATATATATATTTCTACTATGTATCTTTTCGGGTCCGATTCAAGACTTGCGGCGGGGTTTGATTTCAGTGAACAGACCCTGGAAACAAGTGTTCTCTGTAGTCCCTTTTAATATAAATTTGATTTATGATCTATACATTATTCAGCATGGAGTTAACATGACAAACAGCAATAAAGGCACCGTTGTAGCAGCAGTACAAAAGATTATTGAAAAAAGTCGGTCAACTATTTATAGCAGTGCGACAACTTAAATGGTTTGCGAATGCAAAAGTATTGATTGAGAGCATGAATAAAACTCACTCATGAAATCAAGATATGTACAATGTGTACGAGCAAGGCTCGGTGTTAGTAGGTTCATTTACCTTATAATTTTCTGGGTGCGATAAGTAGTGCATTCGGATAATTGGTATTGTATGTAAAATACACGGTTTTATGATTCAAAGCATTGAGAAAGGGATACGGCTCTAAAAGCATGTTTCATTTCTAATGGGTAACCATTTTTATTAAAGTATACGTATAATTTTGTTCCATACAGATACACATACACACATACATATGTGAAAACGCATTAAACACACACACGCACATACATACACACACACACACACACATATATATATATATATATATATATATATATATATATATATATATATATATATATATATATATATATATATACATATATGAAAAATAAATAAATCCGAATCATTTAGAACACATGCCCCACTCTCCGTATTAAACATAAATAGACAGGCTTGCACAAAATGATCATCAGAAATGAAAGAAAGAAATATGATGGAAAAGCATGTAAGGTAATTTTTTAATAAAGTCTGATTATAGCTGCTATTGTAAGTTCTCTTTAAATATATATATATATATTTTACATACGCTAGTTTACCAATTTACTACATGTTCATTTTCGTGGTTTTAACACTTTTTTCCCAAGGTTATGTCCAACGTTGTCTTCAATAATGTCTGCAATCAACACCAGTCGTCTTTACCAATGTCTTCAATGTTGTTTGCCAACAAGAAAGTGTCAGTATTAACTCCAAAATATTCAATGTTTTTTATTGTCTTTATATGGTTAGGACAAGAACCTGGGTATCTTTTGGCATAAATCTTGCTATCACCAGTCCAGAAAGCTTCGGTACGCTTCGAAGTTCTGTGTTCCAAGAGTTTATTTTCCAAGTCTTGTTCTGATTTGGTTAGGTCCTCAGTTATGGTAATACCAAGATCATTTCCTTTCATATTCTTCTTGTAGGAAAACACCTTTTCTTTGGTTTTCTAAAATTTGAATTTTACGACCCATTGTATATTTCAAATTTTTGTTGGGTTTCCCAAGTGGATAGCACAGCTCAATATCACCTCTATAGATGGAGGCTTTCACCATATTGCTGATAATATCTATCACTTTTTCTTCGCAAGTGTAAGCTTTTCTAAGTTTCATATTGCTAAGACGGATGGAAGATATACGACCATACTGATCAAGGACATCAAAGCTAGCTTCAGTTTTCCAACTTTTGATTCTAAGTTTGATATTATCATATCCTTTGATTCAAGCAGAGCCTCTTTTTCATTAATAACATTCTGTTTTTCACGAATAAAACCATATGTTTTCATCTATCATTTCAAAATACATTTCTTCAATTGCTGATGTTGCAGCACGTGCTGCACGTTCGTTGCTATCTTAGTCAACAATTCAGCAGCCACACTAATATTAGAAAATTATTCCTTTATCGCACGGAATTTTCGTTTCAACGATTTAGTTACTAACGTGTATACAAATACAATATAATATATTTTCTTCACTGCTTTATTTATATCCAATGTATTATCTAGATTCAAACTACATATAAGAAACAATTCAGCAGCCTGACTTTCAATTTTCTCTAATATCAGAAAATCTTACTGTCATCCCATTGAATTTTCTTTTAACGATTTAGTTACCAGAATTTATCTTTTGTATTTTAGTTCATTTTAATATACAACTGATAGGTACATGGTTAGCAACAATAGTACAGCCATGAACACAAAAATAAATTATTTGCGAAGGTAATGTAATCACATAATTAATAACTATGTTGCTCCTAATTAAATAGCATGTAACCTAGTTTTGTCTCAGCTATTTGCCAATTTAAAACTCTGGTGTTGTACGTTTCAACAAATTCAGCAATTTATTTTACCACGTGGATTAAGATAATCATCCAAATATTTTCTATTTTAACATTTTTGAGTATATATTTTATAAATATTTTATAAAAGTTTTCATGTCATACGCCAAACAAATTTACGGATTTAAAATGTCAGTCACTTCGTCATCGAATGAATATGGCATAGAAATGTTTTGAATGAACAGGGACAATGATCCATACAGCATATAGTTCCTTGTCAGACTTGGATCGTGTTGCATGCGTCTGCACATATTTATTTGTCACTTTTATCTATAAATCTGGTCACCAGAAAGCTGAAAGAACTAATTTTTTAAAAATCCGAGATATGGATGAAACCGAAATATATAAAGTTACAGCAAAAGTAACTGCAGTACAGTGTGATCCCCAGGGCCTTGTACCGTAGCGGTCCTGCTACGCTATAATTTCAGCCCGCGACGCCTTAAAACCCACCGCTACGCTTTAATGTTTCCTGCTATCCATCTAAAGTTAATCTGTTAAATAAACATTTTGTCACCTAATTAAAAGTCCTATTTCTCTAATGACACATGTTCTTGCATCTTCTTGGGTATTTAATTAAGATAATCCAGGATAATTACGCACTCAGTTAGCCGTTATCTTTTGTATCTGGCTTGTCCGACTGCCGGTGAGCGACCTTTGATGCGGGTTTTGTCTTTGCACTGACATAGCCACGTGATGGAGTCTACTGGTAGGGTATGTTAGGTATATTTCAGTCATTTACACTAACAGTTAAAAAAAACTTTGTACATATTACATTTTAAGTTTATCAAATCCTTTTTTTTGATAAAATGGATACACAACCCTAACAAAAAAAAAAAAAAGTCACAAATTACCAAGCGCCCGGTTAGCCCCATGTTGGCCTGGCTACGAAGAGCAGAGATGGGTGTCACCGATGGTGGTTCCGATTCAGATAGCAAGAGTTCCCCAAAGAAAGAGCATAAGAAACAATGGACGGGGTTCAACACAAAATAAAAACTTCATATCCTTTGGTGGAAATTTCTGGATCGGATGGAAAGTAATCCATATTGCTAAATTTTGATTCAGATCTGCTTAGTTACAAACAGGTAAGATTTTTTTTTGGGGGGGGGGGGGTTGGGGGGTTGGGTGGGGGGGCTGCAATTCCTCTGGCACTATTACAACATAATATTTTTCTCTTATAGTAGTTTTATAGTAGTAGTTGTAGTTGTGCTTGTTGTCGTTCTTATTAATTTCCGGAAAATGTGACGAGGAATCAAAGTTGCATTTTATCCACGAGTAGTTTTTGAGCAAGAGACAAATAGTTTGATCAGTAAACCTTAAGTGGGTGCTGCCTTGTTAATTTATCATTTCTCTTTTCTGTGAATCCAAGTAAGAAAAGGAACAATTTTTATCTTCCAATTTTACCTGTTTTGAAAACATGTAAATAAAAATTGTTGATTACTCAGTCATTTATATTTGAAATATATCTCCAACAACAAGCAGCGACGCCCAAACTACCCTAGCGCGAACCGTGTCAACAGCAGGTAAATACAGCACTTAAGACTTTTGAACGGTGTTTTAGCTCTCTAACATTCCTTGGTAATTTACATTTAATTAGGATTCATGTAGTTTTGTATCTTTTGTACATCCATTAAAAATGTTTATCTTCCATTTCTTCAGACTGTGAAAACTCATTATCTCGATGAACAGAAACAAGAGTGTGTTAAAGAACGGGTGGACGCAGAGGGTGCTGAATTACCTTATTACAATTAGTACAGAATGACTTTGCATAAAAGACTTTAATTTTATTGTGGCAATGAAAATATATGGGCAAGTGAAGACACTGAGGATATCATTTATTTAAATTCAAAGAAAAATTAGTTTGACATTAAAGCATGTTATAACTTACGGAAAAAAGAATGTTATGTAAATATATGTACTTCTTTTATATTTCATTGATATTAATTTTTTTTCTTCTCACTTTTACGATGATAACGCGCGTGTGTTAAAACATTTTATGATGCTAACGTGCACTTACCTCAATACTATCAAAACTTCCTGAGTAGATCACTGCAGTAGATGTGGTGCAAATTTGACTACTAGACTTAAGCACAAACGATGTGTGTGCAAAATGCAAGCGCAGACGCTTTTTGCTGACGAAAACTGAAAATAATAATGAAGACCGAATATTTGTAGTTAAAGGTGACACATAAATGCATACAGATGCACGAAATCATAGCGGTCTAGCAGAAACACACATAATTGCATACATATATTGATGTAGTATGAATGTATCATATCCATTTGCTAAAAAAGCGTTTACAAATAAAAATAAATACTAGATATTGTCAATAACGATGCATCGAAGCAAGCAGAAAAACTATGCAAACTCAACTTAAGCACATAGTCAGAAGGGAATAAAAAGAAATCAAAGTTTACAGATAAACAACAACTGTCGGCCAAAAGTCACACACAGTCAGTCGTCCGATTAACACAAAGAAAACCGAGTGTACAAGATTCCCAGAGGTTGAATTGATTGGCTCGTTCAAATAGACTCTCGCGTGATTGAGATATTTCGAAATTCCATCACAAGTAACTGATATTTAATTGAATTATAATCTTAAGCAAGGAGCACACGATCTAACAAATTATTTTGTTTCCTTGTTTCTTTTCCTCTATTCTTAACTCTTTAGTATAGAAGAAAACATTCCTTTACTCACTTTCTTCCAATTCGGTTCTTCGAAGCAGAATATTCCATTTTCTTTTCTCACTGAATAAGGGATAACCAAATGCAGTATGTTTCCTTTTACATTTTAAAGAAGAGGAAAGGAAAGATGAATCAGGCAACGACTTCGTAGTCATTATAAAACAAATAATACATGTTTCTTGATTAATATACGATTGCAAAAATCCCTAGACATCAAGATCTGAAAGACGTACTCAAAACAAAGAAAAAGACGACGCGAACATTGACTGTGTAGAAGAAGTGAGAGGGACAATAGAAACAGAGAAGAAAAGGTAGCAGAGGAGAATGAGTATAAGAAGAACAGAACACTTGCTTTTTCATTTTGTGACGGAGATTTTGTTGCTCATCGGTGAGTGCTACTCGTGGAAGACAAACTGAAATGCAGTGTTTAACATTACTAATTTAGTATATTTCAGCTGTAAAGTAGCAATGTAATTAAATCTCTTCCCAGTTACACATCTGATCTTTTCCTATATAAACGGTTCACTTTGTTGTGATGCACTCTTTGTTCCAATTATATTGGAAAGTAGTTCGGCATTCTCATGTTCATTATCTGGGAAAAGATAGGATCAACAAGTAACTAAGGACGGTATATCTATATTTAATGTAATATGCGGTTATTTGTCAGAAACATTACAGCAAGATTATTTGCATTAACTGTTCAATACTTGAGTCGCATCGGTATCATCGGTAGTGTATTTTTGTCTTTGATTTATCGTTGCCTGTGGTTGGCTGCCTAATCCCACAGTTTCTGCCTTCAAGTTTAAGCTGGTTCACTATCGATTATCGAGAGTAGAAATTATCAGCGGGAAGCAACATTCTGAATATCTATAGTATTGACTCTACATTAGAAGTAGTAATGGTAGCAGCAACTTTATGTGTGGAACTTTTTTCTCCTTGATTGTACATGTTTGCCAGTGAGAGACCATAACGATATCAAGGAAATCATGCTGGATGTGATCATTCGGAATTAATCTAGACGACTGTAAAGCTGCACAGAACACAATGTAAGTCTTGGATCTTTCATTTTCTATTTATTTACAAGGTATCTATTTCTACGGATCCTAGTGGCGTTGACTTTTGAAAAACTGCTAATTGGCCCATATATATTTCGTGGGTGACAACTTTCAGGATGCGTGAGTCATGCAGCCACTGAAAAGTTAGATGAAAGACATACGCTGTGCCCATACCATAATTGTTTTATTTTCTGGTATTAAAGTGACAGGGGGGGTTGGAGGGGCGGCCGGGGAGGGGGAGGGCAGCCGGGGAGAGGGGCGAGGGCGGCCGGGAGGGGGGTCATTGGGTCATTTTCGGATTGAAATTATATCCTATTGCCTAGTCACATACCTTGCCTTATTGCCTATAGTGTTGGCTAATGTTAAAAAGGTATATTGAATAACTGAGCTTTTTTATTGAGCATGAGTGGTGGGCTGACCATTATAGCTGAATGTATAATTAAACATCATACTATAAAGTACAACAGCACTAGCATGTGTGAGGGCTTGGCAGGACTTCCCATGTAGAAAACAAAACACTGTAGTGTGCGTGAGTCTATGATCTGATTAGGAATCATATACCAATAGTTTGGCTGTTATTTTTATCAAAGGATTTTTTGTCAATAAATTTGAGCTATAACCTGATAGACCTACTCTTGTATCATTTGGGTGAGTTTATCATAGGATATATATGTATAATAACTATATGCCTTGACCCCTCCCCCCCCCCTCTACCAAGGGTATACAAGTCAGGATATTTGTCCGCCGTTCTCTATATATTATTAATTTTGCTTAGATACATACAGCTGCTTTGAAATGCGAATTTAATCACGGTACTTTTGAAAATGCAAAAGTTATATGTTCATTGCATGCGAGCCAGTTGTATATTTAATTTCCAGATTGAAGTCGAACTCGCTCACAAACCGATGGAGAACAAATTTAAAACGGAGGACATTTAGCATATACATCCATAAAGAGTAACTGGAATATATCCTATATGCATTTCAAATATAAAATAGAGGTATGATGCATTTCGTATATTATGAACAACAAACATTCCATGCATGCATCAAAATCAGTGGCGTAGCAACCGTCCAAGTAACCCCCGCAACTGGGAGGGGGGGGGGGGCAAAATTCCCATCAAGCAACTTTTTTTATTGGGAGGGGGCCCCAGAATTCAGTTTTACGGGGGAGCCCAGCATTTCTTGCAACGCTACTGATTAAAATGATTTATTATGGAACATGTCATTCCTAATATAAATTCTACCAACACATTCGATAGAACCGACTATATTGGTAAATATTTTTTACAATAGTAGTGAATATAACGTATTTTCTCAGCCATGCAACTGTTACTATTGCACTTTAAAATGTGTGATGGTTACACTATCAAAACAATGCAAAGTCTAAAGCATGGGTCAATGTCTGAGAAAATATATTATACCCACTACTCCAACTATTACAGTAGTAAGGTAATATGCACAGTAGTAAGGATTACTATTGAAAAATACCGGATGCACAATAAATGGAAATGTTATGTCCGAGTTCGAATACAGAACAGGCCAGTCACAGAAATGGAACGAGGGGCACAAAATATCAGCGTTGTAAAATGTGTGCATTCAAAAAGCAGCTAGAAAATTGAAGTTCGTATGCATACTATTATGTGACGCAAACATTAATGGAACTCAGATTTGTATCCTTGTGTGGCAGAACTATAACTTGCAGGTATTATAGTCAGACAAACGTACACTAAAAACGTACACAAAGAAAGAGAGACAAAAAATTGCTTCTACAACCAAACTCGAATTTAAAAAATGAAAGCAGAGAATGGGGAAAATACAAGCAGGAAGATGACGGTAAACAAGTGAATTTGAAACAAAACAGTAAATGCTCTATCGTTTAGGATGTATATGATGTGTGACAATTTAATGGGTCGGATATCATTAAGAGGTCCTAGTGACTTTAGTGTTACTTCAGCAGAAGAAAAAGACATAACACTAGTCCAATCAATTAATAATGACAGATAGTACTGTTAATCTATCTGATCATTAAAACAAATTTGATGCAGCTAATATACATTTTGTAATGCAACGTATCGGTATTCAGATACGTAATAATTTAGTCATACAGTATTCAAGATACTAAAATATGATGAGTACAAGACAAAAACAATATAGCAGCTATTAAACAGAGTGGTGGTGAAAGGGCTAACAACATTCAAGAGCTACGAAAACCGAAAAAATGACAAAAGAAAAGATATTTTAGGTGCACATGACTTGTTAACAGAGATGTAATACCTTGTCTAATGTCAAAGAAGCCCTGCAAACCGTAAGAGAATAAGCAAGAGAAATACCAAACATTTAATAGTACTTCCAACCCATTCAACAGTGAATAAATTTTGAGAGTGACATGGAGAAAATAAAGATCTATGGAAAACTATGGTAGTTTACAGTCTCAACCAGAACAATTACAGAAAAATTTGAATAAGGAAATTAAACAAAACGATATAGAGGATAAGGAGTTAATTATTCATTTTAACACAAGTATTAGTAACTTGGATAATTAAATATCTGCTAATATGAATACTTTGTCAGAGTTGCAGAAGAAGAAAGATTTAACAGAGATAGCTAAAGAAAAATTAGAAGACAACAAAAATAACATAATTGTTAATGAAAATATAACAAATAGTATGAGAAAAACTTACAACTTGTCTATCGCTGATTTAAACCACATGAAAATGTTAAACGGTCAGAATTTACCAGTTCTCAAAGATCAGCTTACTGCTGGAATAGAACAATAAAAAACAAATGCAAAAGAATATATTGACCAAGAACTAGTTAATAATACCGGTGTGGAACAAGGTAGTATTGATTAAATAGACATTTGGATGAAACGCACGAAAAATGACTGAGAAAAAAAATTACGACAGAAAAATATGGATTCAAGCTGAATTAAACACAGTTATGGTATAATGAATCTTGCATTTAGTAATAGCATGGATGAATTTCAACAGGGAATCGATCAATATGAAATGGAATCGGAAGAGGAAATTGAACTCACATAAAGTACATTTTTAATTTATTATTATTTGAAGTAAGGCATATCCAGACAGTATTGATATTGTGTATGACACGGAAATCTTTGATAGGTTATTATTTCTATATACAGAAAACGAAGAATCAAAAGAGGGGATTAAAAGAGCGGACGTCCTTCAGTCTATAATTACACCCAAAACGGTACATGTTGTTTATGGATTAACGCGCCATCAACGTTTGACGAGCAAACTTTTTAAATAGAATCTAATAAAGAAATCGGACTTATATACAATATGTTTCAACCTGTAGTTTGTACATGTCCATAGTTCACTTAGAACAGATTACAAGGTTGAACAATTACATTGAACTATGTGTCAACAGTCAACGTGTTATTTACACATTTGAATTAAAGAAAGAAGACAAAGATCTTCTTTCGAGTTTAAAGAATACTGGACATACTATGTGAAAGACAACAATATGGTATTATTTTGACTATATCTAGTTGATCATTTTAATCCATCTAACCCAACAAACATTTTTATATGTAAAATTAGACCTGACAGCCGTATCTAAATTTGTTGCAATTAAATAGAACAATGGTATCTACAGAAGTTATTATCTGCGATACATTGACTAATGGGTTTGCATTTACAGTGAGTATTTATCGTTATCTATTATTTGATTCTAACGATACAAATGAAGAGGGAATAAGACACGATTACATCATTGATGAGTTGCAGAAACAAAACCTGCAGGGGTCAACGAGAACATATCAAAGATATACGGGTATCTGAAAGAAATTTTATAGAATAAGGTTTGGTTTTTCATTTATGTAATAATTTGGAGAATGTTCTTGCTTTATATTCTTTTATCTCATCCTGATTCTACTTTAGAGAAACCCAGACAACTAAAATTGGTGATTTTAATCAGACGTCAAAAATATGTCAAGTATAAATAGTATTTCCTTTGTAATGGGTGTTAGTGTTTATGCTGGTTACAAGTTGTTTGTTTTAAAGTTTGTCTACTATTTTTATGCCTATTAAATAGTGCGGATGGCACTGCATAGTAATACATAACTTCTCACAAGTAAGAAAAAACACCACGGGGTGTTGTACATCTTAATCCTTTACATCATTTAATTACACATATACCTGGTAGTACAAAACGTGTAAAAAAACGTCCAAGTTCCAACACCTAAGGTGGGACCTAATGTTTTAATTCTACCTGTAGTTTCTTTGCGTCTTTTTATGTACAAGTGAAACAAGATGCTACTAACATTCAGTTTATAATTATTTAGGGACAGTGCTCGTTGGAGACATCTCTATTTCTTCGAGTAGTGACGGCCTTTTCTCAGTTGAATAACTACAACATCTTCATGACTTACAAAGATTTGTGGTTACAAGCGTATGTGAGAACAAATATAATAGAGCAAGGTATCATGAATGATCAATTGAGGAAAGATAATGATGATGATTGTGGTTTTTGAATTTCACAACAGAACCCTTTTTAGGCATCATCTCTATTGAGTTATCTACCTGTTTATATAATCTCTTGTGTTCATGTAATTTTATTTGGGTGTTCACATGATTTGAACGCTTCTTATATCTATGAAGACAATGATTATTTTGTCAATGTTATTTTTAGAGACGATTTAACAGAGTTAAGAAAGGCATTTTTTCTCACTTATTTTGTTAATTATATGTATACTCTTCCTCTCGTTGGCTGCTTTCTGTCTATATATAATGTTAAATAGTCAATATCAAATTTGCATCTTGACTAATTCCTTGGTTATATTTTGCATTAAATATTACAAGTATTCTATCGATTATCTTTTTGCATTTCATTTCGGTTGATGATGCTAAAACTTTAGTTCTGTAATACCCAAAACTAAATACAAATCCATCACCGTTGGGTACTCTATAATACCCAATACTAAATACAAATCCATCACCGTTGGGTACTCTATAATACCCAATACTAAATACAAATGCATCACCGTTGGGTACTCTATAATACCCAATACTAAATACAAATGCATCACCGTTGGGTACTCTATAATACCCAATACTAAATACAAATGCATCACCGTTGGGTACTCTATAATACCCAATACTAAATACAAATCCATCACCGTTGGGTACTCTAGTACCAATTCTGGTAGCCAAAACTTATTTAACTTTAACACATGAAAAAAGTCTCTCATCTTCCTACTTATGAATTTCTATAGGTGTGCTCTGTGTCGTTACCAATTTATGTAAATCTTGATCATTTCCCCAGAAACTTTGCATTAATTTTGAGCTCTCTTAAAAAATCAATGAACTCTTCAAGTGATGACTCTACAACCTGAAGGAAATGAACGTTGAGAAACTGTCTAACACAGAAGAAATGTCACTCCCCTTTTTATTACACAAGGTTGATGGATCAGAACGGTTGGTCTAGAGAAAACTGTCCAATTCAGAAGAAAAGAAATACAAGAATACAGGCTGTAAAATATATGGTATTGTGTGATGGTAGTCTTGGACCTTGCAGGGGAAAAATGTGCCATTCCTAGATCCCTTAGGATA
Organism: Margaritifera margaritifera; assembly: GCA_029931535.1. Classification (NCBI taxonomy): domain Eukaryota; kingdom Metazoa; phylum Mollusca; class Bivalvia; order Unionida; family Margaritiferidae; genus Margaritifera; species Margaritifera margaritifera. The sequence goes on from JAQPZY010001492.1 coordinate 859,425, forward strand.
AAGATAAAGAGATGAAGGGGATGGGGTTGGAAGGACTTAGAATGAATGAAGTGAAAACCAAAATAAAATATTAAAAAACTATAGAATTTAAGCTTACAAAGCTACGGCACAGCTACGGTCAGTCAACATACAAATAACTTAAATGATGGCAGACGGGTGCTGCGTTGGTAGTTGCTACAGACAAGATCCTTCTGTTTCTACCGAAACATTGTATCTTTGACCGAACGGTCCTAACTGAGTAGGAGTTAAGTGTTAAAAGAATTGCTATAAATAATTAAATGAAATGGAATATAAAAGAGACACAAATAATAGAATATATGTTAAACGAGAAAGGACAACCACGCAAAATTCTTGTCAGTATGCCAACTGTACAGAAATCTTATATGTCTATCGATAGAACTACATGAATTACCGACCTTGCCCTTTTAGCATACTGAGGCTTTGACGACAAAAACAGAGAATGACAACCACGATTCAACATATTTGGAGTGTTTCTCCTAGCAATAAAGTGACAAGTGACCAATTCAGGGTTGTATACAGCATCTTAATCATTACGCCCAAGAACAGGAACACCGCGAGAACTATTTTAACTTATTTTGCTGATGGAAATATAATAAGGTCGTAACAAGCCTTTGGCGTCAAATTAAGGTAGCATAATTCCAATAAACTGCTTTTAGTTAAGATATATATCATAGTATATCTTTCAAGAAACTCACTGTCACTAGTCTAGTTGCCATGGAAACAGGTGAGTAATAAGATTACTATAGAATTCGAATAAAATGTACGACTTATTTTCGTGTCTGTCGGGGTATGCTCATATTATGATGGCGCGCAAGTTACAATAACGCATTAAACTATAGAAACTTGACTCAGACGCATAATTATTCACTTAGAAGGAATGGTATCCATTTAATCTGCATGCTTTCTTTTATTAGAGACTGATAATTATAGAGACAGATAGAGTCGGTCGAGGAAAGGAATTTATATTTGCCAAATAAGACTTTGAATTCCTACGTGAATACATAATACATATTCCTATCTTTTATGGCATGCAAATGCAGAACAATGGATAGCAATCCCGAAGGAGGGGCTCTACGCATTAGATCAGTTCATGTTGCCAGAATATGGATTATAATCGAGGGAAAGGTATGTAAACACAGACCCTTCTTCTGGGAAACAAATGCTTTCATTTGCGAATAAAAGTCATAGCTTGAATAGTTTGCAATTGACGGCTTTTAGAACAGAAAGGAATTAACATTCTTCCCGTTCCCTTAAACATGCATACATACAAACATACACACACGCATGCATGCATGCATGCATCGATCAAGACATTTATATGTATACATACCTAAGTAACTAGAGTCTTTGTAAAACATACTCACCCAAGCTTTAAATTCCCTCCTCCCCCCCCAAAAAAAAAAAAACAAAAAAAAAAACATAAAGTCTCTAGGATAAGAATAGATCCAGGGACCAATTTGCATATCTGGATTCATCGTCTCGTGCCCAGTCAGTGTATAGGGTGGTGATCTCAATAGTTTCAAATAGGGTATAATAATTGACTTTGGGATCATTATCAGGTAAATGAATACATATATATTTTTATGCTCAGTCAGAGTATAATAATAATAATAATAATAATAATAATAATAATAACAATAACAATACTACTACTACTACTACTAATAATAATAATAATAATAGTAATAATAATAATAATAATAATTCTTTATTTCAAGAGTGTAACTCAGTTAGGAATACAGTTACTCTCCCATCAGACCCTTTACTGATTAACTAGTAAATTATACTCATGGAACAAAATGCCTTAACAATGAATTACTTTCAATTTAACATAACGGCATTTGCAAATAAACAAACAGGCAAAACAGACACATACATATTACACATACACACATATCTATCCATGCACACATACATTCACACATACTTACATACACATACATACTTATATACATAAATTATTAAGAATATCGTGCTAACAATGTAGATCTTATAGGCATGCTGGAATTTTTTTCAATGTTGGTGCAAAATGAACATTTGATGGGGGGGGGGATTTCAAATCACTGCACCAGAGCATTGAAGACTTTGTTTGAATGCCTCTGTTACTGCTAACTGCAAACAACAATTATAATGACCATTTTCGAATAAAATAAAATGGTCTTAGGAATATTCAGGAGCTGCTCCATTAGTACATTTATACACAAGAGTAGCCTTTAAGTATACTATTGTCACAATTTCTGAAAATCAGTTTGGTTGTAAGAAACAACATTCAATAGACTTATGCCTCTATGTCTTTAAAGAAACTGTCAACTATTTCTTAGAACATAGTAGCCCTGTGTTTGCATATTTTTAGACGCTAGTAAGACATTTTATAGGGTCAGTCATTGGATACTGTTTAAAAAGTTGCTTGACAATCAAATACCCGTCTACATAGTACATACTTTATTTAACTGGTATGGCAAACAGTTGTAATATGTGTGTCGGGGCAGGTTGGTATCCGATTCCTTCCATGTAACCAATGTAGTGAGGCAGGAAGGTGTTCTTTCGCCTATGTTATTTAATATATACGTAGGTGATTTCAATCATAAGTTGGGTCAGTGTCACGTGGGGATCCATTTGACACCAAATGCTTTATTTCTTAAAATTGTAGTTTTGCTGAGGGTATGTTATTGATAAGTCTTTCTACTGCAGGTTTAAGGAAATTATTAAAGATATGTGAACATTTCACATTTTAGAATGCTATCATATGTAATTTAAAAAGTCGGTATGCATGGTTATTCAGTCAACTCTTTTTTAAATTACCATCTCCTCCTCTGCACTTTTTAAAAGTCATGCTTTTGCATATGTCAACAGTTATATTTATTTGGGTCATATTTTAAAATCCAATTTATCAGACAATGAAGATTTGATGAGAAATTAAAGATTTGTGTGTACTCGAACAAAACTGCTTTTACGTAAATTTAGAAATTGTTCTTTGGTATCTCAATTAGATTATTCCAATCTTATTGCTGCACAATGTGTTGCGCACCTCTGTGGACAAACTTTAGTGAATGTATGAAAAGAAAATTAGTTCTTGGTTATAACACAAGTCTGCGTTTACTATTAAGCCTTCCAAGATGGAACAATGCCTCTACCATGTGTGTAAACTATAATATATTTGGTTTTGAAGAATTAATGAGAAAGTATGTGTTTTCAATGATTACAAGACCATCTAATAGTAACAATGATATCTTGAAATCTCTGTGGAACTATGATATTCATTTTAATTATTGGATTATAGATAGATGGAACCAAATACTCTTTAAATGTTTTACATAATTTTTTTTTTTAACAATGCAGACACTTTCATAGTTGTATATGTGTCTGTATATTTGTAAATAAGACACCTATGATCTTTTATGTTTAAATATATTTATATTTTAATTTAGATGATTGGACCATGTGGTCTAAAATATTCTCATCTTATCTTATCTTATCGTATCGTATCTTGCGTTTTTGTCCAATGAAGTTGGGAGAAAAGATCATAATAAGGGTTACCTTATGAAGCATCAAGAATAATCCTTCCAGCTTTCTTTCGTAGCCTGTAGAATCTGTTTAATTAAGACTTGCAAACAGTTACGCTATATTGTGCCACAGTAGTCTAGACTAGGCAAACATTTAGGAACTTAAAACAGCACTTTGGTGTCATGAGGCAAATTCTTCTTAATAAGACCAAGCAGGTTTTCTTTTTTCTTCCAAGATTTGTATAGATAATCTATCAACTCTGATCAATTTATACTTTGAACAGTCACCAATATTGTTGCACAGTAGTATGAGATAGGCAAAAGGTAGGAATAAGAAAACAGCACTCTGTTGTCATGAGGCAAATACTTCCTAATATTACCAAGCAATACAATTTTTGAATTCGAAGACTTACATAGATGTTCCATAGTCTCTGTTCAATCTAGACTTTGAACAGTTACTCATATTATGACACGACAGTCTAAAATAGATACAATGCAAGAATTATCGACCAGCATTCTGATGTCACGAGACAAATACTTCTTAATGCTACCAAGCAATAACATTTTTGATTCCAAAGACTTACAGTCATGATTAATGTCCATTCCAATCTAAATTACTATCTACCAACAAACCTAGACGTTCTCAGTTCTGATGTTGTTAACAAATAACTCACGTTCAGAGACATCAGATCTCATTATATTCTGTTTTGTACCGACTATTATACATTTTGTTTTGTTTTCCTTAACTTCTTGTTGGTATACCAGGTCAAAACATTATTAAGATCACAACTAAAGTTTTTTTTGGATTTGACTCATGCTTGGATCAGATGTATAGAGTGTTGTGTCATCTTCAAAGAGGCCTGATTTTGTACTAAGTGTGTGTAATGGAAGGTCGTGAATAAATTAGAGAAACATAAGTGGTCATAGAAAAGATCCCTTAGACACATCTGATGGGTCATAGAAAAGATCCCTTAGACACATCTAATGTAACATGTAGTGCCTCTGATCTAGCATTTTCAAAGCATACTTGTTGACACCTATTCACGAGATAAGATCTAAGCCAATCAATTATTTGTGATGCAAAGTTGTATATTTTAGGTTAGAAAGAAGAACTTGGTGATGCACTAGGTCAACTCCCTTTTTGAAGTACAGGAAAAGTACTCCGTCACCTGTTTCCCTAAAACGAGTTTTCAGTACTTTTTATTAACGCAGTTATACATGAGTAGGAATTTCCAAATACCGAAATACCGATTGATCTTGTACAAAAGGCTATTTGCAGCAATGTAATTGTTTAGCTGCTTTTGCGGTATTTTTTTATATATTTTTTTATATATTTTTTTTACTCAAATTATTTTGATATTGTTGTACAGATTGATATGGGTTGATAGTTTCGAGCATCATCGTTGTAGTCATTTCAAAATATAGGGCACACACTTGTTGCCTTTCAAAGTGTCCAGAAATGTACCTGTATTAATATCTACGCTTACAAGATGTAATAATGTTCTGTGCCTAGTTTGTAATTTTTAACACAAACATTCCTGAACACATCGAATATTACACAGCATTAAGTTGTCTTTCTTGACGTAATAGTCGAGAAGATCACCTAATGTGTTCCTTTTAAAATGTTCCATACCATCGTTAGCGTAGTTGTAAGCATTATCTGATATGTTGGCGTTGAACAATGATGAATAAAACCCCGTTATCAATATTAAATCTCACTAACTCCTTGATAAATAAGTGTCTGTCATATCCAGACATGTTACGAATGTCTTTCTTCTTGTCTCTTCTTGTGTGGTAAATAACCTCCAGACAATTTGTTATTGAGCTGCAGGTAAATGTTATACTCTTTGTGTTTCACCAAATAATCCATCGATTTCAGTTTCCAATTGTTGTTTTTTTCGTTTATTTGTAACCTGTAGATTTTTTACGTCCCAAATATTGCATCTTTATTTCTTGGGGTACTTGTATTGATTGTCTATGTACAACAGTAGGCATAGTTAGGCCGTGTCCACTTTCCCTGGTATTTGAACTGATCCATCATCATGTTTTTCATAACTAGCTTTTATTGTTAAGTCATTTTACTAGTATATCAAATTATATTGTGTTTCGTTTATTTACTTCCTTTTATTAGGTTCCTTAAACTCGTTAGTAAGTCCTAGCAAAAACCACTAGTACAATTTACAGTAGTATCAGTTTATATTTAAGCTTCTGTTTCTATGTTATCATCTTTCTATAAAGGATTTCAAAATATTTCCTTTTTAAATCTCCACTGTCCCAGCCATTTTGTAATTATTTAAATATAAAGAAATGGACAACTAAAGCTTTGAAACAAATTGAGATTTATCAATAACAGAAATAGAAATAACACAAGTTTTGCAGAAAATGAAGACTACAGACAGAAATTGAACATAGATATTGCAAATGGAACTTACAAAAGGGAAAACGGTTAAAACGTTAACCTAAAATGAGTTGGGAAAAAATGTAAGTTAAAGAAAGCAAGAAGACATATGCAATCTTTGTAAATCCTATTGCTGCTAAAATTTCCAAATCATTGTCGGATGTCGTAATGTGTAGTGTGACATCAATAATTAGCAAATTTCTTCCAATGAACAACTTGCAGTTTGCAAAATGAATTAACAGATAACTGCATGAAATCAGATGGAGCTAAATAATTCACTAGATTGTTATCATTTAGATTATGTTTGCCTCTATCTGCACTGAGTGCTACTTTGACAGCATTCATACATATACATGTATATTTCAAAAAGCTAACGGAAGATAATGAAACTGCAAATACTGAAAAAGGCTTTTTAAAATAATTGTGCTGCTTTGTTGTTGATGTATTTGTGACTTTGACCACAATTATCCCAATAGTAGTAATTGAAATAGCAGCTGATTACCATGCAAATAAATCTCACAAGGAAAATAGATCAGACAATACTGTTCCAAATCTCCTTAATGATGATGTTAGCAGCGCTGAATGATAAAACAATTTTCTTGTGATCTTTTATCTCTTTCGTTAGTGTCATTTTATCTTTTTTTATATGTTTTATGTGGCTATTATGTATCATGTGTTTGTCCAGTAATAAATATTTCCTTTTTATATCTGGCTCGGATAGATCAAAAGAGATACATGGAATGACATGATTAATATGTAGGTTATCATCACTATCATCATCAGGGTGTGTAAGCTGTAGCCACCTTAGATAGAAGTCAACTGATGGAACATCGAATACTTTCAAAGTTGTATCTGATTTGATGTTTTGTTGTAGTGCTTGTAAAATTGAACTTCTTGTGTTTTTAATTATCCTGAAAATGTTGTCCCTTCGGTACTTTTGCGTCATATATCTATTCTTGTACTCTGTTTTCTTCTCTTTGTTTTTGAAAGTATATATTGGTTTATTTAGTGCAATTTGTTTTTGTTGCATGATTAGAGCTATTATATGTTTTCTTCTCTCCAGTTTGTTTGCTGTATTGTACTGTACTCATCATGACAAGATTTAAAATAAATGTTAGTTCTGCAGCTGGATTGTTTTTAGGGGGAATAGTTACAAGCAGTTGTTCAGATTTTACTGCTGTTAGTAGAACACTGGTAGGTATTGCTGCAAAAGCTATTCAAGAAATACTGTTTTATAACAAAGTTTGAAAACATGATGAAATAGTAACATCTGTCATCTCCAAGTAAAACTGTACGGATGACACGATAAACAAAGCGATTAGTGAAAAGAAAACAACCATTAGAGATTTATTATAATCACCAGCGAGTACAACAGAAACAAAGAGATCAAGAAATGCAATCAGGATTCAATAGCCAGAGAAATATATAGGTATCTTCTAACCGTGACACAGTTTGTAGGTTTTTGAAATCTAAATATTTATTCATTTATCCCGATCGAGACGATAGCAAAAATTATTTCAATGGCTATCATTCGTGTTTTCTAGGGTCTTGGCCAATTAAAATTGTTTTTGACGAAATGTTTATTTCATACTATATATATATATGAATACAGTTCTACACTGCAACCGGTTCCACCATCAGGTGGGTATCCCCTATCCTAGAGCGTTTTGGCGCTGACCCACACACTCTCCAGGGGTACGCCGACTGAGTTGATCAGACTCAGCACGGAACCGATTAGCTTTTCCATCGATCCTCTCTCTTCAGCCAAATCCAATGTGGGGCTTCCTACACCTGTTTGCCAACCTTCGTTACTAAATTCCTGCGGCTAAGTCCTGTAATCCTGATGACTCCCAAAGCACGCCAAAAGGTCTGTGCTGCAAAGCCACGGCATCCTATTTCCACCGGTAGATTCCAGGCTTTCCATACATTCTGCTGGCACTCGTGGGTGAGTGGCTAATACTTAGCCAATTTCCTATTATGTGCTTCCTTCATTCAAGCTTCCTATTGCACTGTCATTTCCAACAAAATTACCTGCTCGGTACCTCCTGGCCATAGCACAATATCGAGTTTGAAGTTGGTGTTACAGATGTCTCTTGGGAACTTCAGCTGTCTTTTTACATTTGCATGCATTTCCCAATCCTGCGCTGTTGTTAAGATGCCTCTCGCTTCAGTCTTTTGCCTTTGTGTCTCACCGCTTCTCACAAAGCTGATGAAGTTAGGATCACTTTTCACTTGGTGTTTCTTTCTCCTGGCTGTGTCCATACTGGCAGCAGTCTCAGCAAGCACTTGGTCATGGCGCAGCTGCAAACAATTATAAGTGGATGCAATTAACATGGTAAATATCATCATCAGAGATGAAGATGAACGAGTGATAGATTTTCAAGGTATGCCCGCAACGTGTTTTTCGCACAGCTGTAACAGCTTAAGTTGTTTCCCCTTACGTTATTGGTTGTGATCGAAAATATATCTCTTAGAGGTCCCCGTGATTTCCTTTTAAACACTGAGACAAAACAGAAAAATATCTCGCAGTAGGTCAGACAATTAGCAGTGACTTAAACCTAATTTGATAGATCTGATAGAAAATTGTGATGCAGCTAATAAACATTTTGTACGAAAACGAATGAATACTCGAATGCGTTAAACTCTAAATGATAACAATTTGGGAGATATCAAAGCATAGGGAGAAAATATAGACACTACGTTAACTGCTTATGCAGAGAGTGGTAATACAAGGACTAAGAAAATCTCAGATCTGCAATAGGAAATTTATAATAACAAGAACGAAACGATTTTAGATGAACAGGAAAATGTTCAGACAGAGAGTATATTCCTTATCTACTGTTTTCAAGACCTGCAAATAGTAACGGAAAGAGCAGGTGTTCTCCCGAATGAAAACTGCGACAAGGAGCATGACATACTAGATATAGTGCACATTGTAGCTGATATATCTGCCATCTAGAATTTTGTACAGGCGATAGAGGGTAGGATAAACAGTGAAACAGATGCTTCGGAGAGTGAGGTGGAGAAAGAATTACATGCGAAAACTATGGCACTTTACAATCTCAATTGGAGCAATTACAGAGGGATCTGAATAATGAAATCCAACAAAATGATAAAGAGATTAAAAGGCTGGTGAATGAATTTAGCATAAACATTACTGGCCTGAACAACAAGATAACAGCTAACACTAATATATTTTCAGAGTTGCAGAGAATAATGATTTAGCAAGGATAACCAAAAGAATAGCTTTATCAATTGCGAATTTGAATGATAAGATCTAAACTTTTTTTTTTAATGTTACATTCACCGAATTTTACAACAATTACACAATGAGGTTGAACAATCTAAAACAGATGCAAAAGATTATGTTAATAGAGAACTGGTTAAAAATGTTCGTGTTGTCAAATTTAGTACTGACGTAATAAAAAAGGATGGAGCGAATGAGAAAAGATTTCAATAATTTGGGAAAACGTTTGCAACAGATACGGATGCATTTAAAACTGGAGTAGATAAAAAGACTCTGGCATTAGGCAGTAGAATATATAATGTTAAAACAGACAAACAAAAACATAGACACATTCAAAACTGAATAGAAAACAAAACATTTTGTCAATAATATTGCGTTGTTTGATAAAATTAAAACACTGAAAGAGGAAAATCAATAATAAAAAAAAAGTAATTTGATGCGAAAAATAAACGTACGCCTCGATGTGCATTGCTTTGCGATTTTCTTTATGTACCAAGCGAGTATCCGAATGGTATTAATTTAAGTGTGCATTTAATAGTAAAATTTCACTTTGGAATCTCTTATATATATATATATATATATATATATATATATATATATATATATATATATATATATATATATATATATATATATATATATATATATATATATATTGGAACTTTACCAAGATGCTTTCATCTGTGTCGTAACCGTGCTCTCCTAAAATCAATACCTTCATTAGCTTGTCAACATTGTACTACTGTCAAAACAGACTGAGTAAAAGAGGTTGTGTTTTGTACCTGTGCATTTAAAGCAACATATCGCATATGATCCAGTGCTTGATTTAACCTGGCAATACATTGATCTGTCACACCAATACTATCTTACAGCCTGGCAATACATTGATCTGTCACACCACTATATTACATCTAACAGTTAGTCAGCCAATAAGTTGACAGATCACTTAAAGTGATGACCGATGGTACATCTTCGTCTGCCATAGAATGCATTTCATCAGCTGAAAATGTTTTCCATTATTTAACAGTGCCTGCTCCAGAGTTATACTTACGTTTGTAAACAGCCAATACAACAGCAAGTGTGGGCTGAACAAAATCTTGGTGCACGGTTTTATGTTCTCAAGTATTTTTTTTCCATTTTTTCCAGTCATTTGTGGTGGAATTCTAGAATTGTTGCAGATCAGATTAAATTGTTTCGTATCTTTGCCATTGTTATTTGATTTAAATCAATCGGCATCGGGTTCATATGGCAGTTTTCGCATCTGGAAATAAACAGGAAATTTATATACTGATTTGACTATTTCTGACGCATTTGTTTATATATCAACTGCATTAGGGAAATCCAACAACCAGATGTTGCCATCCACACTGCTCAATTTAGCTGATTCTGCCCAAATGTTATGTCTTAATGTGGTCCGTATCTTTTCATAGAATGATCACGGTCACATTTTTTAAGTGTACCTATCAAAAATGGTTTGTGGTTTGTATGTGAAAAAATGAGTTTCAGCATAGTAAATTTTAATTTGGTTAAATGCATTTCCTACGTTAAATCGGTTAAGGGTGAGTTAATCAATTTATTTCTTTAAACTGAGTCGCAAAACAATGGTACAGTTCTGCACCTTTTTAAATCTGAAATCCATCGCTGGAGGTGAGGTATCCCGAAGTGAGAACACATTAACAATATAGTCTTGTACTTTTGGACTTGAATTCTCAACCATGTTATATGGTTTGCATGTGACAAATCGAGTTTTAGTATATTAAATGTTTAATCTCATTACATATATATTATTTATTTATTTGCAATATGAGGGTTCACTGTAGCATTAAACTGCATCGCATGAAAGGGTAAGGTGTTGTGCATTGGTATTTGTTTTGTTGCTTAAAGTCTATTTATCTATTCGTGGCTTTTTATATTTCTCCGCCAAAAAAATTAGCATGTAGAACAATTTTCAACTGTAATTCGTGTACGAAATTGGGTTTTCTTTTGTAAATACACTGAGTCTCTCTTTATTGTTTCTTTTTACATTCACGTGTAATTTTCCGCTGATTGTTATCTCTAATCTGTTCCTTTCTTCCATTCTAGTTCTAGCTTAATCTCTTTTCTCTTACACACTATTTGGGGTGAAACTGAAAATAGATAATATTTTTATCAATTGAGGTAATTAAAGAATGATTCAAGTGTGTGTTTGTAACGTTTCATTAAACACGTGAACATGATCTTCACTTTCTGCGCAAACTCTGAATTTAGTATTGGCAGGATCCTTACCCAACTCTGCTCAATCACATTTAACGGAAAAGCGGCGTAATAAAGCACATCGCCTCCTGAAATAGCTCTGCGACTCAAAACATAATTTGATATATATTTTTCCATTACAGAGTGAATGCAGACTTATAAGTATGTGTTCTAGGTTGCATACAGTACAAGGGAAATATGCTGAAATAGCCTTTGTTTGTACAGATTTCACGTGACTTCCCCAAAGAGGACCCCCCCCCCCTTTTCAAACTCACTTATCGGGAATAAGTCTATTGTCCCGGGAACTCTTCATATGCGATAAATTGATCACACTTGCTGTACAAATATATAATCTTTGAAGGAAAAAGTCACTATTCATTTGATCCATATATAAACATATACAGTATCTTTTCGTGATCTATTGCCGCGGTAGTTTAGTCGATAGAGCGTCGGACTCGTAATCCAAGGGCGAAGTTTCGATACCCGCCCAGGCCAGCTGCCTCGGTGTGTCCTTGTGAAAAGCACTTAGCTTCCATTTCCTCGGCATGATATAGCCAATAATGTGTTCAAAGTGCCATTAAAACTAGCAAGCAAAAACAAAAAACCTCAGACAAAAAAACAAAACAAACAAATCTCTATTGATTTAATCGTAAATGCATTATTTACCTCTTTGTATTCTATTCATAATTTGCATTTGTTGTTTTAGGCTCCTATTTTTTTTACAGCCATCATATGTTGTTTTGAACTCCTATTTGCCACAGCCATCATTTATAATCATCTACTTATTTTGGGCATACTTTATTCATTTTTTTAAATTTTGTCTTGTGTGTCTGCTTGTGTGATATTTTGACTTAATTTCCCAGTAGCATTGAATTACTTTTATTGTTTCTTAATTGACTTAAACTATTTTTAAAAGTCCTCCGATACATGATATATAAAGCTATTTGCTGTTTCCAAAACCGTGACAACTTGCTACTGAGCGCTTCCTCAGCAGTGACTGTTTACTTTCGTAGGGTTTTCCCCTCAGCAGTGACTGTTTACTTTCGTAGGGTTTTCCCCTAGCTATCTTCGTTCATTATATTTTATTGTTTTTCATATATCCATCTAACTCTAAATGTTATTCCTATTTTTATTATTCCTATTTTGCCACATTGTGTTATTTTTTTAAAATTATAAATGGCTTATTTAATTGAGCCATTATGTGTTTTTAGAAAATCTTGGCAAGAAGGTCAGTTTTCTTCTCAAGCTTTAACTGCTGAATTAGTTTTCTTTTATTTAACGTGATTTATCTGTGTGCATATTGTCCTATGTTGAACCACAGGAGTTTCACGTTACGTCCATAAAAAAGACGAAAAGTTATATTTAAAAAAAAAAAAAAATTAAAAATACCATTATCTATGTTTTCTCCCTCTCTGTCTGTCTGTCTGTTTCTCTCTCTCTCTCTCTCTCTCTCTATATATATATATATATATATATATATATATATATATATATATATATATATATATATATATATATATATATATATATATATATATACACACACACACACACCGGTATTTCGTGCTTTTTTGGGTTGTACACTTTTCGTCCTTTTATATGGACAAAACATCAAACTCTTGGGGGATTGATGACGTTTAAGTCGAGCATGTTGAGTTTATACATTTCTGTCGCAACAGTTTTCTATATGTAGATAACTGAAATCTTTGCGCAGAAGCCATTTTTTTTCTTGTTTCAGTTCTTTTGGCCTCTAAAATGATATGCTTCTTTTTTACTTTAAGCGCAAGCATTCCACAAACTTTGGGCCAGGTCTGTGATGCAGAACTAATGTTATAGTGCGGAAACCATTTTTCTTCATTCAGTCAGTGATTTTGACCTTTTACTTTTTGACCACAAAATCAATAGCTTTCTTCCTTAACCCAGTTGCAAGCCATACACAAAGTTTGGTAGATATATGTCATGTAAAACTAATGTCATTTAGCGGAAACAATTTTTAAAAATTATTTTTGTCACAGTGACCTTGACCTAAAATATTTTGACTCTGAAATCAATAGAATTCTTGCTTGTACCAATTGCAAGTCATTCAAAAGTTTGGTAACCGCAGATAATGAGAAACTCGAGCTATTGTGCAAGACCCATTTGTGTTCTTTCGGTTACAGTGACCTTGACCTTTGACCTTTTGACCATGAAATCGATGTGTTTCTTTCTGACCCCAAGTGCAAACTATCCACAAAGTTTGGTAACTGTGAATGATGGATAACTTGAGTTATTCTGCGGAAGCCGTATTCCTTCTTTGAGTTACATAAACCTTGATCTTTGAGTTTTAAGCCCCAAATCGATAGGGTTTGTCCTTTAAATACACCAAGTGCAAGCCATACACAGAGTTTGGTAACTGTAGACGGTGGACAACTAAAGTTATTATGTGGAAGCCAAATTGGTAACAGACAGACAACATCATAACATAATATACTTCGCCTTAAGGCGGTCGTAAAAAAAAAAAAAAAAAAAAAAAAAAAACAAGGAAAAAACTGCTGTACTTGAAGCAACCAGTTGGTGGAGTTTCTATAACTATTGGAGCAACCGATCAATATGCCGTATAAGCTCCGTGTCAGAATGAAATATATTCACTGTATATTTCCATAAACGGCTTTCCAAGTGCTCTCGATTGGGAACGATCAGTTTTGGTATTATAATCAATATGTGCAATATCTATTTAGAGAAAAGGGACCAGCGATTGAAGGCAAGCTGGTGTTTTTCATCTTTAAGAGAACCGGACGGCCACAGTTGATTTGTGTACACATGGCCGGCGCAATGGTATTTGGCGCCTTAGGCGAACCTTCAGCCTTGCGCCCCTCCCCCCTAACTTTTGAAAATGAATATTGTGCATTAGTATGAATAAATATTCTGCACCTATTTTTAGACCCTTATTATCTTCTATTTTACGCTATTTCTCTTTCATTTTTTATTCGTTCAGGTTTTTGCCGACCACCACCACCACCAAATAAAAAAAAAAAAAAACAAAAGAAAAAGAAAAAACAGAAATTGCCGCCCTAGGCGACCGCTTTGTGGTTAAACCACCCATGGGTGTACATTGCTTCCTGATGGTTCACAGGAAAGTGTTAACACCAAGGACTCATAATCCATAATCCAGCATGTTCGCGGACCCTAACAACGATGAGCGTTATATGATAAACAGTTGTACTTCAGTGTGTGCATTTGTTCTTACTTTTTTCTCGATCATGCAATTCAAATTTCATTTTCTAGGAAGCTGGTGGACGACATATTTGCTAGGTGGCGTCACCGAGTAGAATGACGTTGATGCATGACGCAGACAAAGGCTGGTCTTGGATCGTGTTATTTGCATCCTTTGGTTCCTTCATGATCAACGGATCCCTGCTGTACGGGATAGGAATAGTAAACGTTGCTCTGCTAGAACAGTATGACGAACCGCTCGGAACGACTGCATGGGCCGCTGCCGCCTTTGCAGCATTAACGTCAATAGCAGGTGATTTGAGGCTAAATTAGTTTGTGAGCGTTCATGAAAAGAACGTTCATATATTTTAAATATTCACTTTTGCATGTGCTCTTTCTCCTAAATATAAACATTACATTCAAAACCACCGCGTCATCACCATTAACTTTCCCAATACCACGATTCCCACCATCGATACTCATACAATTAGTACTGCTGCTTCTTCTCTTATATTTAACATATATGCAGTCACTCTAACGACAGCTTGTTGCTGTTACCGCCATCACATTCTTACGTACTTAGTTGTTTAAAATTTGCGTATCTATATTTCTCTATACATATTTGCCAATAATTGCAATATACAATCTTTTACATGAGAATCTGAGGAAGAGGCTGAGTTCAAAGTCCATCTGAAAGTTTTGTAAAACATGATTCGAGCAACTTAACAATTGTCTATTTGAAAATGTCTTGCTTAGCAATTGTGGTCACTTTAACGGATTTGTTGTGATAACGTTCAGACATATTTAAAAAATCACGTATTCACCATGCAAAATATAATTTATAGCGCATTAAATACCCAAAACGTTTTGAACATCGTTGATGTGCGTGCAACGGAATTTACTAAAAATGTATTGAAACAGGTGTGAAGATTTATTAGTGGTTATTTATTTCTACAACTGTGTTCCGTGAACAAATCATGAAAGGCGTCAGAGATGTAACTCATATTCATACACCCGTACAGAGACATGTCAAGGAATCAATAGAAGTGCAAATGAAAGATAAATTATTTCCGTACTATTTTTGGGTGACTATTGCTTAATTAAAATGCTCATAGATAAAAGTGTATCTAAAGACGTAACAAGTTTTATTTACCAATGATATTTCTGCCTGTCAGACTCAAAGGCAAATTATTTCTGTTGTAGGTCCTCTTTCAAGTTATATCATAGACAAGTTTAGCTGTCGGGTGGCGATTATGACATGTGGTCTGCTGACGTCAGTAGGCTGCCTATCGACTTCATTTGCTCCGTCCATTCACTGGTGCGTCGTTACGTACGGGATTATCGCAGGTATGACGATAACGTAAAAACTTCGGGAGTCAAAGGTTATGAGCTAGTAAGACATCTCCCCAGACAAATGTATACCAGACAGACATATGCAATATATAAGGATTCCGTGGACTGAAAATAAGTACTGTACTCAGAAGATTTTTTTTAAAAAGTCCTAGTAAGGAAATAAATGCATACACTGCAAAAGGTACTGTGACAACTAACTGCTTTTGCAATGGTAATTCACATGCACCAGTGCCTATATGCTATTGACAAAGGTGTAAAAATTTAAAGAAAAAAGGTCTTCATGTTAATGCAGACGCAAAAACCAATAAACTGGGAAATACCTCTGATCACATATGAAACTAACACTCAGTACTTTACATAAGCCCAAAATAGAAAAGTAATAATAGCCCAACCCAGCTGTCTGCGTGGTATTTCTAAGTGAAAAAGCTACAAAGGGTATTTCTCTGTATTTATCCTATAAGAAGTAATGGTAGATTCTATGTAATACGTTTCAACCATCCTTTTTCCCAAACATACACGAGTCTCTTCTTGATCGATCTGCTCGTTTCCATACTGTCCAGTCTATTGATCGATCTGCTCGTTTCCATACTGTCCAGTCTATTGATCGATCTGCTCGTTTCCATACTGTCCAGTCTATTGATCGATCTGCTCGTTTCCATACTGTCCAGTATTTCTTTTCTCCTTATTGTATTTTGTTTTCTTCATGATAGCAAGAAATCTATTTAACTTGAGTGCAGTGGCGGCGCGAGGGGGTGGGGGCTTAATGGGCAATTTACCCCGGGCGCCAGGCGAAGGGGGCGTCGTCGTGAGCTTTTATTTTTTTTCTTCTTCTCTTTTTTGCAGCTGAAATTTTCATAGTATTTCATCTTCACCTTACTCTAACGGGGTCAATTCTTCACAAAACTTATATTTAGGAGAAGGGGGAATAGAGGTTGGCAACTGACATAAAAACTGTTCTCTGTAGCGCCACTGGAGAACATTGACCCCGGGCGCCTCATTAGGGGCGCCGCTAAAGAACATTGCCCCCCCCCCCCCCACCGGCACGCCTCGAAACCTCGCACCGTCACTGCTTGAGTGTGAATAATTATGTTTATGTAATGATTTTGGAAATCATTTTTCAAATGTAAACAATATTTGTGCCACGTCAGCAGCGAACAATTTGTACAAATTTCTCGTTTCCTTTAGGCACTGGCTCTGGTATTGGTTACACAGCCGCAATGGTAGTCATCGGCTTCAACTTCAGGAAAATCCGTAAATTGGCCATGGGTATAGCCGTAGCTGGTGTCGGGATCGGAGTTTTTGTCTTCTCGCCGGTGATCGAGGTTGTCCGGGATTACTATGGCAACAGAGGTTTCTTTATCATTTTGGCGGGAATAGCTCTGCATCAGTTTGTTTTTGGAGCACTATGCAAACCATCGAGTTTAGAGAGGGAGAGACATAAAAACAAAAGCTTGGAAACTAGTGACAAAGTTGCATTATCTTGGCAGAGTATAAGGAGAAATTATGATGTGTACAGGCATAAACCCATTCTCTGTTTTTCCCTCAGCATGCTAATGTACGGGGTTGGAACCTATATGATCTTTGTCCATCTTCCTAACTACAGCATTCAGAAAGGTTTTTCTCCTTTCCAAGCCTCCTGGCTGATCTCAGTGTGCGGGTTATTTACGGTGTTTTCGAGGATTTTAACTATCATCGCCGCCAATAACGAAAATATTGATGACATCATTTTGTATTCAGGGTTGTTCGGATCTCTGGCGCTGGGCACTTTTCTGTTCCCACTCTACTCCGGTGCGTTTGCTGGTCAGATGATCTTTTCCATTATGCTTGGAACATACTTTGGGGGATGCTATGCAGTAATGAACTCGATCAGTCTAAAATTGGTCGGCCTTAAACATCTTGCCGCAGCCACAGGGATGGAATTATTCTTTTGCAGCCTTGGAACAATCATAGGACCCGTCGTGTCTGGTGAGTATACGGACATTTAGGGTGCCTCAATGGTTGATTGGGTAGAAAAGCAGGGGCGTTTAAGCCCCAGACTAATGTCCCTTTCGTTGAGTCCATGCAGAAACGGTACAGAGGTGGCACGTCTTTGGGATCCGCCTTTCCTTCGATGGAACGGTAGTTTCCTGTCAGTACTCCGGTTACTCTGACAATCAGATAAAAAGAAATCAGTCTTGCGGTAAGCTTTCCATTATGAGAGAATAGGTGACGGTTTGTGAATATATAGACTCTCACGCCTTGAATACACGATCGATGTTGGGAAGTTTTGGGTTGATCACTCTACCACATTATAGAGGGCTTTCGTTTAGCCAACGGAGGGATATCCCAGATATACAAACTTGGATGCTATATGAGGATACCGTGCATTGTTTTGTCATTAAGTTTCTTTCGTGCGCTCATATTTCTTCAAACTAATAAAATGATGCAATATGTGCTTATTTAGCAGTAAGAGCTTCGTCCACTTTTAAGGTCGTCAACTTGGAAATTATTGTATAAAGATGGGTAATATCGACTCATAACAAAATAAGCGGGCTTAAATCAACGGTGATGGGTTTGATCAAAGGTAACAGATTATAACTTTAGGCACTAAAGTATTCAATGTTCGACATTTCTATCACTATCATTTAAATTTATTGCCGTAGTAAGATCGGAAGGGATACAATGACTGACTTTCTAACGCACAAGAAATCTGCCACAAAGATATTTGCGCTATTTAGGGTTTACTGGCTCTTTCAGTTTCTCTCTCTCTCTCGCTCTCTCTCTCTCTCTCTCTCTCTCTCTCTCTCTCTCTCTCTCTCTCTCTCTCTCTCTCTCTCTCTTATACACGGTGCATTTCAGTATAATTTCACATATTATAGCGATGTGATACCCATCTTTCTATTACAGGTGCTATTGTTGACCATGGCGGGACTTATGAACAAGCATTTATGATTGCAGGTATGCCTCTGCATGTTCTTTATTGGAATATCGGATCCTAAAACTTCTCGTCAAGGCGAAGTCAGATTGGTAGTATTAGTAAAGTAATATTGTAAACCGAAATCCAAATCGACTGTATTTTAGCTTGCTTCTCTGTGACAGTCGCTGCAGTTCAAGCTTATTGTCGTCACCAAAGATAACATGTATGTGTTCTCATCGGCCAGAATGGAATTCAGCACAAATTAATTCAGCAGCTGACTCTGTGTGTGTGTGTGTGTGTGTGTGTGTGTGTGTGTGTGTGTGTGTGTGTGTGTGTGTGTGTGTGGTAAGGGCCTTCTGATTTCATGCATCATAAGTTTAGTCCATGTGTAAATCCTTGTGAAACCTGGGACACATTGGGATATACTCCATGACTATTCCAGTGCTCCAGATAATGTTTCGAACATGGGAGTATGGTGCTCCTCATTTTTTAATCCCAAGAGTACACCCGCAATTTGAAGAGTTAAACATTTTTTCCATGACTTGACTACATATATTTTTATTCAAGGTTTTGATTATGGCTTGTGTTTGAGAGAGAGAGAGAGAGAGAGAGAGAGAGAGAGAGAGAGAGAGAGAGAGAGAGAGAGAGAGAGAGAGAGAGAGAGAGAGGAGATGCTGCTGCTTGAGTTCGTTTTCGTCTTCAGACTCATCATCAGTTATCTCATCTATAATAGCTGACAATGGAGTCCGATGTCAGCTGAGCAACCATGCCACGAAAAGCTTTCAATCAATTGTTATACGCTCATCATAAGGCGAAGTGTATTGTGCTCTAATGTTTTCCGTCCGTCCGTTTGTTTCATGTTTCGTTTTAGCACAATAGCTCAAGTTCTTCATCATATGTAGGTACCATACTTTGTGGGCTGCTTGCACCTGAGGTAAAGAAGATGCCTATCGATTTCGGGGTCAACAGGTCATGATCACTGTGACTGAAAGAATGAAAAGGATTTCTGCAAAATAATGTTAGTTCTACATCATATACCTGCATCAAACTTTGTAGATGGCTTGCAGTTAGAGCAAGAAAGAAGCCTATCAATTTTGGGGTCAAGGAGTCAAAGGTCAAGATGATTGTGACTGAATTAGGACAATAAATTAGTTTCTGCACAAAAATGTCAGTTCTCTAACATGTACCTTCACCAACGTTTGCGGATGACTTACATAGAGTGGACGAATGAATTCTATTGATTGTTATGGTCAATAGGTCAAAGGTAAAAGGTCACTGTTAGTGAAATAAGAAAACTTGCTTTTGCTTAATAACTTTAGTTCTTGACCACGTTCATTAACCAGTTTGTGTAGGGGTTTTCCAGAATAACTTTTGTTAGAGTAAGTTCCTTGACCGAACTTTGTGGACGGTTTGCAAGTACGGTAATAAACATATATAGTCTGGCGTCTAAAGGTCATAGGTTACAGTCATGGTAAGTCTAATAAGGAAATAATGGTTTCTGAACAGAAAGTTTAGTTCAAGGTCGCATACCTTGACAAAAGACCCAGATCATTGAGACCCGTTGGTCAAAAATCTCTAGAGTTAACCTTGTCCTACTAGTGCCCATAGAGAGGATATTTTGTATGATGTGCCGTTCACGGTTCTCTTGTTGTCCATTACATTCAGACATGACTGTTTTACAAACACAGACTGCTTTTCCGAGTACAGGACAATCCAAGCAAGAGCAAAACATAGCATTTGATTGGCTAGCGTCAACAGCAACATTTGTGATCATGGCAGCATTAGGTACGGCGAGTAGAGGCGGTACTACTATTAAGAGACGACAAAACGTAAAACATCTTTTGAAAGCGTATTTGGTACGTTTTCGCATTAAAATGTTGGCATATTTTGTTCTTCATTAGGCGTAATTTACGCCGATATGCATCTTAGCTAAAGCACTGCGACAGTAATATTCAGTGTGTCCCAGCGGAAACAGAAATCCATTCTGAATAATTCCATAGCAACATACCAACGATGCATGGGTTCCATTAGGATTTCATTAAATAAGATTGACAGAATAAGAATAAGCTTGAGGATGAAGAGTAGGAATTATTTAACATTTTACTTCAAAAGTTAGCATTAACAACATAAAATTGGCGTAATTTATTACTGAAAAGAGGAAAATATCTTGAACAGAATCTGTACTGTCTCATACTTGTTCCTTATGTTCCATATCCAGTCATCCAAACATAACGTCTCCGCTGTATTGATTAGGACACGTATATGACACATCTTTGGCTTAACGCTTGTCTATCCAGACAGAGGACACACATGTTTCTTCCATCGATATCTATTTTCACTGTATATAAGGACATTATTATATTTTTTTTTTAAATGTGAATTATCAGACAGATGCGTATTTACTGTATCTGTTCACATGTTTGCTTAACGTTATTTGTCTCATTAAATATATAGTTAAACCAATAAACCTTGATGTTCAAGTCCGTGGTGTATTGCAATATCAAGCACTATAATACACGCGTAAATGTATATGAAAAATTCAGAGTGCATCTGAAAGTTTCCTTCATATAAAGAACAGCTGTCTATAAGGGATAAGTTTGTTCCTGTCCCTTGAGTGTCCTATATATACAGGCGTTATTGCACTTTTCTGAAACATTTGTCGCGAAAATGCGTTCGTTTAAAAGATAAATACAACAACAGGTCATGCACAAACAAAATAAGATAGATGGTGTCTTCTCATGCCCTGTCAACAGTGCGGGACCGCCTTGGATTAAAAGGTGAACTTTGCAAATAATATACCCAAAATGTGTTTGATTGGGTTGATTTTGTTTGTTTGTTTCTTTGTTATTAACGCAGTCTTTATTATATCATACTGAGGAAATGGGAGCTAAGTACCTTTCCCATAGACACACTGAGGCGGCTGATCCGGGCTGGCCTGGCCGGGTGTCGAACCCACGACCCTTGGATTGGATTACGAGTCCAGCGCTATACCATCTGAGCTACCGCGTCTCCCTTGATCAGGTTGAAGACTAAAGAGTGAATTGTTCAATTCTCAATGAAATACCCTAAAAAACAAATCCACAAACAGTTGTTGTATCTATTTTATTCCAATTCTATTTTAGAGGGAAAAAACTTGAATGCACGCAAGAAAGACTGAAAGAAGGAAAAGGGAATAATTTGATTGGCTTCGTAGTTTACATATTAGAGGACGCTTGTTCTCTTTATTAGATTTTATTTGGTTTGTTACCATTCTTACTACCTGGGCTATTTCTACGAGTAATTTACAGAAAAGTCAGACATGTTGTTCACCAGAAATTTCTCCGCCAAAAAAAAAAATAAGAAAGAAAGAAACCGCCGTGGACTACCTCAGCAATTTCTACGATTGGATTAACTGTAGGATTGACCGATAAGTTATGAATGAAAAAATATTTTTTTGCTTTCGCAGCGTCTCGGTCAATTCTTATTTCGTACATAGCCGAAGTGGTCCGAATGGCACCTATCGGCCGATATTAGAGGCATTATCCCTAGGTGGACCTCGAAGTTGCAAGTGGTTTTGTTACATACGGGTAGTTTTAGGTTGTTTTTTTTTCATGAAGTAGAAGAGTACTTCTTTGTTGGACTGTCTTTCTCGGAATCATTACAGGAAATGTTTACCATAGAGGAGAATGCGGTACACGGCATTTATGATGTGAATACAACCGTGTCCTTGACAACATTTTACTGGCTTTCCCATTCGAGACATCTCGGTCAAAACTAGTAATCACACCTCGAGTATATGCCGACAGCTGCCACCCCAAAGCATTTGGAACTATTTTTGCATTTGGATCACCTTGGCGTAGGTTGACCAAGATGTTCTGAATGTATTTTGTGATCACATGGCAGAAATAGTAAAGGTGGTCAGAATAGATTGTGCTTTTTTTCTTCTTTCTATCTTTTCTGTTCTTGCGAAGAAATTTCCCGAGAAAAAAGGTATGATTTTTCTGCAAATTACTACGCTTACATTTTTGGCCTGTTTCTGCTTCGCAGAAATAGCCGAGGTAGTTCGAATGTGTTTTTTTTCGCCCAAACTTCACAAGTTCCCATGTTTTTCAAAACGCTTTCTTAGCGGTGATGGTGCAGACTTTTTCTCACCTTCAAAAAAGATCATTGTAATAGGAGAATGGTGTATCCGGCAATTTTAATATAGAGAAAACAGTGTATGTACACAACACAGGAATATATTTGTTAATGATGTTATCATGGCCCTTTCCACTTACTGTGCATGCATAATTGAATGATGGGGTGGGGGTGAAGATAGACAACAAGTTGTTCTCCGCCTTTTTTTTTTTTTTTTTTTCTTTTTTTTTTTCTTCTGACATGACTGGTGGAGGAGGCGGAGAATAGCTTGTTGGGCTAGAGTGAAGAGGGATTGGCGGGCAAAAAATGACGAGAAAAGAAAAGAAAAATAATTGGCTTCAAATGAATGGATCTTCTTTTATATCCTCGGTAAGTCAGAAATGGATTGTATTGTGCCTGCGCAAATACGTCTTGGGGCTGGGGGGTCGACTCAAAAGAGATTTGTGGGAATTCATTATTAAGGTTAACAGCTATAAATAGGGGCGACCCGTAAGCAAAATGGCATTTTAAACATTTTTTAGTTACATTTATTATATATTTCATAATGTGATATTGAAATATATCAGTGGGAGAAAAATTATATCGCCACAGTGGCGCTACCACTTTTATCACCACAGTGGCGATATCACTTTTGGAACTACTTTATTTTCCCATTTAGGAAATATATCTGCCTTTATGTATGTTATTCAAACATATTTCCATATTTAGACCGATTTCATTTTTCTTCTTCTTTTGCTCCTTCTCTTTCTCCCCCCCCCCCCCCCCCGACTTCTCAGTCAGGATGAACAGATCTTAAAATGTGTCTAGACTGTAGACCCTCGAGTATACATTTCTGTAATCAATAAGAAGGCGACATCAAGATATGCCTAAAAAGGAACTCCAAACAGCAAAAAGAAGACTTCAAGTATTAACTTTTTATAATTAGCTTTCAACATGAACCGTGCAAATTGTCAGTGACTGAACTTCATGACCTGTTGCTATTCGATATTCTGCGTCACCCATATAGTATCGTAAACATGTTACACTCTACGACAAACGGATCCATTTTAGCTTAGCAAACATACAGTATCGTAAACATGTTACACTCTACGACAAACGAATCCATTTTAGCTTAGCAAACATACAGTAACGTAAACATGTTACACTCTACGACAAACGGATCCATTTTAGCTGAGCAAACATACAGTATCGTAAACATGTTACACTCTAGGACAAACGAATCCAATTTAGCTTAGCAAACATACAGTATCGTAAACATGTTACACTCTAGGACAAACGAATCCATTTTAGCTTAGCAAACATACAGTATCGTAAACATGTTACACTCTACGACAAACGGATCCATTTTAGCTTAGCAAACATACAGTATCGTAAACATGTTACACTCTACGACAAACGGATCCATTTTAGCTGAGCAAACATACAGTATCGTAAACATGTTACACTCTACGACAAACGGATCCATTTTAGCTTAGCAAACATACAGTATCGTAAACATGTTACACTCTACGACAAACGGATCCATTTTAGCTGAGCAAACATACAGTATCGTAAACATGTTACACTCTACGACAAACGGATCCATTTTAGCTTAGGAAAACTCTTGATTAAATATAGTAATAAAATTGTTTAAGTAGCGATTTTAACTCTCGTCACAATTATAATCATGTTTTCAAATGATGGAGAAATGGGGCATTGATGAGTGTTTATTGGAAACCGAAATTAACTGAAAATCGAAATCTGAGTGCAGCGTTTGTTACCGAACTAGACTGCAAGCTTGCCAGGGCCAAAAATTCACGTTTGAATGGAGAATTTTAAAAAATCCTTACAAGTAAATTCACAATCATTAAACCTTTTGTGTAAGGATATTAGCTCTCTCTGAAGTCTACAGGAAGCAGCAGCTCTGTGACGTTTCTACAGAATCCCCACCCGAACAATGTTTACTGTATCCGCGCAAAGAAATGTGTTAACGAAAATAAAAATGTCTTCACTTTCGTATGGAAACAGCCATTGATTTGACAAAATACACAATTTGAAGCATTATATGTACAAGCTAAGTTTGTAAAATGTCGCCGTCCTAAAATTATTGTAAAATTTTTGAACTTCTTTTATCGATGTTGTAATGCAGCCATTAATCGCATTGGCACAGACTGGAGAAGAACGTCATGCAAATAGACGGTTTTGACCTTTAAAATATATAATAAAAAGACAATCGACATTTATTTTTTAGTAGATATACGGAAATATTTAATTCGCAAAGTGGAAACATTTTATATTATCACTCGTGGCTTCGCCACTTGTGACAATGCAATGTTTCCCACTTCACTCGTGAAATACTTCCTGATATCTACTAAAAAAATAGATATTCTCTATATAGCCAGCGATCATAATTGCTTTGGCAAAGTACGCCAGACACTCTTTATCACTAAATACATCAAGCTCAGTTTCCTAGACACTGTTGCGTGTATAGTCATGTAAATTTACGTGTTCATTCACCTTTGTCACTTATATTAAAACCCATAAAAAGTAACTCGTGGTTGAAATTACCAACTTGCTAAACTGGTTATGCAAAATTTTTGGATTGTATACCGGCAAAGCAGGTAAGACATATCATTCTACAAAATTGCCTGTTGGTTCATTCTTGGCACAGACCCTCACATTTTTGTATCCAATAAAAAGCGTAAAAGAACAGAAAATATCTTTAATTCAGATTGATTTCATAAAAGGGAAACACAGTAAGAGCTCTGTTTCATGCAGTATTTCACCTTCGTCCTTTCTTGTACTTGTCTAATATACCAATTTTATTCCTGTATTATTGCTGAAATCTGTACTTTATGATGTGCATCAAGAAGGCATATTTTGGCCATGAACATAAACCAGAAGCAAGGTAAAGTAAAGTATTTGTTTTCTGGGTTAATTATTTTGTAATTACTTGTCTATAAATAAACGTTACCCTTTTCCCTATTCTAGCATTCTGCATTCTGATTGGGGCAGCTCTTGGGATGGCCACCGTTCTCTTCCATGCCAGCAATTCATCTCATTACGGGTCAGAAGTCGATATAGTCATTGATAGAGTGGGGCGAAAATGCGAAGCAGACTCTATATTTGGTATCAAATCTCGGGATGAGAAATACAAGAAAAGTATTTGCCCAAATCAAAGAAATCTGAAGAATTTGGCGGATCCAAAATCGGACAGTCTGTTGTCTTTATCTGTGGAAAATCCCAAATTGTGGACTATTAATGTGGATGAGGAGATTCATAAATTGTTGCGGGGGGAGGAAATTCAGTACATTGATGACAGCTCCTGACTACACCAAATCGTAGCTTTTTATTTTGCTGATACTTTCCCAATCACATACCAAACTTACGGATGATAATTGTATGTAACGAAGCAAACATAGTTGTATAATGGCGATCCAAACCTTTCAGCTGAGACATTAATCGTAAGAATTATTACTGTATAGAAAATACAATTGCTTGCCCCTCCCCCTCCCCCGATGAGCGCGAAACAGTGGCGTCACTAGGGTTGGCGTCACCCAGTGCGGTAAACTCATGGTGTCACCCCCTCCATGGACCTCCTCTGCTCTGCTCTGTCGAATTTGCATTTTTCCATTTTGGTGTCACCCCCCGTGATGGTGTCACCCGGTGCGGCCCGCACCCCCCTAGTGACGCCACTGGCGCGAAACAACCTAAACGTTTCCTACAATAACTTTTCTTTACAGTTAGATACAATTATGCTCTAGCAACGCTAAAGATGCAGGAGCTTCCGGGTGCTTTTGCCTCCTGGGCCCTACGTTCCACAGACGCCTAGCCCACTTGTTTAGGCCCCCAACCACCCCCGATATTTCTGGATCCGCCCCTGCTTTTAATCCGATAATGATCACTGGCGGGGTCGGGGGGGGGGGGCAATTGCCCCTAGGCGCCAGGCGAAGTGGGGGGGGGGGGGCAGGTTGGCAATGGCAACTGACACAAAAACTGTTTTATGTGGCAAAGTATGGGCGCCACTAAAGAATATTGCTCCCGGGCTCCTCGGTAAGGGCGCCACTAAAGAACATTGCCCCCGGGCACCTCCACTGATAATGAGACACTTTTTACTCAATATCTGCTTATTCATTTTTTTTTTTTTTACCTTGCATAGCTTCAGACTGATTTTAGCTTAAAACGACTACTGTCAGACTCTACTGTTTGTTTCCAGTATTGACATATTTCCATACGTTTCTGCTTTCAATCAGTGCGGATACGGTCATACAGACATTTGTAAAGAAATTTCTTAACTAGATATTACACTTTTAGCCAGCTTTCCAATCAACCACATCATGCTTTCTCATAGTGCTACAAAGATCCTGCATCTGGACCATCTTTATATCTACCTTTGTAACTCTTTCGTCAATATATATACCCTGTACCCTGGCCAATGATTTAGACACTTTAACTGAAAATGAATTGTTTCGATTTGTACACAAACAAACACTTCTTTATTCCGTTCTCCCGCAGTGAACATACCATTTATTTCTTTTGTTTTTATTTTAAACATTTTTGTTTTGCTTTTACCTGTACTGCTCCTAATGCATGCATACTCGCCCAAGATCGCTTCCCGCTTTACTTTTATTTGAGAGAAAATGGATATTTACAAACTTTATAGAAATTCCACGTGTATTTTTACTTTTTGGTGATTATTATCAACAGCTTTTACCATTTTACTTCCTTGTTCAACTTATGTCCTGGTTGAATTCCCGATTGCTAAAACCCGTTCTACTAAAACTTCATCTCTCTCTCTTGATTAGCTCAAAACGTTTGGAACTGTTTTGTAACTGCAACGTTACCAATTTATTTATGGGTCGATATATATATATATATATATATATATATATATATATATATATATATATATATATATATATATATATAGAGAGAGAGAGAGAGAGAGAGAGAGAGAGAGAGAGAGAGAGAGAGAGAAACGGGGAGGGGGGGGGGAGAGGCACTGTGGTTTGTGCCAGATGCGCAGAAGATTGCGGGTTCGTCTCCTACCATCGGATCAGCCTGGGTTGCTGTGCCGTTAAAACCCCCAAACAAACAAAATTACAAAACAAGTGTCTAAACATAAAATAACTTTTATATAAACATTATTTTCCCTTTATTACAATAGGACAACTGTATCTTCCTCTTTACTGATTTTGCATTTTCAACAAAACTGTAATGTATATAAATGTTTATATGATTTCCCCATTATGGAAGGACATTTGGTTATATCTGTACATACATAATATTATCTATGATTACCGTTATGTACTCGTTTATAACTCTAGTTCAACTGCAAACCACACAGATCATGAATAAGGCAGATCTGGGTCTGTGCAATTTACAGTTGGACTCGACCTATAAGCGAGTATTGACAGTAGATCAAATCTGTTACATATCATATCGTATCTCTCTTGAATGTTCTTGTTATTATTTGCATGATACTGTGTTATCTATTGATATTGGATGATAAATGTTTACTTACTGTTCTAATTGTAGATTTTCATACTGTTCTAATTGTAGATTTTCATGCATGAAAAAATGAATATAGATGCAATTATAATTCATTACATATGTAAATGAAGGTGATATGTTCTTACATTTTCAATAAATATTATATCCGGTTAGTGTTGTTCCTCTTTACTATGTAACGTGTATACCCCATCAAATCCTTCACAACCAAATTGTCATGTACATGTAAAATAAAAGAGAAATGAAAAACGTATATCTTTCTTAACACGCAAAACTTTGAATATTGTGCTGATAAGGGATGCAAGAGTAAGTCTGGGCAAACATATACCATATTTTATCTCAGATATTTCCTTTTATTAAATCGTTAATACTCACATTTGTCAATGAAGTCGAACCTAAGGATATCCATGGGCCAAAGAAACAATGCCCGTTTCAGAAAGACAATCCTTCAATATTTTCAAGTTTTTCCTGTTTTGCAACCTGAAGTTATGGCTCCATACAATTATTCTCTAAGATATTGATAAATATATTTAAAATATCCCTGGTTTTCATGGATCCATTTTATTTTTCTAAAGTTATGATGTTGACAAGGATATGCTATGCAGAAATCGCCGAGCAATTGAAGAATCCCCATGCTCCACCTATGTATCATCAGCAGTCACTAAATTGATGTCGATTCAAAATTACAATATGCCATTAGCCAATTTTGTCCCAGGAAATGTGTGATCCGTTACATAATAACATTTGCTGGTCTGACCTTGAGGATGTCTATTGGCTATACACTTGTACAGTTTGCACTATATAACACGTGAATATTTAATGTTTAATAACTTCATTATTTTTCATCCAAATTGGGTAAAATTTTCAAAAAGAAAAACTTCGGTTTTACTGATAATGAATAGGCATGGATATCTCGGTTAGTAAATTTGAAACAAAAAAAATAGCAGTCCTGACTTTGACCATGATAATCAAAGTTTTGTCTGCAATCTTTTCGAGATACCAATGCAATTTAACAAAATTGTAGTTTTTAACAAGTTCTGTTGACATCAGTACAACATATTATGATTTTGTTTCTTTAATTATACATTTTTCTTTGTAGATAGTTGACATCATTCCTAATACTGTTGGAAAACTTCCACATACTTAATTTTACTCAAATCCATGCTTATGCATACAGTCTCAACCATATACTTTGTTTTTTGGGGAGCTTTTTTGCCTCGACAAAAGAGTTGCGAGGGGATATACCATTTTGCCCATTCGTTTGTTCCATTGTTATATGTTTGTAACACCCTCCATATCTCCATCTCTCGGGTCCTTTTAAAACTTTGGTTATGATAATCTGTATGTATCGGTAAGTAACTCAACCAAACCAATGGTAGGTCACAGTGACCTTTTTCAAGCATGAGTTACTTTGTATTTTCAGATATTTGTTTGTAACTCTGTCTATATCTTGGAATCTATTTTACCTGCAGTAATAAAAATTGGTATTTAAATGCATCTTAGGAACAGAATTTCTGCCATACCAAAAGTAAATGATCACTGTAATCTTGCTTTCATGCTTGATAGATTTTTGAATTATCTGAATATTTTACACGACACCATCCATATTTTTAACCTTATTTCACATACAGTCATCAAAATTGGTAAGGTATTGCATCTCAGGAAAAACTCAGCCATACCACAATACATGTAGTGTCAATTTGACCTATTTTGATGCTTGAGTCACTTTTGTACTTTCAGAGGTTTTTTCATAACATCCAAATTCTGAACTCTATTTCACCGAGTCATCAAAACTGGGATGTTGATTCAACATAGTCATACTAGAAAGGTCACTGTGACCAATTTTTCATGCTCAAGTGATTTGTATATTTAGAGAATTGTTCGTAATACCATTTACAACTTGGGATCTTATTTTACTTCCACTTATCATACTGGTATGTTGAGACATTATGGGAAGAGTAACTCAGTCATATAAAAAGTAGATCAATGTGACCTCTTTTTCATGCTTGATCAGCTTTGTCATAAAAGTAATTTCTTCCCAAATCTTTTACAGCAGAAGCTCTACATTCATCAAACTTTATCAAGATACATGTATTTATTTAGGCATCCTAGCCATATTTGTCAAAATGATAGAGATTTTTGAACAATTGGTCTGATATGTAAAGGGGAAA
This sequence comes from Margaritifera margaritifera, assembly GCA_029931535.1. Lineage (NCBI taxonomy): Eukaryota > Metazoa > Mollusca > Bivalvia > Unionida > Margaritiferidae > Margaritifera > Margaritifera margaritifera. The sequence continues at coordinate 890,044 of JAQPZY010001492.1, forward strand.
ATATAAGGATTTTTTTTTAGGGAAATCACCAAAAATAAGGATAATAATATGATAAAATTACTAATTGAAAACCACGTTTCTAAGTAGTTGAATTTACAAATTAATCAACATTAACAACATAATGCATTTATATAATAATTTAAAGATATATATATCATCAGGAAATCACAAATGGAACTGTATTGAGTACCTCAATCAAGATAAATTAGTGTCCTTTTTAATCAATTTTCTGAAAAAAGACATGAAAGAGAAATTCTCATGTGCTTCTCCCAAAAAAATATAGGGATAGGATATATATATAGTATTATCACAGTAACGCGATCTTGATTGCTAGATCACGTCGAGTTGTCGGCATTAGAAAATCCGGATCATTACGAGACGCGAAGCGTCGAGTCATGATCCGGATTTTTATGCTGACAACGAGACGTGATCTAGCAATCAAGATCGCGTTACTGTGATAATGATATTTTTGTTATATACCTTTCAATTTTCAGATAATTTAATAAAATCACTCTATGTAGTTGAAAAACACAAGAAATTGCTGAACATTTCAACCTGTATAATACGAACTTCATCTTAAAGCATAAACCGAATTACTTTTTGAAAGGCTGACATGCGCATGAATATTAGTTTTATGAATGAAGTTTGTGAAACAACGCTCGCTCAGTTTGACTACCATCACTGTCAATAACACGAATTCTTCGACGCTTGAGGGCAGACTACTCGTAAATGTGATTTACAGTTATTGTGCAGTTCTGAAGTTTTGCATCACGGAAGTTTTAACCAGCTGAATGACTGGAAGTTCTTTCAGAGGCCAGATTGAATGCGGTTGAACTGTTTCTGGCGAAACATTGTGAAAGGCTCCGATGAGAACTTGACACGGGAATGACATTATTTTGACAGTTATTTACAACAGGATTGGAGAAATTGTTGGAACTTGATGGTACAGATTTGTTGCAGAGAATATTACTCATTTACAATTTCAAATTCATCCATTATGCGTGAAACTCACTAACGTTACCATTTATGAATTTCCGTAAATGGGTTGTACTGTACAACTGTAATGTTTTGGTACGCGATTTCCGAATATGATCTTGTTTCAGACAAACATTTTGGCAATATTTTACTACTTCAAAATAAAGGGAAAATGCTTTTTTATTGTTGTTGTGACAAAAACATGGTTTAGACCTTTCAGATATTTTACATATAACGCAAGGTTTCTTAACTAACGTTTACTGCTAGTGTTGGCATTCCATCGCTAGGGCGCTGCTATTGTCACCAGGAAACCTCGAGGATAAAGTAGTCTCAGCCTCGTTTGAGAGTATGGTGATACGGGTTTGGAAAACGATAGCATGGTTTTCCTGCTTGTAGAAAATGACGGTAAAATTCTGGCTTTTCTTGGGTAGAAAATTGGTAGGTGTATAATAAAGGAATTTATATCAAATCTAGCGATGACTTGGAGGTCTATTCATCTTTAAAGCTTTACACACCAATGGAAACAGTAAGTCACTATGACCTACTTTCTGTTTTCTTGATTTTGGTAACTAAAAATGAATTTTCAGCCTATATTTTTAACACGGTTTCTCTAACCCTTATTAAACCTTACATGTACATGCATCTTTTTCAGTACCTTTCCAATAATAAGTCACTGTTGATTGACTTCATCACTGAAATGATTTACTTAATAGCTTTAAGACTTCCCTTGACACACATGAAACTTTCTATCCTGATGCATTTTAATGAGTTGTCCATTGTTGTGCAAAAGTGGGTCTGTGTTTTCGAAATTAGGTCAGTGTAGCTCAATGTTTGATTTGGGAGACTTTTGAACTAGTATACATTTTAACCCATACAACTGACACACATAATCATCACAATCCAAAGTGACCACTGAGAAAATGTAACCTAAATATGCTTCTACTGTTGGGATGCATACTAGTTTAGCATGAATTTACAAAGAACTAAGATCGGTGAAGGGATTCAGGTTTGGAGAAACAGCTTGTTAAACCTACAAGTTATCATATTGCCAACATTCAATTACATTTAAGATGTAATTTAGGTAAAGTTTCAGCACTTCTTCATTGGGTCTTCAAGTCATTTGCTTCAATTACAATTTTCAATGCAACAATCTATGTCACGTCTTTAGAGCTTGAACTTTATAGCATTGTACCACCACCACCCCCCCAACAAGAAAAACCTCAAAACAAACCAATATCCAGATATTTACACTTCCAGCTTCCAGAATATCCATCTACTATGTCCTGAATTATATGGTTTAATTTCTTTTAAATTTGTTTTATCCATACTTTTTGAGTGATAAATTTATTTAATTGGGTAGAATGCAATATTAACTCTGTCACACATGTGGCATATGTCAATGCATGCAAGGACACAAATTGTGAGAGAGATATCTTCTTTCAATGACAAGTTTGCTAGAATCTCAATTTTCAGCCAGTGATATATGCAAAACTGTTCACTGAATCACTGATAAAAAGATCCTGCTCTGTAATAAATGGAGACAGCTTCTGATGAATTTTTGTACTGGGGCACATCAATAAAAATTAAATTTTTGTTTTTAAATAAAAGGAAAGGGGTGAATGCATTTTTTTACACTGCAAGAGTATTTCTAGCTGGACATTTTTAAGCATAATGAAAATGACTCTCAAGAATGACCAAGAGCAATACCATCTGTAAATGACAACACATTACTTACATATCTACACTTATGAATGGAGGTAGAAAGGCATATTGTTACACAATGCTAAAGGTATAGGCCTGGAAAGTTCAGTGGTATGTTGCTTCCTTTGCAGCTTTGCATTTCAGGGTTTAATCCCAGTTCCAGTTAATACAAGGGTAAGTGGTTGTTTAACGAAAGTGGTTGATTTCTTCTTGAATCTCCATTTTCCTCCACCTCAATGACCACTTATTGCAACAATCTCAGCCAGCAATTGTATGTTGTATAAATTTTTCGAATTTTGGAACTGTTGTATCACTGATGTCTAATACAAAAAAAGTTGATATGAAAGGTACAGTTGAAAAGATCTCAAGACTGATTTAAAGAATAATAGATCATTTATTAATTTCATTCTTGAGACAAAACAATTCATTTCATAACAGAATAAAAGTTTGAAAACATGGAAACTTATTGCTCTAATCTATCACAGACATAATAACAAAAACTACAAAGATATATTAACATAGTAAAATAAAATTACTTAGAACCCAGAGAAATGAACATTAATATGTAGAGAAAATAATTAACACTTGTACAACATTACTATTTTGAATCCTCAACATAAAATGCCTTTTCATGCAACACAAAATGCCTTTTCATGCAACACAAAATGCCTTTTCATGCAATACATTAAGACCATTAAGACTATGTTTTAGTTTACTTTGTGGGACCTTGAAATTTCTTGCCTCCACATGTTTACCCATATTATGTAATATCATGCAATCACTAATGCCAGGCAACAGCTTGTGGCCATTGAATTATTAACTGGTAAAGTGATAAGGAAGTGCTAGATAAGACTGACTGACCTGGTGGTTTAAACTGGCAGGTATGGTCAGTGACCCGATAGTCAACACATAACAGATGGGGTTTTGAATGAGACCTCTGGCTCATATCCCAGGATGAAAAGGTGCAGACCCTGGTTTATAACCCTTGGAAACTATTGAAATCCCTGCCCAATAACCACATATATCCTTAATGGCCATGAAAAGACCAATTCAGCTATGCAGCTGATACAGGCATGTGGGTCTATCCATAACACCTGGGGCTGAGCCCTAGGAGCACAGATTTTGTGGGTGGGACACAACAGGCAAGTACAGAGATATGTATTTCACAAACACAATCTATAGTTTTGTTCAGCTCAGCAGTGTGAATGATATCTGTCTCTAGCTCAATGAATTTTCACATGAGTATCTCGAAATGTAGATAAAAAATTACCTAATTTGTTTTGTGCAAGAATGATTTCAACACCTTTTGTATCAACATACAGAGCAATACTAATTATCTGATACATGGTGAAAGAGAGTGGTCTATGTACATGTAATCCACCATGTTGGTCCTCGGGTTATGGAAGAGTCCATTTTTGATACAGGACTGAGTGTTCATGGGTGCTGTCACATGCCACAGGTAAACAAACATCATCTAGTTTTCTTTAAACTATTTTAAATTTCTACTTAATATCTGTTTATGATGTGACTTGTCTAATGAGTAGATGATGTTTGTTTCCTTGTGGCATGCGACAGCTCCAGTAACTGCTCAGTCCTGTATCAAAATGGACTCTTCCATAACTCCAGGGCCAACATGGCAGATTACATGCACACAAACCACCCTTTTCAGCATGTACCGAATGAGTGGTGTTGCTCAGTATATTGATACAAATGGTGTTGAAACAATTTGTGCGCAATATGAATTTGGTAGTTTTAGTTACATTCTGAGACGCTTACATGAAAATTCACTCAGCTGCAAATGTGGATATCATTCAAGGTGTTGAGCTGCATGAACTGTAGTCATGCATTTAATTTACCATTAAACAGTCCCGACTTATATTACCAAATGTAACTGCACTTTTATTTTTCAATTTGATTCCAAATACTATTACTGTATATACTTGCATATAAGCCAAATAATTAAGGAAAAAATAAAAGTCTGGAAGAAGGGGGGGTCGGCTTATTCGGCGGACACAGAATGATCCGATTCACAATATCCTGTAATATGTTAATTCCACACGTCTCACAAAGAAACAATGAAAGTCAAGTCCACACTTTTGTGATTCACAGTATCCTATAAAGGTCACTGTATAATGTCATCTGGTACAAAGCCCAAGAATTCATCTGCATTGTCTGAGTGAGCAATTATAGTGCTGAAATCCTCCATCGTCGTTTAGTCATTGTAAATATCGTCCGACTCCAATTCCTCATCTTTACTGTCATATGTGCTTATGTGGAGACCGAGTTATGGCTCTGTAAGTGAGACTTTGATCATACAGTCTGAGAAATCTATTAAATGCAACTGAACAGGTGTCAATTGTGCGGCAAGATCACAGGGAGTTCAAATAACTTGGCACTGAACAAGTATCAAATATGCGGTTCAATCAAAAGGTTGTAATGTGGGAAAATAATGAGGGTGCTAAGGGATTAAGGTCAAACACATATTTGTAAGATGTGTAGGACTCTACTTGGCACTGAACAAGTATAAAATTTGCGGAGTGATCAAAAGGATTGTCAATTTGAAAACAAAGTCAGGCAGTGTTGCTTTTACAAACCACGGGCTTATCAGCCCACATGCACTGGCAGATAAAATGGGAAATATCAATTAGGAATTAGATCTGGCTGGTGGTAAAAAAAAAATCAAATCGAAACTTTTATTGCTTCAAACACAGTATTAATACAACAAAACACAAAATATAATACAAGTACAGGTTGTTCAGACTTGCAAGAAAATGGAAGCAATATACTTAATAGTAAACACCCATGGTAAACAACATTGATGGACACTTCACTTTGTGGTGGACAATATTTAGTTTACCGGTAATATTTCATGGGTCGGCTTATGATTGGGTCATGCACTGTTTAATGTTTTTACCTATTCAGTTTGGGGGGTCAGCTTATACGCGAATGTGCTTATACACAAGTATATACGATATGTTTGAAAATTATTTGAAACTAGATACGTGTTAATGAGAAACAGATGCTCCACCACGATGCCTGAAAATGGACCTTAATGCAAAGCCTACACAAGATGTGATGGTTGGAATGGAGAAACAGAAGGACAGATGGACACAGGTAGTGGTATGTCCATATCACAGTCTGTATATGAATCTGAAGTCAAAGATGGTTCAATAGCAACATTCTAGGTTAGATTCAGATGGAATAAATATATGATGATCAAACCTTTCTTGGTGCTTTAGTACAGTTTCCTCCATTTTAATATAATATAAAAATAATTATTGCACTTGGAACAAATAAACTTGATGTACAAGCAAGAGAGCCTGATTTTGTGACAGCCTGGTTTTGTGACAGGCATAAAGCCAAAAGATCAGTGATTATGCTGTAGCTTGAAATTCTAAGCAAAATAAATGCCACAAGCCAAAAGTGATTGCTGTTGTAACTACATGTACTATACCCACCAGTACTTATAAAAAAAGTTCAATTATTTTGTACATCCCTATTTGCCAAAAGTAAATACCAATGAGAATGGTAACCATATTTAAGGACCAACACTCACTCAATCACTCCGTTATTAATTTTGTTTAAACTAACAAGCATCACACGGGGAAAAAAGTAAATCCAACTTAACTCCTTAAATGTGGATCTATATCAAAATATTGGACACTGAGGACATAGAGAAGAAGAAAAAAAATCAAGTAAAAAAAAAGGTAGAATTGTAAACAAAAAATGACTAGATTTTCTAAGTAATAAACTGATGGATTTCTGAACAGTTTTTCTCCAGATTTATTATGCATGATTTGAAGAAAACCATAAAATGTTTAACACTTAAAAATGCCGTAAATGTTGAAGGCTTATATAGCATGCAAACACCTGAGTTAAATCATTATCAATGGAACAAAATATATACAATTTTAAAGTCTAACAGGAACAGCTGAGTAGAAACCCTCCTACAAAATGAACATATTTTACAAATTGATATTTAGTCCTTGAACATACATGGAATAATACTAATGATGAAAGTGATGCTGTAAAGTTACTAAACCAGGCATCAGAAATGACAATTGGGCCTTATGTCACTTTCTTCAGAATACTGGTAACTCGATTTTGCTCCAGGTAGAACTCATACTTCAATATGAGTACTGGTAACTCTGTTTTGCTCTAGGCAGTACTCATACTTCAATATGAGTACTGGTAACTCTGTTTTGCTTGCGGCAGAACCCATACTTCCTCTTTCTTTTTTTTCATCAGACTGTGAATACTTAAATTAGAAAGTTTTCATCTCCAATTCGATCTGATGTTGAGAAAGTAAAGCCACAATGAAAGTCAGTTGGGTGCATTTTAATTAAATTTGTTGTGTCCACATAGCACAAAACCACAAGGATTAATGTTTCTATTTTAAACTTAAGAAGAATTATGACTTTCGTTTTATACTGATGTGAATCAAATAAATTATACTAAAAGTTGCTGACAGTCTATAATATTAAGTACAACAACATTAAAATATTCACAAAGATGTTATTGTGGATTATTTCCTTGATGCAAGCTGGGCTATGTTCCTTAGGAGTATGCTTACATTCCTACTGTACGTGCTGTCAGTGATTGGTGCTAGGTGATTAGAGCTAACAGTTGATAGAGGCATCTCACTGCGATCAAGCAATGCAAAATTTGTTTCATTCAATAAAGATCTCACAGCTATCACTTGTAAACTGAAGTAAGTAGAACCTAGATATGTGGGCAATTTCCTTGAATGTCATTCTGCTGATGTATATTTAGGCATATTCATCCAACAATACTGACTAAATATACATTTTCCATAGGCATATTCATCCAACAATACTGACTAAATATACATTTTCCATAGGCATATTCATCCAACAATACTGACTAAATATACATTTGCCATAGGCATATTCATCCAACAATACTGACTAAATATACATTTTCCATAGGCAATAAAATGTTTATTTGTTAATCTATGAAAAGCATGATTTAAAAATGTTAAACATTCTTTTGCTGTGCCAACTCAACTCAAGTCAAACACATCCACATGCAGAGATACCAATCCATACCAATGTGAAATAGGAATGCAAGCTTTAAAAAACTGTAATCCAAACATTAAAAAATGAACACTTCTGATATTTATGTTAAGCATTAAATCCTACTGATGTCAAATGAATTTTGGTTGAAACATGCCTACTACAGCCATTTTTCCAACCATGTGACATGTAGCATGCTTTTATGTTGAATTATAATCCTCATTAGCCACTTTCAGTTTTACATCTTTTCTTGAACTTTCTCAGATGAATCAGGGCACTAAACTGACTGATTTCTGATTGGTCAATATTCAATTGCTTCTGTGCAACAGTACTTAGGTATGGTTTCAACAAAGAGTTACAATCAGACATTGCAAGCGTTTCTATGATCTAAATGCACCAGTGATCAAGTTACAGTTCACCTAATAAAAGTATATCTGGCCTGAAAATTGAAATCTGATAGATGTAATCATAATGGCTTAATCTGAGGTTAAAAATATAAATGATTCTGCCCAAATAGAAATGGTTGGTATATATGACCATGTTGAAAATTGCCACAAGAGGACATGTAGAGCCTAAATGTTCTCCATGGTAACTGTATAAAACTATTCTGAATGAACACAGCCCTGATGTATGCATGAAAATTCATCTTCCTCTCATATCAAGAAATGATAAACCTTGAAAAGATATATATACTGCAATCCGAGAGGACAAACTGACTTGTTTTACATAAAATGTAGAATGGAACCTAAAAGGTAAATTAAACAAAACCAATTTTTGAAGTAAAATATGTTTCTTCCATAATACTTACCCAATCATAATACCTTAGAACGACCGCTACCTTGCTAATCCAGGCCACCCAAGTTAACTTTAGCAATAAAAAGCTAGAAGGTGTCTGACCACATAGGTGGGAGTCAGACTAGAGTGATCTCTTCTTGGATATATGGATTGGCACCAAATCCTGTCCATACTTCATTTATTACTGGAGTGGAATGCATGCTCTGTCAGTAGAATGTAACTGCAGGGAGGTTGGAGGGTGTATCCATATTATGCCTGGGAAACTTTTATTGAAGAAAGTAACATATTTTACTCCAAAAATTTGTTTCTTCTTCACATATGCTACCCAATCATAATACTTTAGGAGAATAGGAAAGAGGTGAGAGGAGTTACATCCCCTTACCCAGGAGAAGGCCCATCTCCAGTTTCCTAAGAAGGCCCATCTCCAGTTTTCCAAAGTATATGAGGCAGCTTCCAACTCGAGAGAAATATACAGGCTGGAGTAGTGATTCCAGATACCCAGACATGGTTGAGCATGAAAAAATCACCCCCACCCCTTCACTACTAATCCAACAGAAGCTGATAGGACAAATCACTGAGAAGTTTCCAAACACCCTGGAAAGGTAACCTAATGTGCTGCTGCTATAGACCCCAACAGATCAAACTGAGCCTTTTGGGCTGAAAGATCTGCGAGGTAACAGTGCTCAAAGAAAAAAACAATCAGACACAGGCCCAGGGCAAGTGACTTTTAAAAAATCTCAAGTCCTGATTCAAATTCCAGTAGGCGAGACTCAAATTACATGTGCCTGAAAGGGCCCAATTTTTTCTTTTACTATTATTTTGACACAACACTGAAACAGCTGTACATTAAATATGAAAAGAAATAAACAAAAATCATTAAATTGCCTTGTGTGTTTATTTGCCTCTCAAAATATTTTACATAAAACAAGGTCTCATAAAAAAAAATCACTTGCCACGACTTAAAATCCACTTGCCCAAGAAGGCCATATTCATATTCTCACTATTATTTTGACGCACCCAACCACACCAAGAAAAATTAAATGGTCAGTCCCTTATACTTGTGATATTAGTCACTGAACCCTCATTCACATTCTGCTGAAGAGGGGCTTATAACCAATAAGGTTTTCAACAATTTCACAATTTCTGCATGCTCAAGTGGTAAATTCTGAAAAAGTGATGCATACAACTCTGCTCTTGTGATTTCTGACTGTGTGCCTTCAGGTGCATGTACAGTCTGTATTTCATCATGGTCTGAATGTAGGAATAAGTATTTGGAGGCCTTTGAGTAATTTTGTTTTCTGAATGCTGCAAAAATTTCCATGTTTCTCGATCAAAGATGAAAAAAAAAAAAGAATTTGGAGAGGCACTGATCTTTTTTTAATATCAATCAGTAAAAATAGTAGCTTCAAGTTCATGATTAGTTCATTTGATACTGTGGATATGTAACAATTACAGAAAACACTCTCTCAATATCAATAAAATCAGCAGCTACCAACTATAATGTAATGATCTCAGTTCCTTTAGGGTGTGCACAAATTGTACTGGGGGCTTTTATGAGTCACTAATCCCCTAGCTTAGCAATTAAGCAGAGGATCATCATAATGTGGAGGGATTTACAGATGGGGCCCAGCAGGGAGCGGAGATTTAATAATTTACAAGTGCCTTTCAAGAACTTCAAAATAAAAATGCAGCATTTCATTGGCAGGCTCAGAGTTTCTTTCAGGCAAATCAGATAACACTTTTTTTTGGACAGGTCCAATAGGCAACTGACTTATAATACAAAAAGGGACCCAATTTAAATTTAAAGGGACACTGGGTGTTGGACTATCAGATTTTTTTAGCTCTGGGTAAAAGCTAGAGAAAGTAATCTCTGCCCACCATCCCACAGCTTACATAATGCCTGTTAAGGAACAGTTGTACTTTCCATCTTTCAAAGGTATAAATAAGCGATCTCCTTATAGGCAGCAGCTCTGTTCATTTCAGGTACCACTTTGAAACCCTCTCTGGGTCCTGTAGATTACTCTGAGGCGAAGGATCTAACCAGGATAGAGGTTTCACATCAAATAACTAATAATATCCCATGAAAGGTAGCCTGTTCTTAGCAATGAAAGCAGGGGCCGTCATGAGTAAAATCAAACCATCATGATGGAAGTGTAGACAGTTCAGATCGACCAACCAGGCATATATTTCACTGATTCTGCCAGCTATAGTTAGAGTAACCAGGAAGCAGGTTTTATAGAAGTGATGAGCCAATGATGCTCTACATAGTAGTTCATACAGGGCCTTATTTAAACCATGTCAGAACCCATAGCAGATTCCATTTGGGACACAAAGCCAAGCCTTTGGTCGTGATAGGTCAAAGTTCACCAGAAGGTTGGAGAGGTCTTTGTTTTGTCCTATACCCTCCCTTCTATGATGCTGAAATGTGTCTGAGATTGTGGAATAGTAACCTTTTATAGTGATGGGTGCTAACTTCTTTCTCTCGAAATGCCACAGGAAACAGTTAGCTAACTGGGGCGATGATGCTTTAAGTGGCATGATGTGTTCCCACTCACCATTGTAAGAAAACTCTCCATTTCCCCTCATATGCTTTCCGAGTGGTGCGTCTTCTCACCTGACCAATTCTGTCCACCACATATTGTGAGAAATGTTCGCCCTAAGGGTTTTTTCGATATGATCCAGACATGCAGGTTAAATAGATCTGAATTTGGATGAGACACCTGCCGTTGGGGTAGTTTGAGCAGGTTTAACAAGTCATTTATCCATGATTTTTCCAACCTGAGGGGAGCAATCAGGATAAGGTAACACTCTCATTCCCTCGCCTTTTGCAGGATCTTTGGACTCCGAGGTGCTGGAGGATAAGTGTATGTGTCCATACCATTCAAATCTAGGGAAAGAGCATTGACTGCCCCGGCATATGGATCTAGGACTGGAGAGATAAAGGTTGGGAGTTTTGCATTCCACCTTGTTGGAAATAGATCCATGAATCGTCAGCCCTGGCGGGTACAGATTTAACTGAATACCGAGGGGTGAATCAACCTTTTGGTTTGGATTAGCTGATTTCAGGAGGACAATGAGTTTCCTAATACATTCAGTCTGTCCAGGATATTATAGACTTGAATGTGAACTTGTCATTAATGACACCACCTGAGAAAATCCCAAACTATCAGGCACAAGTCTGGGGATTTGGTTCCCCCTTGATACCACTAATTAACTACAGTGGAGTTATATAGAATGAGTATGCCTCTTCCACGTAGTGTACTGCCACCAATGACATGCATTCACTGTGGAGTTCATCTCTAGGAGATTGATGCAAAAGTTGGTCCTGAGGAGGCCACAACCTGCTGCATTGATGAGACCAGTAGTCGGAGGAAATATCTGACTGAGATGTGATTATTTGCTTGGATTGAAGATACCATAGAGATGATCTTCAATTTTCATTCATGAGGGAGACAGACCCTGTTCACATATGTTTTGAACTCCATCCCCAAGTGGGTGTAATGTTGAGACATGATGATGTCGGATTTGTCCTCGTTGATAAGGAATCTAAGGCAGAGAAGCAGTGAAACAAGGAAAGTTATGTCCTGACTTATTTAAAGTATATCATACAGGTAGCTGGATATCACAGATGTGGAAATGGTCCTGAAGTGAGACACTACTCTGTCCATAATTCTTGTGAAGACCCTGGGACTTATGTTGAGCTGAAGTTCAGGAGTGCCCTGAACTTGTATACTATATCCATGAAAGTGAACCTCAGGAACTTCCTGGAGGACTTGTGTACTGGAACATGGAGGAATGCATCCTAATGTGAAGCCTCTCTCGTGAACAGCATTTAAAACCAGTCTCTGCAACTTCATTCTGAACCAAATGCCCTTATGAGAACGATGAAGGAGCTCAAGTCTATGAGTGGTTGAAGTGTGCTGTTGGTCTTTTGACACTAGGAACAATCGTGAATAAACACCCGGTAAATTTGTTTTGGGACAGCTGTAGTGGTGGGGACCCTGGACAATTGGAGAGGGATGCTGAATGTGATCTGGAGCCCTTCTGAGAGGACTTGAAGGATCCATGGATTGTCTGGGCAAAGTCTTTTTCATTCCATAGCAAAATCACTGAGTCTTCCCTCCACTGGGATATGTGACAAGGACAGCATGAGCATGTCATCATTTCTTTTGGGAAGGAGGCTGTCATGGAGAGAAATAAGGGAAAAAACACACACCCTCTCTGTTTCTTGTCATCATTGGCCCTCGAAAACTGTCTTGCTTTTAAATGTGTATACAACCTATAAGGCTGTTTCCCTGTTGAGTGTGTCATGGAGTGGGGGGGAGGGTCCTTCCTGCTTCTCTGCTTCCTGTTCTGAAAAGATTGCTGAGGTCTCTGACCCTGAGCCTGTGTGAGATTTGTCTCCTTGGAGGCCTGATTATGGACTTCATCCACCTGACCACTGAAGAGCAGGTTTCGACGACAATGGCTGCAATCTGTGAGTGGCCTTGTGATGTTCTTTGAGGAAAGTGGAAGTGGAGAGCCACACATCTTTTTTTTTTTAACTGAGATGGTGTTGTAAACCATACTTCAAATCTGTTCAGAGAGTGATATTGTAACTTGAAGACAATCGCCGACTGTATCATTTATGGTCTGGGCATGGTTACAGGCATCTGGGACTGAAACGTCACTGTAGCCAGTACCATAATAATAAGTCATGACAGGCCATCCTGCAGGTACCAGATCTGTAATAGAAACTGGGCACCAAGGCACTAAACTGGCCATAAAATAACATAGGTCCATCATGGCACTATACTGCATGGGTTCTTCCCTGGAAGTGCCGGAATTCTGCTGCCAGGACAAGATATGTGATATTGGATCACCATGAGTCGTTCCCTTGAGCACTGATATAGGCTTGATAGGATTTGGTACTGAATGTGAGCAATTTATATTTGATGGAACAGAGGCATCATTTCCCTCTTTTCTGTGCCAGGTTATAGATGTTGGGATGGGTTGAGCGATGCTGTATCCCCATAACCAGTCCCTGACTGTATCAGGTGAGGCTGTATATGCACTGCTGCTGATCACTGTCAATCTGCCTCAATTGTGATAGGAAGTGTAGAATGGCTGTCATACCTATTTGGTATTAGACCATATGGTATCGCCTGAAACATCTATTGCTCAAGTTGAGGAGGTGAGGGTGGAACTGGGGCTGTATGTGACCCTTGGTTCACCTATTTTTCTTTTCTGCCGGAGCGCTCTCTGCTTCCATAATGAAATTACTCACGGAGATTGCATCAGTGGCTGTGCTAACTATGTCCTCCTCTTTGATGATGTGTTTATTTGCCGTCCCTTAAGATCATGTCTGTCTGTCCAAAACTGAAGCCCACTGACTTTTCATCCATCATGTGTAAATATCACATGTATGGTCCGAGTAACATCCCACACATTCCAGGTATGTCATATAAGTATCCTCCACCAGTTTAAACCACTTGCACTGAGTACACTTTGTCCTGCCCATTGATGATACCTGTAAATACTGAGAGCTAATAGATAGCATATAAAGGTGAAATTAGTCAAACATCACTAAACTTACTGAGATGTGGACACTTGTGAACAATATAAATGATCTGCTGGTCTGTAATTGCTGAGTCAGTGACTGACAAGTGTCAAATAAACCTACTGTGAAGTGGATGCTAATAAACAAATAAATGTCTAAAATTGTCTGCATGACCATTCTAGTCTGTTAATTTCTGTCAGTGACTGCAAACATATAATGGGTCAGAACACATTATTGAATGAATGTACTTACGACCAGGGCAGGTAATAACAAAATGTCACCGAGAGGTGTCTCATACAACCAAGTTATTGTTCTAAAGTAAGAAAAACTTGGTGTTATACAGAAAAAGCAAGGAATAGTTAAAAATATTGATGGAGTATACTTCCCTCACGTGAAAAACTATTTCAACTTCCTCCATAGTGTGGAAAATATCACTTGATACAGGATTTTTCAGAGGTCTCTAAAAGAGTGTGTTTCCTAGCATAAGCGGCAGTAGTAAATGAAGTATGGACAGGATCTGGAATAATCCCAATAAGCAAGGGAGACAACTTTTGGCTTTTTTATAGCTACAAGTTAACTTGGGAGGGCTGGATTTGCAAGGTAGTGGTTGTACTCCTAATGTATTATAATCGGGTAACATATTTGAAGAAGAAATGTGCTGAAGGAAAACAAATGCCCCACCAAAAAGCCTAAATGTTAACCTAACTACAAAACGTAACCAAACAAAGTGACATTGTGGGGCATAAAATCTGTGGCAGTAAATCTCCAGTATATTTTCTGAAACTGTTTTGTCATTGTCATTTCATAACTACTCTTATAACTTAGCATCTAATGTACTGATATTTTCCAACAGTTGCTATACAAGACTTTCTCAAATGCAATAAAATGGGGATAACAGTTTTGAATTACTTACAGTTTCACTTGGTTTTAAAAACCAACATACAAGAGCATCCAACTGAACATGACATTTCCTCAGTAAAAAATAAATATAATAATAATAATAATAATAATAATAATAATAATAATAATGATGAGTAGGAAAAGTCGAGATGTCCAACAGTCTACATGCTCAAATCACTCAGAGGGTAACAATCTTATATTTGAGAGTTTGATGAATGGTGACTTTACTGATGTGTATTGATATTTATGTATTTACAATTCTAGCTTAATTCTAGGCAAAATGGCAAATGTCAATATTTTGGGTCTCCAAGCATTAGTTTTGTGTTAAAAGCCTTTAATAATAAAGGGCTAAGATAAACCCAGCAGGGTTGCTGGCCATACTTAATGAAGACAATGGATATGGGGGTCCCTCTAACTTGTTTGCACAATAACAGCCCCTTTATTCAGCGTTAACATATCACATTGATTATGTTTTTTTTTTTAACAAGTCTTCCAGATAAAACAAGAGTCCCTCAAAGGGACTGACACTTTACTGTCTGATAAGAATTGTCGAGTGTTCAAATCATCTCCAATATTCTTGAGTGAAATGATTTTCAAATTAGCTACTGTGGCAACCATATTGGATGTAAGATTGGCATCATTTTCATTTAGAAAAAACTAGACACCATTAGGAGACTTTTGGTGAAAATCCCATGTTGATATGACTATCCATTAAGAGAATTAGTGAAAAGATTTTCAATATGTTCATTGTGGCAGCCATATTTAACAGACTGGCACCATTTTCAATCAAGACCAAGTAGATATAATAATTATTCTGGTGAAAACCCAATGTCAATATGGCTTTCCATTTTAGGAGAGGTAGCAATAACAAGATTTACAAGATGGCTGCCATAGTGGCCATATTGGAAGTCCGATTGTCAACATTTTCATTTAGTACAAACAAGATATCATAGGAAGTCTTCTGGTGAAAACTCAATGCTGATATGAATTTTCATCTAGAAGAAGTAGTGATAAGATTTTCATGATGGTCCCTGTGGCAGCCATACTGGCTATCTTATAGGTACAATTTTTAAGTAAGACCAACCAGACACTGTAAGAAGTCTTCCAGTGAAAACTTTATGATGATATGACTGTTCCGTTCAAGGAGGAGTAACATAACAAGATTATCAAGATGGCTGCTGTGGTGGCCATATGTGATGTCAGATCGGCAAGATTTTCATTTAGGACCAACTAGATGTAAGAAGTCTTTTTGTGAAAACCACATGCTGATAGGACCATCCATTCAGGTACAGTAGCGATAATAAGATTTTCAAGATGGCCACTATGGTGGCCCATATTGGATGTCCAAGCAGAACCATTTTCATTTAGGACCAACTAGACATCATAAGAAGTCTTCTGGTGAAAATCATGTCGATATAACTTTCTGTTCAGCAGGAGTAGTGATAACAAGATTTTCAAGATGGCTGATGTGACAGCCATCTTGGACATCTGTGCAGCACCATTTTTATTTAGGACTAACTAGACCTTGGGACGAATGTGTATGTAAAGTTTCATGGCAATCCTCCTAGTAGTTTAGAAGAAATAGTGATAACGAACTTGTGCTAATGGATGGACAGACATCAGGCGATGGACAACAGGCCATTCCATAAGCTCTTCTGGTCTATGGCCAGTAGAGTTAAAAACCAAAACAAAGAACAAAAAGGTTAAAAAATTACAAGCATACGTTTTTTATAAAAATTTTCAGGCAAATCAAAATATTATTTGATACTTTGTCCTCACACAAAATGTGATACTTATAAGTGGTCAGTCTTTGGTATGATAGAGTTTTCAATAGATTGTATTTCTAGCACACAGTGATTCAATTCTGAACTAATCTGGAATAAACACTGTATGAGAGAGAGCTTTCAGGCTTTATTATCTTCATTCCTTAGTAAACCTCTATGTCTTGATGATCAGTTTTCCAATAAAGTTGTTGGAAACATTTGTATGGAGTAAGTAAAATAAAAGACTTGTAAAAACAAGACCTAAGTAAGTAAAACTGCAGTTAAAGTCTCTTCAAGGTTTCAAAAATATTAGGAGTCTTTAGCGTTCTCCTAAAAGGTCAACATTCATGGTCCAGGACCAACATCATAGGTTGACTAGAATTTTCCATTATATATACCTTTGTTTTAATGACTGACCACTCCAGAGAAAGGCATAAAATTGACTTACATGTCTGGTTAATCTGTGAGGTAATTTTCATGAATAAACAGTTAAAAGACATCTAGAAAGGCTACAAATTTTCAATTGATGGGTCCTCTACATCAAAAGAACCCTGTGGTGCAGAATGGAAGCCGCAGATGCCATCATCAATTGACTCAGAGGTTAGAGTAGATTGGCTTACTGCCTCTCGATACCGGGACAATTCTGCCTCTGTAGGTTTTATAACTGGGATACAGTCCAAGCTTTCTGACTGGGGCTGGAGGTCAGAGGTCAACCAGCTGGAATCGTTCATTTGGTTGCTATGGAGATCATCAGGGGAAATCACCATGGCAGTAGCTTCATCATAATGATTTGCTCTATGAAAAAATGTTATTACAATATTTGTCAAATTCATATAAATATCAAAACCTATTAAGGTCAATGTTAAATTTGACTCACATTCCTTTTTTCACATATTAAACATTAAACATGAGATGTAATAGCCAAGACAGCAAACAATTCTGACTCAGATGAAACTCAGAATTCTGACATCTCATTGGCTATCATCAAATACATGTAAATGACCAATCAGACATCAGAAGTTTGAGTTGAGTCTGAGATTGACTGAATTGTTTGAAATCTTTAAGGCCAGAAGGTTTATAATGTTTTTCAGCCCTTATTAGATGGAATTTGGTAAAAATATATGTCTGAAGACAATATTTCTAAAAACTTTAAAGCTCTAATATGATGGAGATATCATATATTTGGGATGCACTCTATATCTGTACCAGCTTTAGCCACAAAACCAAAGCAACTGTTGTAAACAAATTAACTTGTGTGACAGGATCTTAGAAAACTCTTAGGCTACTTGACTATACCATGGTCATATTAAGTCGAGAGAATGGGATTCATGTCAGACATAAGACTTGTCAAAATCACTGGCATAAATCTTAAATCCAGGGTAAGAATTTCCTATCCTGTACACATGCAGGAGAAAGATTCTCTTTCTCGTCTATCACATTATTTTTTTTATCTGCACAATGCTGTTGAAAATAACAAAATCTTTAAAGAATTTAAATGTTATGATGCATAACAAAGTCAAAACCATGATATCATAGGTTTTGCATACCATCTATCCTGAGGCTACAATATTTATCATGACAAGCGGTCAAAATCAAGATAGGCCATTTTTATCATAAATAATTTCTACATGAATACTTACCAATCCAAAATAACATTGGGAAAATAAGTTCTACTACCTCTCAAATCCAGCCCAGCCAGGAAGAATAAAAGTTGGTCTTCCTCGTCTATATATCACTTAGACTTCAAAAATAGCATCTAAGGGAAGTAAATCTCCTAGGATGCTATGTAATACTGCCCCTTGCCACTACTAGGTGGCTACCGATCTACCAGATGTTCTTCCATTTAAGCTTGAGCAAAACACCAACAAGGATGCTTGCATTTGCAGGAGGGTGGGAGGGTTTAAATAGTCATGTGATTGCATACTATGTATTCTCAGACAAACATAATTTACGGTAAAAATTTCCATTCTCCATCAAATACATTACCCGATCACATTAATATTAGAAGAATAGATAAGGAGCAATAATTCAAGAGCATCCAACCCCAACCTATGTTACCTATTGAAGGGCAACATAATAACATCCTCAGAATGAGGGTGTCACCTTACTGATGAAAAATTTCCCATGTGAATCCATCAAAAGCTATAAACCCCTCATCTGAAACACAGTTGTGCTGTCATAAATGAGGTCTGGTGTCCATCTCTGCAGCCACCAGAGGTCCCTACAAAATTCAATTCTAGTTTCTAAGAAGCCAGATCAGGTAGGTAGAAACTTTAGAAAGTCAACTGTGCATGCAAAAATACTGCTTCCACAATATCTCGAATCAAAACACTGCATTCAAAAGCAAGGATCGCAGAAACTGCTTGAATCTCAAGTGAGATTCATGAGACATATCTGATTCTGAGAGATCTCAGAGTATTCTGATTAAATGACCCACTTGAGCCATGAGGCCATTGTTTGCAAGGTTATATCCCACTTTCCTGCACTGAGAGGAAGGAAAAGCCACTGCCAGGCCATATGGATGCTTTCTGTGTGCCTCAGCACTTGAGTACACGAACTGGATACTGCAACTTCACCACCCTTGACAGATCGATCAATGGGAAGGAAACGTATGACTTCTCCGATTGCTCATGGACAGCAACCTGTTCTTGGTGATGAACCAGGTTGTGTCATCAGGACAACTGAACCATCTGATTGGAACTGGAGACAATTTGTGTCAACTGACTGGGCATGCAATTCACTCACACTACGAGCTGAAGATAGAGCTATCAGAAAACATGACTTGCATGATAAGAAGACAAGGGCTCAAACTTAAACATCAAGACCCAGGAAAGGTTTGATCTGGGAAACAAGGTGATCAGATGTGGCCAAGTGTGGCAGAAAGATCAAAATTGGCAAATAAGTCAGACAAATCCATGTTTTGACCAATATCTTCTCTCCCATGGTATCTGAATATGTCAGAAATCATGGAGGGATAATCCTTGATGGTGATAGGGGATAGCTTCTTCTCCAAGCAGAGACAAAGAAAGATGTTAGCCAAATGAGGAATAGTGACTAGGAGAGGAATGATTTTGTTGTCCATACATGACTCAACAAAGACAAGCTACTTTCCATTGTATACCTTCAAAGCTGAGGACCTTCTAGCAGTCGTGATTCTCTGGAGCAAGAACCTAGAGAATTTGGCTTGTTAACTATCTCCACCACCTTCTTGCAGAGTAGCAACTTGATTTCCTTCAATAAAACATCCACCTTTCGTGTGGTTCAGGATGCACATTACAGAAGGACAAAAGCAGTTGGGGCCGGATAAATGAGATCCAAAGCTCTCCAAAACAACTTGGATCACCCAATCCTTGTTGTGGAAGTGGTCAATCCAAATCTTATGAAATTGAAGGAGTCTGGTGCCCACCAGACGGGCATCGGTGGGCAGCTGGAACAAAGAGTCACTGTCAGGAACTGGAGGGTTTGGGGGAGGAGAAAATGGGTTTCCTCCCCCCTTTTCCAGACTGGTGGCAAAACTGAAGGGTATTGTTGCCACCCGAATAGAAAAAGGCTGTTGCTGTTGGGGGTTTACTCTCTTATTATTCTGTCAATGATCATCTATCCTCTGAGACTGAGACTGACATAGACAAAACTTCGAAGGTTTGGTCAAGGATAGTTAAAGTGGTAGCTCCTGTGCAGCCTGCTTCATAATTTCCTCAATGCAACCCTAAAACAGAAAGGGTGAGCAAAAAGCCAAGAATGCAGCATCACCGAGTGATGAGGTTTAAGTCAGGACAAGTGCAAAAAGGTGTCCCGTCTCAGCAAGTCTAGGTTACATGAGCCATAAGATTGTCAGCCATCATACAGTTTGCCGCTATCTTCATGACCTTGGCAATACAGCAAGGCCACTCTCACATGTGGTCTCTGCCAGCCTTTTCCATTAGGCACTAAAATAGCCAGAGATACCAATGTGGTGAGAACATGTTGGATGACTTGAATCTTTTGATATTTTCTTTTTAACCCCTCAATTGTTTACAAAGAATGATGGACTAACTCTCCTTAGGTGACAAGGTGCAGACACTGCAAGACTTTAAAAATGTCCACTTGGTGCAAGCCAGGCATGTCTCAGTCATATCCTCGGTGACCATGAAGCGCTTAAATTTGGTACATTTTTATATCCAAGTTTTATCTGAAACTAACAAGTGAAATTCACAAATGAGGTGCAACTTATGGAGAAAAGACACATGAAAAAAAAATATACAAAATATATAGCAGTGTTAGCAAGTCAAACCATGACATCAAAAAAGAACAATACAAACATGCAACTTGGCAGTCAATGACTCCAACAAGTCCACTATGAAGTGGAAAATAAATAAAAATGTACTGAAGAAAACAAAAAATAATGTTACCATACAATGTAACAATATTTAAACTCCCAAAATCCACCAACTTCACAGATGAATGGCTGAGAAAAGTTGATAAAATCTAAAAGATTACAGGAGGCATAAATAATATGTTTGTGTACAGTACTGCAGTGAAAACTTAAACTGAACAACATCCAGCAGAGGTAATTATATAGAATCCCGGATTTACTTCCCTTAGATGCTATTTTTTTTAAGCCTATATTGATACACAGATGGGAAGTCTTCAGTCTTCCCAGAAGGTGGATTGGGGGGGGGGGGGGTAGCGAAAGTTACTTTAATGTGATCGGGTAATGTATTCAATGAAGAGAACTGTTCAGTGAGCAAGAAATGGTAATCCTAGGAAGGAAGAGCATGATCTATAGTCATTTGCTTCACAACTCTGATGATGAAATCCTCCTTGACTATGTCAAAATGACTGGTTGGAGTCCAGGGTTGAAAGAGTTACATGTACTATTGCCATGTGACATAACTTTTTTGCAAAAAAATGTAGACTGTTCATTTTGTGTGGTACAACATGTGCATAGATGACATCAGTGCTGCATTTAGTAAGGATGGCATAAGACAGTGAGGCTCTACTAAACGTGCTGTCCTCTTGTAGGTAGTTTCAATATGGTTGACAAATATTTGCTATGAGTTGGCATAGCAATACATTTTTCCAATTTTAAAACCATGCTTTTCATAGATCAACAAATAAATGTAATTTGCCTTTTCAAAAATGTATAATATCATCAAGTAAATAGGTCTAAATACTAAGGCTGCAATATTTACCAAAATGTCTAAACATGCACTCAGATTAAAATAACCAAAATGATGCCGTTCATTTGAAATGATTAGAAACTCAACCTTTTCCCCTATCTACAATTTAGGCTTACTGAAAAGCCGACACCTTTTACTATGTGCATGCTGTACCTTGCTCAAATGGCAATTGTTCCATTTGCTGTATGTCTTTTACCTCTTATTATGATAGGATTCAGTTTGTAAGACATGTCTTTGTTGAATATATATGACAATTTCAGTAAAACATCTCTTGAATTATTGTGATATTGTTCCTACTGCTACATATATGTACATGATACAAAAATTAATAATGCAACCTGACGTACTGCTTTTGTAGGATCTACAATGACTAAGAAGCTATGCAGTGGCTTACAAACTTAAAAAGGTGTTTCTCTAAAACAAAATGTGACTATGTTGTTCAAAGGTAAATAAATTTGTACCATATATACTCGTGTATAAGCCGGGTCCAAATGCAAACAACATAGACCCTGATCTGCTGGCGCATTATGCGATGGCAGCTCAGGGTCTATCTTGTTTGTTCTACTGATTAGTCCTTACACACTGCATAGACCCAGATCTGCCAGTGCATTATGCAATGGCAGATCTGGGTCTATGCAGTTTGCAGTTGGTAATAGATTATACATGAGTATATATGGTAGTTAAAAGAAATTTTACCAGCATTATTTAGTAAATCAATCTGATATGCAATGTTGTGTAATGTGCGTTACAACAAACCCTCATCAAATTCTGCTTTTTCCTAGTGATGACACATTCAATGAGAAAGTCATACATAATTTAATAAAGAATTATTATATATCTGTTATTAACCAAAAAATCCTACAACACAATCCTTCAAAGCAGAGATATAGAAATATATAATTTAATTAGAAAGGGTACTTCCTGTGTCATTGACAGCCACATACATGTTCATTTACATGTTTACCAATTTTGTAAATGTTTATAGGAAGTAAAGTAAAATAAGCTGTTTACACATGTAAACACTGTGGCCCTATTAAATACGCATCAGCGGAACAACATTCAATGTAAATTAACTGCATAAGTAGGTTCTCCTAGCCTTTGTTTACAAGTCTCAGTTGGCAAGCCCTTTAATGAGTGAAACAAGCTTTGCATGCACTCCTATTGGTGAGCTACATCTCTCAACTGTTAGCTTTTGTCATCTAACACCCTTCACTAACAACCTGCTGTAAGCCTGGCACTCCTAACGCTAGCCTTAATGGATACACCCCAGGTTGTGCATAAATGTATCAACCCCTAATAGATTTATTTCGTCTTAGGTAAGATGTGGGGTAACTCTGGTGAGCAAGAGAATATACAACAATGACCCTTGCTGAGAGGGTGGAAGAGGCTATTATTAGCAGGAATAGGAGATAATCTGGTACATTGGATAATCAATGCTGTAATGTGTAATGTTCAACTGTGTCATTCTTTCACCAGATTTTTTTTTCTAAAAAACAATGGTTATAACATTTGTAAATTCTTATTACCATGCAATGGAAGAAAGTCTGTTTTCTTTATCAGTAATAAACTTGATGAAAACAGATGTACACATCAAACATAAACAAGAAATGTGTCCCAAGGACATGAAAATAAGGCACAATTTAAATGTGGGCCATAACTCAGACAAATTGTGCCAGAGAAAAAAAGCAGACCATAAAACTTGACCTAGTTCTTCTAGATTAAGCTTCATAACAAATCTGGTTTAAACCATCAAGTCCTTCAAAAAGTATTTAGCAGAAACAGAATTAGTAACATAGGGATAAACAGCTGCATGGACAAGGACAGAACATAGCCCAGGCACAAGAAAACGGTGTTACACTATTGGTTTCTTAGTCATGTCATTTAAAACTGACCTTATTGAGCTTTCCATGCTAAGGCAGTTCATGATAATGTCCTGATGTTTGGACTGCATATGTTTGATTAGTGTGGACTCATTGGCATAATTTCTGCTGCAGTGGCCACAAGTTAGCTGGGATGTCCGCTTGTGAATCAGACGAATATGTCGGCTAACATCACCTGTAAAAGAGGTTTAGGCCAAATATAGTAAAATTGTCAGAATATGGAAAGCAAAATTTTTTTGTAAATTATGTTTTTCTGAAAATACTTATCCCAACACATTAACATTACAAGATATAAGCCTGCTACCTCCCGAATCCAGCCGCTCTAAAAGACGAAAATTCATCTTTTCTGTCTATATCCTATAGACAAAGGGCAATAACTCATACCCATTACTTCCCCTTGACACCACCAGGTGTTGCTAGTTTTTAAGCTGAGTGATATATCAATAAGGATGCTCACATGGTGGGTGTCTGGGAGAGTTTTTAAGCAATGTGATCGGTAAGTATTCTTGAAGAAACATAATTTACGGAGGGATTGCTGAGCATCCTACCTATACCTCAGGTATCCTTCTAGGGAATAAAGGCTGGATTCCCTATGTTAATGATAAACCATTCTCCTAAGTTGAAAGCAACACAACCTATGCTCACATGAACTGTGACCATCACAGGTTAAGAAGATAATACTGAATTTTTGTCTCTGCGAAGCTAAATCCCTGAGATAAAAACTGGAGAAGATTGACTCTGCATGCCAGCCAACAGCTTCTATTATGTCTCGGATCAAAATGATGTGTTTGAATGTGAAGCTTGCAGAGATCGCTCTAATATCATAAGCTGAAATTCTCATAAGGCAACTCTGATCTTTTAAGACTTCAGAGTATGTTGAGCATATAACCCACTTCAGCCATGAAGAGAGGGCTTGAGGGGTGATATCCTGCTTCCTGGCATTCACCGGGAAAGAATCGTTTGTGGGCGTCGGGTGCCATAGCTTACTTCTGTTTGCTTCAAGTGGTGCTTGAGGGCATGGACAGGGTCTTGCATGGCCGCTGCTCTTGACATGTCTCTCAAAGTAAGCTAGTGTATAATGACTCTCTGAGTGCCGACTGATGGCAACCTAGACTGGTTGCATCATGAGGACCACTGAACCATCTGATCGGAATTGAAGATAGTTTGGGTCAATTGAAAGGGCAATTAACTCGCTCACACTGTATGCAGAAGCTAAGGCTATCAGGAAACATAATTTGTATGATAGTAGCTTCAGTGATGTCCATGGTAAGGGTTCAAATTTCTCTTAACTGAGCCATGTTAAAACCCAGGACAGATTCCATTTTGTAAACAGGGTGATGGCTTTTTGCCACTCCAAATTAAAATTGGCTAGCAGGTCTAACTGATCTTTATCATGACCAATATTGCTTCTGCCATGATGTCTGAACGTGTCAGATATGGAGCAGTAGCCTATGATGGTAATTGGGCGAGTTGAGGGATCGAGTCACTCAGAGGGATGATGTTCCTGACTCTGCATCAGACCCTGAATACACCCACTTTCCCTCATAAGCCTTCAGAGTGGAGGGCCTTCTTTCTCGTGAGATTCTCTTTACAATCTAAGATTCTTTCTTTCGCAAGGCTGTCCTGACAGAAGCCAGGCATGAAGAAGATGGTCTGGGAAGGGGTGAAACACCTGCGACCTCGGTTGTTTGAGAAGATTTGACTTGGCTGGAATCTTCCTGGGCAGATCTATTGCTAGATTGAGTTGATCATTGACCCAGGACTTGTCAGGACTCAACTTCTATATGATTTTTGGTACCAAGACCATTGGATGGTAGGCAAAGGCCCACAACCCATCCCAACTAATTGACAGTGCATCCACAGCCCAGGCTTCTGGGTCTGGGATTGGAGAGACAAAGGTGGGCAGTTTGTGATTCCACCTTGTCACAAAAAAGTTGATCATTGGATGCCCCCAAAGTGCTCAAATCCGATGAAAAACTGTTTGATGGAGGGACCCTTCTGTATGAATGATTTGACTCACCTTGGAGAGGGAGTCGGCCAGGACATTGAGTTTGCCGGAATGTGTCTGATTTGCACATTTATATGGTTTTGGTAGCACCAGTGTAGGAACTGCCAAACCAGAATGCACAGGTTGGGTGATTTGGTGACCCCCTGTTTGAGCAGATAGGTCACCACCACCAAGTTGTCCGACATAATCACGACTGTTTTCCTGCAGAGTTGGTCCTTCCAGAATTGAAAGGCATTGATGACTGCCTTCATTTCGAGAACGTTGTTGTGAAGAGGCAGCTCCCATGTCCCCCCCCCTCCCCACATGCCACTGACCATATTGAAGCCATGCAACAGGTGGGCAACCCAACCATGAGTACTGGCATCTGTACAGATCATCTTTTCCAGTTGGGGTTTCTCCAGGAGAATTCCTGTCATGATCCAACCTAGGTTGCGCCACTGACACTGGAATGATCAAACCTTGGTCATAATCCTGACCTTTTCATTGACTGGACTGGAAAAAAGGCACCAATGAGCCAACAGGACAGGGTCATTTGTAAGGGACGCATAAGAGATGGCCCAGCAGAATCAAATCTGCTGCTGCATGAGTAATAAGAGAAGCTGCAAGAACTCTCTCAATGAAATCAAGATCCTATTGGAAACAGGAAATTCAAGTTCGGTGATATATATAACATGAACCTGAGGGAAACGGACCTGATTGTGATGGGTAAGAAATTCCATACCCAGGTGGACAAATGTCTGTGATGGGTGAAGATCGGACTTTTCTCAGTTCACGAAAAAACCCAGATGATTCATAAGAGATAGGAGATCATGTCTGCCCTTGACAAGAATAGAATTTACCATATTTCTGGTGGATGTCATCTAAGTGTGCTGCTGTTGCTGTAGATGAAGTCGACTGGAATGGGGTGACAAAGCAATCCATGATTTTGGTGAAGTGTCTGGAGTTGATATTTAGACCAAATGGAACGACTTGAAGCCGGTAAACTTTGCTGCGATAATCAAAACGACAAAATTTTTGTGACGCTAGGTGTATAAGAACATGAAAATATGCATTGGACATATCTAGACTGATGGCATACTTGTCCCTTCTGATGGAGAGTTCTATTGATCTTGCCATCTCCATCTTGAACTTTGATGGAAGAATGTATTGGTTGAGGTGGCTCAGGTCAATGTTTGACCTCAACTTGCCATTGGCCTTTTGAATAGGAACAGCTTTGAATAAGATTGTGGTTTTTGAACAATCTCCACTGCCTGTTTATCGATTAGTGCCCTTTATTTCCTGATGGAGAATATTGTCCTTCTCCCGATATGATGGCATGTCCATTAGAAGGGGAGAGGAAGAAAGTGGAGGGGGTTGGTTATATGAAATCCAAAGCTCCTCCGAAATGACTTGGATCACCCATTCATTCTGTGGAAATAGGTTGATTCAATGAGATTGGAATTGCACGAGTCTGGCACCCACCGGAAGGCTGTCTGTGAGTGGTGGGAGTGGCATGTCAACATCAAGAGTTAGGAGGATTGGAGGAGGAGAAATGTGGTTTATTACCCCTGTGTAAGGTTGTCTCATAAACTGCTGAGGTTGTTGCCTCCTGGCATTAGGGTGGGGCCAAAACTGAGTCTGTGACAGAAAAGAGACCTTTTCCTTTTCTCGCCCATTATTCCTCCATTGTGGCAGGGACAGATTAGACTTACAAGATTGTGCAAGGTGGGTGGCAAGTTGGAGGTGCAATAAGTGAGCTGCATGTCTCCATACTTCCTCAATCTTGCCCCCACAGAGTAATGGAGAGCCAAACGGCGTCACCCTTAATGCCAAAGCATGATGAGGCTTGAGTGACAAGGAACGCAAACATGCTTCACATCATATCAGGTTGAGATTTGCTGAGGCAGTCAACACATTAGCCATCGAATGGTGAGCTGCCCCGTTAATAACCTGAGCAACTTGGGCCATTGCCTCCCAGGCATGTTCATTGGGTGATTTCTCGGCAAGTCGGAAAATCGGCAACAAGGCCCAGACAAACATCGAAGATATGGCGATAACATTCCGAACCAGCATCGATGTAGCATGGAACACATTCTTATCTACTTGTTAAACCACAACTACATTTTTATCCAAAGCTGGGAGGTCTGTATGGAATGCATTGGAGTGCATCTTGTACCAGCATGAGGAAAAAACAACGATGGTATTTTGATTTAGGAAAAGAAAGCCTTAGCATTCCCCTGATCACAAATGCATCCAGACAGGCGATCATTAATCTCTCTGATCTTCCCTAACTGAGGCAGCAAAAGGAATGCCATGGTTTCTTCTTCATTGTCAATATCTACTGGTGCTTTGACTTTATAGTCCTGCATGGCGGTAGGGGGTGGAGAGCATTTCAAAGCCAGCAACACCTCATTTATCTCTTTGATGGCAGCCTTGAAGCTGAACTCAGTCTGCTCCATAGTCAGATCTGAGTAAGGCTGTTGTGCAAGATTGTCTTCACAATCACATTGTGCAGATTCCTATTCATGGTCGGCCTTCCTATCTGGATAGACCATCCTCCTAAAACATCACACTAAATATAGTCACCCTCCCTCAGTTGGTGTAGCTAGAGTTCAGGCTACAAAGAATAGTCCATACTAACTGTGTAAATGTGACCTTTGACCTCACCCTAATCAGGGGCTGCATCCTGGATCCGAAACATTTGTTTTCATCTACTCATCCTCCTAGAACATGATACCCAATATGGTCATTCTCCCTTAATCAGTGTACTAAATGGAGTTCAGGCTACAAGGAAAACTGTGATGGACAAACAGACAGACACACTGATGGACAGATAGATGGACATAACCTATCAGTGCAAATATAACAAGGGCTAGTCTCCAAGCAATACTATTTATTTCGTTTCTAATATAAAGTTTTACTTCATTAAATGATATATAAATTGTGACACATTCCAGCATCTCTTCGCAGGTGGACAAAGATCCATATTCTATATGGATGTCTTTGCAATAAGTATTCTATTGATAGTCATATCATAATTTTTTGACAAAGATGTCATTCTGAAACATTACAAATTGTGGTCTGAATCACTGAAGATGATCTTTTGATGGCAAAACAGTTCTTCCTTACTATAATGAAGCAATCGGGGTCCACAGCTGCCAAACACGTTATGCGCGAAGATAAAGCAAACGATCAAAAACTCGATGAAAGTGTACTTGTGTTTGTGAAAGGTAGGAGGGAGGAATATGAATAAAGAAAGTGTCAAACCAACATAATAATAACAAATCCAGTAATGTAAAATAAAATATATAATTGTCACATCATGGTCACTGTGCACTCAAACAGATCAAATAAATGCATGTATGAAAATAAAGCTATCACACCATAAAGACAATCATTAAAAACTGGCACACCATGTTTTCATAAATATGCCAGTTAGTATCTATTTCCAATCTAGTTCCGAATTAGGTCAAAGAAACCACCTTTCAGTCAGAATTCAAAATAAGAAAATCACTATTTCCATCTTTTTCTCTACTTCAAAACTTGCGCTCACCATAAGGAGGACACAAGTGTTACGACTCTATGGTCTAGAAAAATATAACAGAAAGAAAGTGAGACCAACAAATCAAGTAAAAATCAACAAGCAATTTATTTCTAGATAATTAAAATGAAAAATCAAAAAGACACTTACAGTAATGTGTATTAAAATCCAAATAATCCAATAAGAATTAGTGTTCTAATCACAAGTCCTAAATATAGAATATTCCGAATTCACGTCTGTATCATTGAATGTTATGATGTGCCAATGGTCTTCAAAGTCCTGATGTACTAGTAGTCTTTAATGTGCTGATGTCAAAATGAAGTACTCCAAAATATCTCTGAATAAGTTCACATAAATTCCAAAATCATCAATTACAAATCCAAAATCCAAAAGTTTATGAGCACTGTTATAATCCAATGAATATTTTAAATAATTCCTCTCTTAGAATTTTGAATTACTTTCCACAACTGTAATAGCTCTTTACAAGACTGATAGTAATGTCAAAACTGAAAAACCGTCCACTAAACATGGTATATATAAAGATTGGTCACATGACAGAATGTTCTAGAATATGTGTCATCTTAATGGAATTTTACTTGTATGGACATGACTTTTTACACACAACTCTAAGAATTTTCCAATTTTATCTGTAAACAAAATCAACCTTGACCTCAAATTGAGAAAATATTGTTTATCAAAACTATCCTTTAGCTCAAATCTGAAGTAAACAACCTAATTCAAGGACACTAGTTAAACATGTTTTTTTTTTTTTTTCATAAACAAAATTAAGATTTAAGCAAATATTAAAGTCAAGAAACTTTTATAATTTTCTAAAATATCAATAGTATTATATAAACATCATACATAACACAAGTAAGAATCATATTTACATCTTGTAAAGTCTCAATGATATAGGGGATCTCCCTTGTGGTTACCTCAATGGAAAACTCCATGTATTGCAATCTTGTATCACCGAGATGCTAATGTGACTTACACAGGACAAAGCCTATGCATAGAACTACAGTAAGGTATGTGGGCTTGTAGATGCTATTAATAGTAATGCTACCTCTACCTACTTAACATACTACAGTAAGGTATGTGGACTTGTAGATGCTATTAATAGTAATGCTACCTCTACCTACTTAACATACTATCTGTTGCCGCTAACGACAGCTAGTCATTTATATGTACAATGTAGGTGCATGTGTACTGGCAGTGCACATGTAGAATTACATAATTATTTACCTGTAGTATTGCAGTAGTACTCTTAGGACTGATTACCTTTATTTTCTGGGATGCAAATGAGGAACAAAAAAAAAAAGAACAATGACCATCATGTTATGTCTGGTGATGAAAAATTAAATACAGACACCTATAAATAGGTAAGTTTAAGACCTGCTTATCTAATAGACAGTTGTTTATTACCAAATGAAGGATTAACTCCTGCAGGCTCAGAAACACTATGTGCTGGTGTGAATGGATGCACAGCTTACCAGTTACAAGCCAACCTGGCACTTGTGATTTGCACTGATGGCAATTTTGGGTTTCCTACAGCTTGTTACAGAATACAATAGCTCGGCATGGCCAACAAATCCAGTTGCTAATTGGAGACAAATGAAGACTGAGGCAACTAGTTTCAGCCATGCCCAACCTGTCTAAAGTTATTTCATAAATCATCACTATTGGAAAATATAAATTTCATTTATTTATTTTAATTTTCTACTGGATCCATGGCATGAACACATTATATCTGAAGTCATGTTATAAAGAAGTGTGCTAAAAAGAAGGAGAGTTATAATTAGCATGAAAAGAAACCAAATTGTATCCACCATTAATTATAGCGCTGCCTCTCCTTTGCAAAAGGCTTTTTTAAGGTTATGGGATATTTACATACATATTCCCTCAACTGGGGCAAATATATATTAACAGTTCTGTCATTCAAATATCAATGGGGGGGGGGGGGGAGGCAAGAAGACATGTGTATATGGAAAACTTAAAGTGAATAACAAATGCCGGAAACCTCTTCAGGCATTTATTATTCACTTTTGGTTTTTGAATAATAAATACCTGAAAAGGTTATGATCAAAGTTGCGATACACAGTACAGTTCAACCTGCAATACACATTACAGTTCAACCTGACTGTTAGATGCCACTTCTAGGAAGTAGACAAACTGATTTCACAAGATGGGTGGCTGCCTAATACATATTCATTTCTACTTAACTTTGGTTATTGGGACCTTGAGAATGTGGACATTTCAGACATACAATTGCTTAATCAAGGTGATCTTTTGAGCAGGTTTGACTACCATATACCAACTGCAAACTGCATAGACCCAGATCTGCCGTTGCATAATGTGCCAGCAGATCTGGGTCTATGCAGTTTGTAAGGACTAATTAGTAGAACAAACAACACAGACCCTGATCTGCCAGCGCATTATGCGATGGCAGATCAGGGTCTATGTTGTTTGCATTTGGACCCGGTTTATATGCGAGTATATACGGTATATTTCTACACAGATAAATCAGTAGCCAAAGATTAACCAGGTCCCTACTATGGTAACATGTATACTAGTCTGACAAAATGGTTGTCAAAACAGTTATGATGTTACAGATGGACATCTATTACATAATAACTGTCTTGGTGACCAACTTGTCAGAGTACACATATACAAATCAGCTGAAGTTATCCTACAGGAATAATACATACCTGATTGATAGAAGCTCTTGACACAATGTGGACATTTGAAAACCCTCTCCTGTTTGTGAAATCTGCGATGAACCTCAAGATCACTCCGTCTGATATACCCTAAAAATACCATTAGGATCTGTGATGTCATACTATTTTGCATCACACTGGTTTAATATGCAGTATATGTAAATCGTAAATCTTACTGATAATTACTTAAGGTCCTGCAAAGTAAACAAGAGTACCATAAATGGCACATTATATACCCATTTGGCGTTTAATAGTCCCCTATGCAGACACTTAACATTCTAAATTAAATGTGCATAAACCATTATTTTCTTATTGGACTTGCCATGACCATGACCACTGACCTTTCTACCCCAGAATTTATGTTTCCTTATCTACTCTAAATGCAAGCCATAGACAAAGTTTGATCGTGGAACTTACTCTAGAACATAAGTTATTCTGCGAAATCCTTTTTTTTTTGTTACCACAATGACCTTGACATTTGACCACCAAATCAATAGGTCTCTTCCATACCTTAAGTGCAGGACCTCCACAAACTGTGGTTAAGGTATGTGGTATAGAACTAAAATTATTATGCAAAAATAAAAAAATTCTTTCAGTCAAATTGACCTTGACCTGTAAAATTTTGACTCCAAAATAGATAGGTTTCTTCCTTACCCCAGGTGCAAACCATCCACAAAGACTGGTACAGGTCTGTCATGTAGATCTGTCATGTAGATCTACTGTTATTGTGCAGAAACCATGTATTCTTTCAGTCACAGTGACCCTGACCTTTGAATTTTTGACCGTGAATTCGATAGGGTTCTCAAGTTGTGTGGAATTGAAATCTGTAATATATGGACAGACAGGCTGAAAGATGGTGGATGGGCAACATTGTAACATATGCTCCACCTTATGGCTTGTGTATAAAAACCTCTGAACGAAATAAAAAATTCTCGCATAAACTTTGAATGTGTTAATGGAAGTTAACTGCTCCACAACAGCATCTGAAAACTGACCTATGCACAAAACTTAATCAGACAGGCTGACAGACAAGGTGACAATATAATACCCCACCATGAATGTGCCATCAAATTTAATTTGATTAATCAAAGAAAGGGCATGGAAGGTAATCTAGGATACAAAAGTAAAGGCATGGTGCTTTAACTTTCTAAATAGCATTTTCCTTTTTTGAGATTATTAAAACTTATGTGAAACTCACAAGAGGACTTCTATTATTTTAATTGTATTATCCCTAAAACTATTCAGATTTGGACATCTTAAAAACAACTATTTGTATTATACATATCTATCAAGTGGGGCTGTAATTTATATTTCTCTTTCCGTCCATACCCTTCCCACACTCAGGACACTTGTACGGCTCCTGTTTGCTGTGAATCAGTTGATGACGGCTCATGTCACACTTCTGAAGAAATTTTCTTCCACACTCAGGGCACTTAAACCTGTACTCTTCCTGCAAACAATGATAAAAGATTTACTTCCCTATATGTGACTTTGTACATTGACAGATACAAAAATAAGTTTCTTCAAAATCTGTCAAAAACATGGCCTCAATATGATACCGAGCTTAGCCAATCAGATGCAAGATCACCTCTTTAACATATCCATATTTCAGACATAATTAAAGTTATCTTTAATCATAAGGATACAGGTTTTTCATCAAACTGTCTATAAATATATTATATCATTTTTTAAGACACATACAAGTTTCAGTTACACAAATAATTCTTAAAAAAAAATAGATTTTGGATGGTTACGGCTGTACTGGATTGGGGTCTGGATTGCACAGTGGTAACATGCATGCTTCACACCTCTACCATCCTGAGTTTAATTTCTGGTCCTAGCCATGTAAGGGTAAAATGGTCATCCATCCAAGGCTCTGGTTTTCTCTGGTTTCTCCAGTTTCTTCCACCACAAAGACCACATTTCATCAACATCTCAGAGTGCTTAATATAAATTATAAGAACTTGCTGTAAAATCAAAGTAAAATAAATAAAGTTTAAAACTTCAATAACATACTGTTAAACAATTGATGGTTGGTTTAGCACAACTAAGCAACCATTGCATACTTGGTAATGTTTATGTTGCTTTTATCCAGTGACGTTGAACGATTTCTCAGCAGATTTGTCATCTGCCATTTTGTTGGCACATGGGTTCTACAAACACTGAAAGGTTATATTCACTGGAAGTTGTTATTCACATATTGTACTTTCTCTAGAAGATTTTGTCCCCAAAAAGTCAAACATTTTATAAAAAGAAATCTATAATCGCTTATATCTGATCATGTAAAATTATAATCAAACACTTGGTCACTTCACTTTTCCGACCACTCTTTGTTTATTTTGATTAATCATCACACCATTAAATGTTAATGGCATCTTCAATACATGAAAATCTTATTGTGGATTTCAAGACTGAAAATTACCCTGATATTGTGTATCATCCTGTGTCTAGTGAAGTTTCCAAGGCGTGAGAACGAAGCTGTGCAGAGATCACACCTAAACTTTTGGTCTGCATGGGACCTCTTACAAATTAGTAGCTCCTCTGTCCTCACTTGAGTATGGTTTGCTACACACTTCTGGCCTGATTTACACTGTCCATATTTATCCATATCCATGAGGCATATAGAATCATTTTCATGTGTTCGATTGTGTTTTGTATGGTCTTCTGCAGTTGAGAATGATATATTACAAATGTCACATGTGTAATCCACAACTTCATCCACAACCTCTGTTGGCTTCGATATTTCTAAATGTTCCCTTTCTATAACTGCAGGTCCTGTCTGTTCAGTGTATATTTTATTCTTCCGGATCATAAATCCCTCTACTTCTACTGGATTGATATGGATGGTTTTGATTTTGCCATCCCTGGACTTGACTTTGAAGGTGATTGGGGGATGAAGTGGCAATTTATCCTTCCTGTACCCTTCCTGGTCCTGCCTATTTTTTCTTGTCAACTCTAGGACCTGTGACACTGTCATGCGAGAAGAAACAACAAGTTTTTCCACATCAGAACCTCCCTTTGTCCCCACCAAGGATAGAGATGACTTGACCTTTTTATGAATCTTTCCATCTTTTCTCCTGGAGCCTAAAGGGAGAACTTGGTCCATGAAAGGTACTGCTGAACTCAGTTCACCTGGTGACAAACACTGTGTTGCTTCATCTACTGAGGTAACTTTAGGAATGGGAATATCTGTGGATGAATTAGTGTTTTCTCTTGTATCACTCACAATATTTGATCTTTTATCTTTAAAGTATAAGGTTTCTGGCATTCGTACACTTCTGTCTGTGAAAATTATATCTGGTTTGTTTGTATTGACTGCAACTCTTGGAATTTCCTTTCTTCTGCAAGTTTTACATGTTGATGGTTGTGTATCAGAATGATGAACAGCAGCTTCACCAACTGGGTTCGAAGTGAACAGACATTTTGGCTGCACAGCACTATGGTTGACTATTGTCTGAGAAATTGTCTCCTCTTGATTTGAATATTGTTTTGTTGAGTTCACACATATTCCAATATTATTATCAGCCAAATCAGCTTCCAATTCCTGTACAAAGATTTGTGACTTTCCAGATAGCCTAGGATTTGAACTGCTTTTATTGAATTCATTAAACACTGTGTGCACTATACTTTCATAAGATGGTGTATGCTGAATGGGTTGTTGTTGACAAGTCAGCTGATTGCTCTGCTCTATAAACTGGTTATGAGCCAAATTAAGAATCATTTCATAAGGATCTGTACTAGACACATTTTGATCATCAATTGAGCAAAACTCAGTGTTTGTTATTCCTGAATCCATGGTATTGGATTTTTTTATAGGGACTGAAACAAGGCTACCAATCAGAAAAGCTGGTGGTGTTAGGTCTCCTACAGTGGAAGCACGTGGAGCAACAATAACTTGTATGCCTTGACTAGTATTAATTGTTGAAACAATCTGCAGGTGGTCTACTGGTATAATTTGAAGATTACATAAACTGTCACTGACCAGATTTGTAGGTTGTGAGGCAAGGGCTGAAAGTACATCAGTTTTGGTGATGTCGATGGAATTTTGATCTACCTGTACATTTGGATTCTCAGTTGATACAGGGTCATGGTAAAAATCACTTGCATTTTTATCTTCAATCACAGACTCAGCAATATCAAAAACTGATGAGTGATCAAGTACAAAATCTGATCCACCCACAATATCTGTCTGACACAGATCAAAGTCAAGCACTGGTGGCACAGAATCAGGTCTGCCCACACCATTTGGCCCTGCTAAACGATTATGAGGTTGAAGGGATTGAAGAAGCTGACTGATTTCATCAGTACTTGTGTCAAGTTCAAGCTTGTCCCCACCAAGATCCCCCTCTTCTAAAATTCCTGTGCCTGTCTCATGGAACTCCATGTCAGCTTCGTGTTCCTTTTGTCATCTGCTCATTCGATTCCCTGACTGTCAACTGAAGCCCTTAGATGGACGCATGACTTATGCTGACATCGTTAGGATCTGTTAAAAATATTAATATCAACTGAGTAAAGAATTTTCTAACATTGTCTGAAATGGAATATATATATATATATATATGCCTCAGTATAAGGTGGTCCCCATTTATTAAAGTTGGTACAGTCATGGATTCCATTTATTCAATTGTAATATTATGTTTAAAAAACCTCAATATAAGGCCACCTCACCTATAAGGCAGTTCACTTTTATGACTCCTATGAACAGTTAAAGGGAAAGAGTACTGTGTGTGTGTGTGTAAATTCTTATATGTGCCAGACATGTCTGACATGACTGATTTTTGACCCAAAATAAAATGCCCAAATCGGACATCTGGATTTTATAATAAGAAACTCATATTCAATTAACCTCATACTGACCTAAAGGTGATGTACACTGCAACATGTGTGAAACTGCCCTAGAACTTCGGTCAATAGTACAATTATGTAACTTCCACCAGGGACCTAGTTTCCTGCCTCAACCAAGTTTGGAGTAGATCATTTAATTTTGTGGGTAAAGAGTGACTTGCAATGAATAGTTTATGATGGACAAAAGAATAAATGAAATAAGCTCTACACAGATTGAAAAGTATAATAATAACTATGGCCAGGGTCAGTTAATAACACAGGGATTGGAAACTCCAGAGAGCTTTGATATGCAGAAAAGGTCTCCAGAGGTCAGTAATATTAAAGACACAGCAGGGTTAAATATGCCATCAGGTTAGAATCCTAGCTTTGCTTACCTAGGTCACAAACATTGTTCTGTTGGAAAGCAACTTATATTTTCTACCTTCCTATATGAAACTAAGGGAACCATTGTAGCTCAGTTGCCCTGTATGTATTTTTAACCATGCAATTGGATATAAAATGTGACCACCCACTATAGATGGGAGAAATGAAGAGTTCATGACTGCCCGGTGTATTGAGATATTTAGCATGCAGGTATTTTCTATGTGGACCTACATGTGCCTTATCATCAGCAGAGGATGCATGAATTTTTATGGAAAAATAGTCTTAAGTATTAAATAATGAAATACATTTTTGATTACATTTGCAGCTCAGTATTGTGGTACTGGAGTACAACAAAAGTCTGACCATTTTTATTACATACACATTAATACATAATTTTTATTACATAATGATATTTTGTACCTTGACATCTAAGAGCTTCCATACATTTTATAATGAGTTTATCATCAAACACAATAATGAATAATATTGTACAATTAATATAACTTATGTACATGGTCTTCTTATGTCCACAGAAAATACTGCTTAACCTGAAGCTTTTGGAGATGAGATAAATTAATTCCTTAAGTGATTTATTTTGCTAACCATTAAAAACATTGCAGGAAACAAAATGACCCGATTACAGACGAGTAATTACAGCTTGCATTGGCAAGAAATGTGACTTCATCTGCACTTAACATGATGGTAACAAGCAGAAATAAACGTAAATACACCAGGTTCTCATGTACATCAGATATACTCATTTCTTTTATTCTCTATTGACTATTATTTTAAATATTTCATTACACCATCTGCCGGTCCTTTCTAGCAATAGTTTTGTTATTAGGAATTGTATGATCTTAACTAATAATAAAGTCTTTCAACAATGTTTCCTTTTCTGGAAATTAACAACAAAATAATGAATCAATAGAAAATTTCACAAAAGACCTACTTTCCGTTTACCCCCCATCCAAATATAAGTCCCCTACATCTCATACTAGAAACCAAATCACGTCCTGCTTGACTAAATAAAGTTGTTAAGTTGATGATGGTTTACAATGATACAACCCTAGTCACATGATTGATAGACCTTGTTTACATATCATATATAAACAATAAGGGTCATTGTACTGAAACCATGAAGTTGTTGTAATCATTTATAACTATTTCTATTGATTAAATCAATGATATGCCAAAATATATCAATCAAATTATGCCAGTAATTCATATTAATTACTACACTACAAAGCTGAAATTAATAAATAATAGGCAATTAGATAATTAAGAAAGTAGGGAAAAGGGAGTGAAAAAAAATGGAAGAGCAATGTGTCCAGAAAACATCAAAGCTGCCTTTAGAAAATACAGAATCTATTCCTTTAATAACATGTTCATAAAAGATGGGCAAGTACATGTACACCATCAACCATATACCGAAATTAAGAGGGCAACATTTTGTAAAGAAAAGCTTCTTTTATAAATGAAAAACAAAAAAAAAAGATGAAATCATCGAGAGAAAAGCAGGTGCCTTTTGACAAACACAATAGCAATGGGTATGAGAGCAGAAAGTCTGGAAGAGTCAAAAGTTGCTGATCCAGAGGAGCTTATTAATTGCAAGCAGCTGATTATTACAAATAAAGGAAAATGTGGTGAACTCACTATACTTTTCACAAATTCAAGTAATGGGTAGAGATCATGTTACCGCTTCAGAGAATGGATATTAAAATTGCATAGACTTGTAATGTACTTTTAAAACTGGTAATTTTAGGTTTTCTGCCTCGGACGATGATTTGGTGTTATTAGTGATATTGTGTTCCATTTCATACCCTGTTTCGGGCCCGTCAGTGATTACATGATCTGCCATGAGAATATGAGAATCTTGTTTTATATGGCGGTTGGATGTTGATTGCAAAATTGGCATCATTTATAATATTTGCTGAATACAGGATTGGAGATAAATGATAATAAGCAAGTAAGGCAACTTTCATTAGCAGGCATATTATTGTTTTTTACTTGCAATTGTTACGACTCTATGGTCTAAGAAAAATGTAAACAGAAAGAAAGTGAAACCAACAAATCAAGTAAAAAATCAACAAGCAATTTATTACTAGATAATTAAAATGAAAAATCAAAAAGTCACTTACAGTAATGTGTTTTGAAATCCTA
This sequence comes from Margaritifera margaritifera, assembly GCA_029931535.1. Taxonomy (NCBI): domain Eukaryota; kingdom Metazoa; phylum Mollusca; class Bivalvia; order Unionida; family Margaritiferidae; genus Margaritifera; species Margaritifera margaritifera. Next base: position 929,405 of record JAQPZY010001492.1, read on the forward strand.
ATAATCCAATAAGAATGATTGTTCTAATCACAAGTCCTAAATATAGAATGTGTCCTTGAATGTTATTATGTGCCAATGGTCTCCAAAGTCCTGATGTACTAGAAATCTTGATGTGCTGAAGTCAAAATGAAGTATTCCAAAATCTCTGAATAAGTTCACATAAATTCCAAAATTGTCAATTAAAAATCCAAAATCCAAAAGTTTATGAGCACTGTTATAATCCAATGAATATTTAAAATAATTCCTCTCTTAGAATTTGGAATGAATTTTCACAACTGTAATAGCTCTTTACAAGACTGATGGTAAGGTCAAAACTGAATAAATGTCCACCAAACATGGTATATATAAAGATAGGTCACATGACAGAATGTTCTAGAAGTAGAGTCATCTTAATGGAATTCTAACTGTAAACAAAATTCAACCTTGACCTTCAAATTGAGAAAACATATTGATCAAAACAACCTAATTCAAGGACACTAGATAAACATGTTTTTCCTGATAACATTAAGATTTAAGCAAATATTAATGTGAAGAAACATTTACAATTTCCTAAAATATTTATAATATTATATAAACATCATACATAACACCTCCCCTCATAAAGAAAAAGAAAGATTTATGTAATAAAGCTTTCTTTTGAATATACATCTAATACAATAATAACCAAAATTACATAAGAACATGTTTTATGATACTGGACTTAATTACATCAAGCAATATTACATTTCTAGGCACGTGAGAGTGCATCTGCAATCACATTGTCTTTTCCCCTGATGTGTTTGATGTCAATGTTATATTCCTGCAATATCAAACTCCATCTCAACAATCTCCGATTTTTATCTTTCATTTTGTTGATGAAAGTAAGGGGATTGTGATCACTGTACACAATAATTGGAGAAAGAGCTGAGCTAACATACACTTCAAAATGCTGTAAAGCCAATATCAAAGCCAAACATTCCTTCTCAATTGTGGAATAATTTTTCTGGTGCTTGTTTAGTTTTTTAGAAAAATAACACACAGGGTGATCCACACCACTTTTGTCTTCCTGAATCAATACTCCACCAACCCCTAAATCACTTGCAACAACAGATAATTTAAATGATTGGCTAAAATTTGGTGCAGAAAGAACTGGTGCATTCTTAAGCATGGCCTTTAACTTGTCAAAAGATTCCTGACACTTGTCAGACCAATGAAATTTGGTTTTCTTACTCAATAAACTTGTCAAAGGTTCAGCAATTTTGGAAAAATTGGAACAAAATTTCCGATAATATCCAGCCATACCTAGAAATCGCATCAGTTGCTTTTTACAAATTGGAACTTGAAATTCAGAGATAGCTTTGACCTTAGCTTCTATAGGTTTAACTTGACCTTGTCCCACAATATGTCCTAAAAATGTGACACAAGCATGGCAAAACTCACTTTTGCTCAAATTAATTGTCAGATTCGCATCGCTGAGTCGATCGAAGAATTTTCGAATGGTTTCCAAATGATCTTCCCAGGTGTTGTTGTAGATAATGACGTCATCGATATAAGCGTCACAATTATCAAGACCAAATGTTATCATGTTCATCAGACGTTGAAACGTTGCAGGCGAATTTTTCATTCCAAACGGCATGACTTTATATTGATAAAGTCCATCTGGAGTTGCAAATGCTGAAATTTCTTTTGCCCTTTCCGTCAGTGGAATTTGCCAGAATCCTTTTAAAAGGTCAAACTTGGTGACATATTCCGCATTTCCAATTTTATCAATGCAATCGTCCATTCTTGGGATTGGAAACGAATCAGTTTTGGTGACACTGTTGACTTTTCTATAGTCAGTACACATACGGAATGTATTATCTGGCTTGGGAACAAGAATACATGGTGAACTCCAGTTACTTTTACTTGGTTCTATGAAATCATTCTCCAGTAAATACTGAATTTCTTTCTTCAGATAGTTCTGTTTGAGAGGATTCATCCTATAAGGATGCTGTTTCACAGGCGCGGAATCTACAATGTCAACGTCATGATAAATTTTACTTGTTCGTGTTGGAACATCAGGAAACAAGTGCTCATAGTCATGTAATAGCTGTTTTAGTTCATTTCTTTCCTGTTGTTGTAGATGTGAAAGTTTCTGGTCTAGGTTGTTCAATATTTCTGAATTCCGAAGATTGGTTATACCAGAGTCACTATAGTCTGATCGTATTCCATTGTTGATATCTTCACTGTGTGGGACAGGTACAAATAAATTAACTGAATAATTAGCTGGGCTATCTCTGTCAAAATATTCCTTTAACATATTTATATGACAAAGTTGTTTCTGTTTCCGTCTCCCAGGAGTGTTAATGATATAATTTAAGTCATTTACTTTCTTTTCAACGGTATAAGGACCATAAAATTTAGACTGAAGAGGATTCTGAGGTATGGGAAAGAGAGCCAGAACTTTGTCACCAGGTTTAAAACTCCTTTCCTGTGAATTTCTGTCATACCTTAATTTCATTTTTGACTGAGTAGTGTGAAGATTAGTTCTTGCTACTTCACAGGCCTTTGACAACTTGTATTTGAAATCAGAGACATAATCAAGAAGATTAATCTTTGAATCTTCATTTGAAAGAAGTTTCTCTTTCAATAATTTCAATGGTCCACGGACAGTATGACCAAAAACTAGATCAAAGGGACTAAAACCCAACGACTCTTGAACTGATTCCCTAACAGCAAACAACAACAAATGAACACCCTCATCCCAATCCTTTTCTGTTTCAAAGCAATATGATCGAATCATATTCTTCAAAGTTTGATGAAATCTTTCCAAAGCACCTTGACTTTCAGGGTGATAGGTAGAAGATTTAAACTGTTGGATGCCTAATTCATGCATAACTTGTTGGAAAATTCCAGACATAAAATTTGACCCTTGATCTGACTGGACAGATTTGGGAAGGCCAACAAGTGTAAAAAACTTCACCAAAGCTTTCACAATAGTTTTAGTTTTTATATTTCTCAGAGGAATTGCCTCTGGAAATCTTGTAGATGCACACATGATGGTCAACAAGTATTGGTTGCCTGACTTGGTTTTAGGTAAAGGACCAACACAGTCTACTATTATTCTACTAAATGGTTCATCAAATGCAGGAATAGGTTGCAAATGAGCCTTAGGTATCTTCTGATTGGGTTTTCCTACCATTTGACAAGTGTGACAAGATCTGCAGTATTTAGAAACATCACTTTTGAGTTTCGGCCAATAAAAATGATTCAAGATCTTGTGATAAGTCTTACGGACTCCTAAATGACCAGCCAAAGGAGTTTCATGGGCTAAATTAAGAATTTCTTGTCTATATGACTTAGGAACAACAATTTGATAGCTCACTGACCACTCGTCACCAGCGGGTACATCAGGTGGTCTCCATTTCTTCATAAGGACCCCATTTTTCACAAAGTAACACACTGGAACTTGTGTGGCTTCAGTTTCACTAATAGCCCTCTGAAACAAACAAGATATCTCGGGATCTTGCTCCTGTTCAACGACAAGGGATTGTCGTTTGTCATCCTGATTAGAACAAAGAGAATGAGTTGCCAAAAGAGGATCACTGTGATCAATACCATTTGATTGATCAATACCTGAGGAAAAAGTGACCTCATCAAAAAACTGACCAATACATGTGTCAGCTAAAGGAATAATATTCTGATCAACATCACTCTCAAGAGCTCTTTTTGCCATAGCTCTAGTAACTGCACAAGCAGGGTACAAATCAGGGATTTCAGTTTCGACAGGATCAACTTTCTGATCCAAACAAGGCTTGTCAGTTACAAGTGGATTAACCACAACCTTATCTCCAGCTAGGTCATTGCCTAGTAATAAATGAACACCCTCTATGGGTAAAGAAGTCACTGCCCCAACAGTCACAGGTCCAGAAACTAAGTCTGATGCCAAATTTACACAATGAAGAGGAACATTTACAAAGCCGCACTCAACTCCCTGAACAAGAACACTTTCACTTGAAGAAGACTCCTCAGACAAAGGCAAAGTACCTGATAATAAAAGACTCTGAGAAGCTCCAGTGTCCCTTAATATTTTAAAATAGAATCAGACTGGGGTTTGTTTGACCCAACAAATGTATTGCTTTCAATACAAGACCATGACCTTGACCTCGTAGAAATAAGAGCATTTGGAAAAGCTCTGTCTTTTCTCTGTTGCTTATTTTTCAACTTGAAGCAATCAGAAATAACGTGCCCTTTCTTTTTACAATAAGTGCACGTAGGAAGAGATAAGGATTTCTGATCAGTCTTATCAGATGTTTGATTCCTAACAGTTGTGCTGTTGTAAAATTTGGAAGTACTCGAATGAGATTGAAATGGTTTTTTACCAGAAAACTGCTGAGAGGACGACTTATTGCCAAATGAAATTTTGTGAGTCAAGGAATAATCATCAGCCATACGAGCAGCATTTTCCAAAGTTTCCACATTCTGCTCGTCAAGATAGGTTTTAACATCACTATGGATGCACCTCTTGAACTCTTCAATTAACTTTCTCATGCACTCTATCCCCTCCTGGATAGGTTTTGAAATGAAATTCTGAACATTAGATGCCATAGTAAATGCTTGTTGGTTTCACACAAAAAAATTTCTTTATTAAAAATCTTTGCCAAAGACAAAAAAAATTCAGAGACAAAATCAATATGAATTTCAAAGATAAATTTAATATCTCTAATATGCTTTAAAGAAATTCAATCCCAGAAGACGAGCCCCCAATTTCTGTTTCGACTCTATGGTCTAAGAAAAATGTAAACAGAAAGAAAGTGAAACCAACAAATCAAGTAAAAAATCAACAAGCAATTTATTACTAGATAATTAAAATGAAAAATCAAAAAGTCACTTACAGTAATGTGTTTTGAAATCCTAATAATCCAATAAGAATGATTGTTCTAATCACAAGTCCTAAATATAGAATGTGTCCTTGAATGTTATTATGTGCCAATGGTCTCCAAAGTCCTGATGTACTAGAAATCTTGATGTGCTGAAGTCAAAATGAAGTATTCCAAAATCTCTGAATAAGTTCACATAAATTCCAAAATTGTCAATTAAAAATCCAAAATCCAAAAGTTTATGAGCACTGTTATAATCCAATGAATATTTAAAATAATTCCTCTCTTAGAATTTGGAATGAATTTTCACAACTGTAATAGCTCTTTACAAGACTGATGGTAAGGTCAAAACTGAATAAATGTCCACCAAACATGGTATATATAAAGATAGGTCACATGACAGAATGTTCTAGAAGTAGAGTCATCTTAATGGAATTCTAACTGTAAACAAAATTCAACCTTGACCTTCAAATTGAGAAAACATATTGATCAAAACAACCTAATTCAAGGACACTAGTTAAACATGTTTTTCCTGATAACATTAAGATTTAAGCAAATATTAATGTGAAGAAACATTTACAATTTCCTAAAATATTTATAATATTATATAAACATCATACATAACACAATTCATTTCTTGTTTAGTACCATGAGAATACAGCATGCCATCCTACTACAGAATCGAGGAGGGTATAGCAAATAACTCACATTTTTCCAAATTACAAGTTTGTACAGATGAGTCAAAATGTACTCAAGTCAAAACATACATAAAAATGCTGAAATATACCCAAGTCAAAATGTACCTTTGAATGCCAAAATGCACTCATGAAGTCAAAATGTTACCATACCAAAATGTACCTTATTTCTGCGATTTATTAACAAATATATTACAGTATAACATTTTGCAGTTCATCAACCAAAGTAAAAAAAGCAAAGTATATTATCACAGACATAAAGTACACCATGATAATTTGGGTCAATCTAGCTTTAGCCCAATGATCTGTGCAGGTGATCAGCTTGAATTATCAGTGATAATTTCCTTCAAAGTCTCTTTTTGTTAAATACTAACAAATTTAAGGAGTAACATAAAATAGTTAACTATATTAGAATCAACTTATTCCTACTTAATTAAATTTTTACATCAATTAGAAATTAGCAACAAATGAACTGGATAAATATGATTACACACCTGCAATAATCCACCTAAATCCAAATTACCTTGTAGTGCTTTCTCTGTTCTCAGTATTTTCTGAAAATTTTGATCATGAGCAGTTAATTATCACAGTAATGAACAGTGATTACATGAAGTTGTCAATATCATCATTTCTCCATGTTCATTGCCATGATCTTTGCAGAAAGTCTAATTATCATAAAAAGAGACAGAGCTATAAAAAAAAATGATAGCCTGATGCCTGGGCCTCTCTAAATCTAGATTGGGTCACTCTCATATTATAAGTGAGTTTCCCATCAGGCCTGTCAACAAAATATGTGTTATCTAATTTGCCTGAAAGAGACATTGAGCCTGCTGATGAAATGCTGCATTTTTATTTTGAACTTCTTGAAAGACATTGGTAAATTATTTATACTCAGCTCCCTGCTGGGCCCCATATGTAGATCCCTCTACATTGTTAAGATCGGCTGCTTAATTGTATCAAAAGCTATATATAAAATTTGTGTACAAAGTGAAGCACGTGACCTTTGAATGGGGAACAGTACTATTTCTATTCTCAGTATTTCACTGGTTATCTATAATTATCATATATACTCGCGTATAAACCAGGTCCAAATGCAAACAACATAGACCCTGATCAGCCTTCGCATAATGTGCTGGCAGATCAGAGTCTATGCTGTTTGTTCTACTGATTAGTCTATACAAACTGCATAGACCCAAATCTGCCTGCGCATTATGGGACGGCAGATCTGGGTATATGCAGTTTGCAGTTGGTATCGGATTATACGCGAGTAAATACGGTAGCTCTCACTTGTACTGCATGAATAACAATAAGCTGTACCTTGCTCATGCTGACTTGGTAATGCATCACTCGTTAAATATATCAAGCAGTACCTATGCAACTGTTCTACAATTAAGCTAAGCTAGGAAATTAGTGACTTATAAAAGCCCCCAATACAATGTTTTTTCACCCTAAAGGCACTGAGATCATTACATTATATTTAAATCCATTTAGTTCAAAGAGTTAGTAGCTGCTAATTCTATTGATTTGGAGTGAGTATTTTCTGTAATCGTGACACATCCAGAGTACCATCACACAAACTAATTATGAACTTGAAGCTACTGTTTTCACCAACTGATATAAAAAAGATCAATGCCTCTCCAACTTCTTTTCTATTTTAAACTTTGATCAAAAAAAACATGGAGATTTTTGCAGCATTCAGAAAATGAAATTACTACAAGGACCACAAATACTTATCCCTACATACAGATTGTGATGAAATACAGACTTGTACATTGACCTGAAGCCAAAGCTGAAGGCATACAGTCAAAAATGGCTCAATTATTCAGAATTTATCACCTGAGCGTGCAGAAATTGTGAAATTTTTTGGAAATCTTGGTTGTGAGCTCCTCTTCAGCAGAATGTGAATGAGGGTTCAGTGACCAATATCACAAGTATAAGGGACCTCTCATTTAATTTTTCTAGATGTGGTGGGTGTGTCAAGATAACAGTAAAAATATGGCCTTGTTGGGCAAGTGGATTATAGGTCAGGACAAGTAATTTTTTTTAAAGAGACTTGCCTGGGCCTGTGTCTGAAAAATTCTTTGAGCACTGGAGCAAGTGGACATTGGTTGACATCAGGACCTGGAGGAAAACATTGTCGTATGTGAAATATTCTGAGAGGCAAATAAACACAAGTCAGTTTAATATGAGTTTTGTTTATTTCTTGCTGTCAAAATAAATAATAGTAAAATAATAGGGCCCTTTCAGGAACATGGAATCGATGTCAGAGCTAGTGGAATTTGAGTCAGGGCTCATGATCTTTATAAAGTCACTTGCCCTGGGCCCAAGTCTGAAATTTTTTTCTTTGAGCACTCAAAGCATACTGGCTGACAATTGTCTTGTGATAGGAGCTCTTGCATGTTAGCCCTACAAAATGAAATTTGTTCATTAATCAGATTAAGCACTGATCATGAATTGGAGTTGGACGATGTTTACAATGACCAGAATGAATTCTTGGGCTTTGTACCAGATGACATTACACAGTGACATTTAAAGGATACTGTGAATCACAAAAAATTTGACTGTACTTTCATTATTTATTTGTAGGACATATGGAATTAACGTTTTATGGGATATCATGAATTGGATCATTCTGAATGACTATTTTTATACTGGTATGTGACCTATAATTGAATTCATGGATTTTTCATATAAATGGATTTAAAATGCCAAGCATTATGGATTTCTTTGGATTTTATTACATAAAGATGGAAAATATATAAGTTGTCAATTTATTTGTGGCATATTCCACTCAATAATATAACTGTATTTATTTTACACTGGTTTTCTCTCTCTCTCTCTCAACTTTCTCTATATATCTACCTATCCATCCATCCAGTTTGGCTTGTTTAGTTTTTCAAAGCGCAACTCCAACTCACTGACGACAAGTCACCCTTTACAAACAGATTTGATTTGCAAAGTATACCTCTTAGAGTACAGTGTATGTGACCTATAATTGAATTCATGGATTTATCATATAAATGGATTTAAAATGCCAAGCATTATGGATTTCTTTGGATTTTATTACACAAAGATGGAAAATATGTAAGTTGTCAATTTATTTGTGGCATATTCCGCTCAATAATATAATTGCATTTATTTTACACTGGTTTTCTCTCTCTTTCTCAACTTTCCCTATCTATCTAATCTAATCTATCTATCTATCTACCTATCCATCCATCCATCCAGTTTGGCTTGTTTAGTTTTTCAAAGCGCAACTCCGACTCATTGATGACAAGTCACCCTTTACAGACAGATTTGATTTGCAAAGTATACCTCTTAAAGTACAGTGTTTAGACTCTGCCTCCCGAGTTATTCCAAATTAAATTATTTAAAGGGGTCTCAATATCAAAGGAAATGTCAGTGGCCATGATGTTTTTACAATATTCAAGGTATCTTTTGTACACTGATCAAAGAAAATAATCTAAAACCAGTCATGCCTATTGCCAATTTTGAAGAAGTAGTATATGCTGATATACGCAATTTGCAACATACAAACTAAAACAGTAAATGTCCAAACCTAAACGTGTTGGAACTTGCTTTAATTTGAGTATGTTTTGACTTGGGTATGTTTTGACTGTGAGTTGGTTACTTTTCATTTAGGTACGTTTCGAATTGGGTACATTTCATCTTGGGTACTTTTGGGCGTATGCTGGTTGATTTGGACCAAATTACGTCCTGATTCAGACCAAATGTCAGGGTGATTTGGACCATGTGAAATATTATAAGAAAAACAACTAAACACACATACCTGATTATTTTAGTAGTTATTACTGTTTTCGCAAACATAGTTAGAGAATGCAAAAGGCTTATTTTCAGCTCTTTAATTTACAGAAGATAGTTATTTGTAAATTTCCAGCCAAAATCAAAACAAAATATATATGAGCTATCATCTTTAGATTTTGTTTTCAAAACCAAAATAACTTTAATGTTTACAATAAAGAAAGCATAAAGTTTAAACTTTGAATTAATATCTTTAAAAAACATTTTGAAACTTTTCATAAATCAGGCTAGTATGTCCAATTTTCAACACTATCAAACAGTAATGCATATAAACTGACCCATGAATTTTATTGATTTCTCATGCAAATTGCATTTTCTTCACATTATATTTACCAAATAAATATTGTGTAAAGAGTTATTGATGAGCATAGTATTAAAACGAACTTTACGGTTATCGTTGAAAATACAATTATGTCACACAAATTAGTAAAGTCACAGAATAATCTTTGCTTAACAAAGTGAAAGCATAATTAATTAAAATAAAAGTGAAAGCTACGCTATTGAAATAAGTCCAATAATTCCGAATTTGAAAAGCAGTACCATATCATCTGACATTGAAAACAGAATAATTAACATATCGTGCAGACATTATTATATAGGAATGAACATTCATATCATGCACATGTTTAATTACGTGCAGTAGCATTGCTTGTCACATATTCCTTTGTACTATTAAACTTACCGTCGAAGTTGTGAAATCTTTCTCTTTAATCTTTAACAAAATTGCCAGTTGCCAGTTGCTCTCAATTAAATCATAATTAAAGGTGAAAATAACCCGTGCTTAATTGCTGCAGTAAGTCTGACAAAGAACATGATAGTCAAGCAGGCCACTTATTGAAGGTTATCAACAGGGATTTGAAAATGTAAAAAAAATTGCAATCTACATTTTTTATAATTTAATTAACGTCTCATCTATGTGCATGCACATATTCAATTAATTATACGGTTATATATTTTAGATTGCTTGTCTTTGTGTGTGTGTGTCTTTGCAGTGTTTAGTAGGACCGCTTGTTTCCATCAGTAAAACGGGGGAAAAAATATTCTCTGGTTCAAAATCTAATCCCTCGACGACACCGTGCTAATTGTCTTACACTAACTGCGCATTTAGTCAATCATAACTTACAACACCGTAAAGAAGACATGCGAAACATTGCCCTGTGAAAATTTAAGTATTGATATCTTACTGATTTTTTATAGGCCACTTTTACTCGAAGGCCACTTGACAGTAAATTGTGTTCGAAATATGCTTGTGACGGTAAAATACGTCTCTATCATCGAATTTTGGCAACTGTTTTCCAAAAATGCAGAAAAATCACGAAAAATGGTGATTTTCTTAACATAGTCAAAATACTACAGTACATTTATTCGTCCCTCCTGGGGAAAAAGCCGAAGTGTTCCGAATGGGACAGGTTTGTTGCTTTAATTGTGATTCCTCCGCCATTGTGGAACACCCTGATAATTTACACCGAACTGTGACGAATATTTAAAGACAGTAAGTGCACACTATTGTGTATCTAACCATAGGTAGTTAAGGTAACATACCTAAAAAGCTAAAAATGAATCATAAAATTCAGTGTTAATAATATGTATGCCTATAACATGCATGACAATTAAAAATAACAATAACAACAACAAAATAGAGAATGTACATGAAATATATGATACAATATATAGCAATCCACCATTTTATTCCACGTAACATTTCGCGTATACGGTACAAAACCGAGTACAACCTAAAACAGTTCCTGTGTACAAGCCAAAGCAGTGACACACAATTGTATATATCATACTACTTTGTAAAAAAAAAAAAAAAGTGTACTGAGATTATATGGCATATTCGCTTCACTTTTCAATTATTGTGACCCTTTGCAGCAATACACATATAAACTTTTACTTGTTTAAACTTCAGAAGTAAGGAATATGTGCTTGTGTCTAACATCCTTAACGGGATACATGAAAATTAAAAATCAAAATTTAAAAGGTACTAGGACAACAGGACGCAGGGTAAAATTGAAAATCAAAATTACCTGCAGGCCTCTCGTATATATTTGGTAAAGCGAGATGAGCACAGGAATGTTTATTACAGGACAAAAAGGACTCTAAATATATGAAATAGAGGTGAAATGGATAACGTCACTGGAGTAAGCGCAAATACAGAAATGATGTTTAAGAGGTCAAATATTAACATTCCACAAGAGCTCAGAGGAAGCTTACACATTGATTTGTCTGAATGGGTGAAGGACAAAAAAGCTTGTGGTAATGTACTGTTACGGAATTATATAACATTTTTCTTTTAATAATGGTATAGTTTATTAGTTTGTGATCTCTGTTCTTAGTCTAACAGCTGTCGTCTTGCCGTGAGTACACATACGGTAATTTGGATCGATATTTCACTGAAGCTTTAGTCGTGTCATGTGATTCAGCGCGTGAGGGTATGAACTTCTGACCTAGATTCTATGATTCATTTCAGAGTTAATACATTATTTACTGTTAATAATGTCAGGGCACCAGCACTTTGGCGATGTCACGCATAACCTAGTTTCTGATTGTGTCGGAGAGGGTTGTAATATTTCGAAATACGCAGTTGTTTATCAAAGACGTAATGGGTTTTATTTCGATTCTGCGTAGTAAGAGACTATATTATAGGATTTATAGTAGCATTTTTAGCATTCTTCATAGCTACACTGGATTGAGAGGTCATATATCAGTATACAGTACATTCTGGATTAGTACTGTTTTCTTAAACCTTAGTAATTATACAGCTCCGTGGAATTATCGGAAACATTTCTAGAACTTGTATTATTCCATATTCACAAGGACTATTTGGAATTTATAAAACTTGGATATAACTGATTCTTATTAACACATCAGTACAGTGAAGGTTTCATTCGGAACCTACTTCATTCGGAACATTTGGATTAACTTCCGGATCAGTGATCTTTAGAACAATTTAGGACTTTTAAGGGTATTCTATACTGTAAGTTATTTTTAATTCTTTCACTTTAATTGTTTGCTGAAATATTTTAATATTTTAGGAAATTAAATATTTGTATTTAAATCTTGAAAGCTTGTTTGAGTCTTTTCTTTTGTTACATTACCCCTAGTCGTAACAATACACAATAGGGATAAAAAAAATGGTTATTTTATACTGTGGAATCTGTGTTAAATACATTAAGTGATGATAAATATAGGCCATCAAAATACAATTTAGATAAATATAGTGATTGGTTTAAAGGATATTTTGTAAAAATAGAGGATATTAAAAAAAGGAAATGTATTTGATATATCCGTAAATGTGTATGAAATATTGGAAGCTGTAGACAGCAGATCAGTATCAGAGGAAACTGGGGCAAACTATATCAAATACAATGGAGTAACAGAAATAGAGAGAAAAAGACAAACTTTTAACCGTGCGAACTGAACATATTCTTTTCCAATGTTTCGTGCATTACCTGCTCCTGGTCGCAACTTTCTCAGTTTCACTCGTAATACATTGCTCAGCCTTATTTATTCTAACCGATCATGAATCAGGTAACCAGGAGCAATTAACAAGAGTGTAAACAGACACGTAATGATTATTATACTATTTGATAACGCCCAGTTTACGTCACTGGCTGCAAAGTATCAGTTCGGTACAGCCCGATCTGTTCGGCATGCCGGAGAAGCAATGATTGGTCAGAATTACATCACGTAACCATTTTCTGAAGAGTATAAAAAGGAGCGAAATTTGAAAGTCGGCAGATAGCTATCAACAGTCATAGCGCAAAGATCTCCACCAATAATATTACTGTCTTGAGGTTGTTACAATTACAAATTGACAAAATCACATTAACAAGCTAATAGATAGTTACAAATATGAAAAAGTAAATGAATTTTTATTATTTCTTTATTATCAAAATAGAGACTGAAAATCCATCTTTAGTACAATAATCTGAATAAATTCAATTCAGACAAATTTAATTCACTGCTATTGATTCCGGCTTAATGCAACAGTAATATTGTGCCCTACTAAATTTATGCAGATATCCCCACCACACTAAGGATTTAAGGTTTGCTTACATAATACTTACCTTGTAGTCCACCCATTTCTTGCTGAATTATAAGATTGGGGTTATGAAAGCCAGCATATAAACACATAATTGCATATTCATGTTTTAGAGTTCTTTTCCTTTTATTAAGCATTTTACCATAATTACACACAATAAAAAATTAAAAGGTCCTGAATTGAAGCATTTTAAAATTTATTATTACAATTATATAAGTTAGAACATAACCCCTATTCCTCATCTGTTACAGTACCTTTAGAACTTGTTCGAATTTCTCACAAAAATTACAATTAATGAATAGGGACGGCGACAAACGGAAAGTATGGAACTCATCACAAAAGAAAAATAAAAATTTAGAAGAAAAAAAAAACAAAAAAAAACAAACCTCACACAGACAGTTAAATAGCTTAATCCAACATATAATTGTATTTACATATACTCCAATTAGTATAAAACCTGAAGAACTTTTACAAGCGGTAACACCTAGGTTAGGGACTAATGTCTTGATTGTACCTGCTAGTTGTTTTCATATCGTTCGATGAAATAGTTAAAGGAGACGCTAATAATTCTGTTGTAAACAACTTAGGAACAATGATTACAGACATAAGCATTTTTTATGTGATGATGAAATTTTCAAGCTGATCGATTACAACATTTCCATGACGCATGAGTTTTGTGGTTACCAGCGTCTATTAGAACAAGGTATACTGAATAAAAAACTGAGAAAGCTATGATTAATTAGTGACTAATGTACAAAACACTGGTACAGAAGCTGTTCAATATATTGTATATAGAAAGAAATTTAGATACCACTTGATTTCCAGATCATTGTCTCTTTTAACGTTTTGCTCATACTTAGGATTTGAGATTTACGATTACATTGGCAAAAGCATCTGAAGTTATAGAAAGTGAAACCAGAATTGAATATTTGTCTCCAATACGATGCCATTATTTCTTATTTAATAGCTAATTCTGTGAACAAAAATTATAGAAATGGAATTGCTGTCTTTAATGATTATATCACAAGCGAGAGAGAGAGAGAGAGAGAGAGAGAGAGAAAGAAAGAAAGAAAGAGAGAGAGTTATTGATGTAGTTGTTAATATATCCCTAACAAATACAATACTTTATTCAAGAAGAATGAGTTTAAAAGGAGTCTGGATACGTTGCAAAACAGACAGGGAAACTGATCCAAAAAGTAGTTCAATTGAACAATAAAAAGGAACGATTACTATGGAAAAACTACCAAACTTTATAAAATCAAACAACAGTTTACAGAAGCAGCAAAATATTTCCTTGAAAAAAAAAAAAAAATGAAAAAAAAAAAAAAACCCCACTGAGCTTAGTAATATTAGTGTTAGCAATTTATTTTACTGATCAGCATTGTTTATGGCTTGATTTAAGAAGTGCACATGATAATAGATTACATTAAACAAGGCGTACATTGGTTAATGATATATATATATATATATATATATATATATATATATATATATATATATATATATATATATATATATATATATATATTATATATATGTATCTTGTTTCTGATGCTTAGCTAAAAAGTCAGATTAACCAGAAAAAGTATATTCTGTTTTAGTGACTGTAAATCCTACCTACATGAGGGAAGCAAACAAGTTCTAGTTTAAGAGATTTAAATACCAAACAATGTACTTAAAAGAACATCATACTACGCTTTATATGTGGTGGTACACAGTGGCGTCACAAAGGTTGGCGTCACCCAGTGCGGTAAACTCATGGTGTCACCCCCTCCAGACTTCCCCCATGGACCTCCTCCGAGTCCTCCTGTAGCAGGCCATACAGAATCGCCTATAGTAATGTTTGTAAATTTAAGTCCTAAAGTTACAAAGGGCATAAGAAGAAAACAATATAATTTGAGGTAACAGAGTTTAAGAACTGCAACAAAATTATGTTATTTTTTATTTTAACATTAAACATTAAACTTTACAGTTTAAACTTTTGCATTTTGGTGTCACCCCCCTGTGATGGTGTCACCCGGTGCGGCACGCCCCCCCCGCCCCCCCCCCCCCCCCGTGACGCCACTGGTGGTAGAAATTGTGAAAAGAGAAAGGTTGCATTAGATTTTTAGATTTGATCAAAACGGAATACAAAACTTTTTTCATTTTATTGTCATTATTTGTGCAACATTTATGTAGAATAAGACTTACAACAGAAAATGGATTTTTATAGACGATAATGTGATTGTAACATATTCTGCAGATGAATTAGATACATGGTTAGTGTTACTCATTAACATCTACCAGGAACTAATACTTCGTTTCTGATAGACGAGTGTGCGAGTTTAGATGATGCAAAAAAGAAAGCAACCAAGTTAACAAAGTTAGTATTTAGTGGTAGACATTATGCAATGTCTATATGGGTTATAGTGCAAAAGTATAAATCTGTCATAGAAGATCTTCGTGAAAAATGTTAGATTTATAGTGGTCTTTTACTCAAAAGAAAAAAGTCTATGGAAGAAATGTTTGAGGAAAATAATGTCGTACCTATTGTTATGAGAGATGAAATAGTTTCAAATTCAAAAGAAATAAACTTGTAATGACACTGGAATATTTCTTGATCGAACAAAACTGCACCTATGTATCTTTTTTAATTTGATCCTAACTTAACATGCAATTTTAAATTACGATAGTGGATAAAAATATCTTTGTTTTTAACGTGCAAAATAATTTATGTACTGAAGTTGCTGTGTTCTTTTCATCTTCTATCAATTTCTTCTGTTGTTGTGAAAAATCAGACTTTTGAGGAATTTGTTTTTCTGGTGCTAAAGAGAAATCTTTCAAATAATCATGTAAATGCCCTGGTACTTCTAAAATTCCACCAAAATGTTCATATTTTCAAGACATTTCTTTCATTGCTTTTTTTGTTGCTTAGTTGCCTATTTAAATTTTTAACATGCATATGTTGACGCATGGCCCAATTGATACATGGCCTAGTCGTGCAAATTGTTGGTACTAGTTTACATAAGGAATGACCTTGTCCTTGATATATCGTATTCTCCATCATTTCTTGTCTGGTTTTCGCAACTTCCAATGTTCATACAATGCTCATGATTTTCTTTAGCATATCTATTTGGTATAATGCCGATTCTTCCTCCAGTTCCAGATTCAGTCATAGTCTCTGAGCAATTCTGATTCTAACTTACTTAATTTTAACATAGCATCATGACCTAGCTAAGGTGCGCTCAAATAATGTACTCTGTCTAGTTTGTAATTATTTCTGCAAACAGATTGGAATTCTTCAAAAAAGTCACATAACATTAAAGTATCTTTCTTGACTTAGTAGTAGCGAATATCACCAAGAGAAATCATTTTGAAATGTTTGAAGACATCTTTCATATAAATTTAGTTTATGAATCCTTTTAAAGGCATCCATGTATTAGTATGGATAAAGATTTTTTCTAAAATATTTTGGTCTCATTTTTCCTTTAAAACTTTAATTATTTCTGTAAATCTAGCATCGATTAAAATTGTAGCAAGATGCTCTAGAGATTGACCCATAAACCGATAACTACCTAAAAATCTTATGTCTCTTTTTCAAAAACTTCTTTACCACCTTTTTCAAAATGTATCAACTGTAGAGCAAGATATATTTTGGATCATTATTTGGAATTTATGCTGCTTCTTGATCTGGGTCATTTTTACTAACGTCTTGAGAACTAGCCGATAATAGTATCTAGAAAAATTATAAATAAATAGTGAAATATGTGTTGGATATTTATATTTTAAATTACACTCATTATGTTCAAGACCTCTGTATTTTCCAGCTAAGTGAACACGATCTCTTATATTAAAGTTAATGGCGATTGTATTTTTTCTACAGTAATCTCCTTTTCACATATATCGCATACATTGGTGGAATTGTCATGATTTACTAGTGGATACAATTTTACCATTGTTTCTTTGTCTTAGTTCTTCATAAACAGCTTCTGCAATTGATAGCAAATAATTTTAGCATTACATTTATATAGTCTGTTCTTCATAAACTGCAGAACCTTTGCTTCTGCCTTCTGATTTAAGGTAAAGACAAAATCGTGATGGTATCTGTTTTGCTGTTGTTATTGTCCATTTTGTATTTGAATTTTGTTTCCAATTGCTTATTGGTTCAATAATACTTTTACAATCACAGTACGGAACAAAAGGAAACTTCAGTTTATGTTCGTAGCTTTTAAACTGAACGACAGAACCATCTTCTGGTAGTGTGTCGATTGTGTTAGTTATTTGGTTGCACACTATTTTGTATTCTTCTAATTTTAATTTAGAAAATAAAGAAGGTCAGATGATGGTAATTTTGACATATCCTTTATTCTACAACAATGATGAATATCTTGGCTTGGTTTTATTTGCATCAACCATAATTAGCATATCTATGTAACTGTATATTTCTATAATTCTAACTGTACTTATAAGCTTGTTTACGTTTTCATAGACATTAACAGAAATATTACATTCAATTTCAATTTTGTTTAATATTATGTATATGTATTTGATATTTATTAAACCTATGTTTATATTTATCAATGATATATTGGTGTGGTCTATACGGGTGATTTCTCAGTTGTTTTATAATAGATTCAAATTGCGTAAACAAAATGTCTTTACTTTGTTCATTAAGGCAGGCTTTTTATTTTGTGCACAATCTGATAAATCAATGCATGAATGTCCCCTTCTTGGTCTAACTTGTCAACATGCATAGTTCAAAAATGCATTCTACTAAACTATAATTTCGTGTCCTGGTACAGTTACTGGTTAAATGTTGCGTGCCAACATAAAAAATGTATTCAACCCTATCATTCATCTGAATTTTATTCATTATATTGGTTGGTAACGTTCTGTGATACCAATATAAAAAATTAAACATCATTCATCACCCTCTATTTCCTCAATTAAAATTGATGAATCTAGCTGTACCTTTACAGATCCTAAATCGTATTATTATTCTACTAAATATTTGTGTAAAAATGTTTTAGCTGCTTCAAAATATAAAATTAAATCCTGGTTAGTTCTTGATTCTTCACTTGCTCAAACATGAATTAAATGAGTCTTGATGCCTTCTTGTGAAATTTATTAATTTTGTTTTTTGTTTGGATAATAATTTTGTTTATTTATCTTCTCGTTCGAGGACGAATTAACTAAGTCTGTAATCTCCTTCTTTGAGATTTTTGGTATCTTTTATCAAACAAAATATTTACCATTTATTATAGTAATATTTTCATAAATTCAAAATTCAGTGCACAACCTCTGTTATAGCATTATTTTCCTGTTACAGATTTAGTGTGAAATTTACTTTTTTATGACTGAACCTTGAGCCTCTTTGTACAGTATTTCCACATATACAAGTAATTATTATTTGGTTGTATTCTATAAACGTAAAAAAAAATTCGACTGCATTATATTTGTAAAAAAAAAAATTAAATTTGTAGTGTATTCGATGTTACATTTGATCAATAGGCTTAATTTCACAACATATAAAATATGTAATAGTCTCCTCCATTTATATAATATACTTTGTTTTAAATATGATTCTGACGATCTTATTTCATGACGGCAGGAATTACAATAAGTGGTAAAATATTTACTTCTGGCTCCAAACTATTACAACAATCTTCAAATCCTTTCTATTTTACCAACACATATTATTTTGCCATTCATTTTGTTTAGTTGCTAAAATTTTCTAAATCATAAAATCGTCGTCGTGTCCATCATACAAAGATAAATCCTCCTAGTAAAGATACCATCACTATTTTCTCCTTTTAAATCTTCTAATTTATATACTACAGGGTCTCTTAAAATTACTTGTCTGATTGTAAAAGTCTTCTGTAAAATTAGCAAGATAGCCTTTTGCAAAAATAGGTTTATATTTGAGATCCGAACTTTCTCACCTATTTTATATTTAGGCGTTCCATAGGTATCAGTTGCTAGATAACCAAACAAGCTAATCCATAATTTAGACCCGTTTTAAGGGTCACTTTCATTAATGGGTGGCATATCTACTGATCTGTGACATGAATTGTTTTATCCATTAATAAGGTCAGGTAATATATCGACCCTTTTTCTAGTTTTATTTTCGATGAAAGAGTTCCACATTCCAGTCTTAAGAGTTCGATTAAACTTTTCTGATACAGTCGCTTTTTTGTCTGTGTTGCAGAAAGGTATTCAATATTTTCTATCTCTGGTAATTCATTAATATTTCGGTTGAAAATTCCCTTTTGTTTTTCTAGTTTTCCTCATTAAACATTTCTCTAAAACGTAGTGTATGTCGTCTCTCTTTTTTATTTTCACTGCCTTAGCCCAGGCATATTTTGAGAAGACATTACTGTCAAGATATAATTGTATCCATTGTTATATGTTTGATATGCTTGCATCTGAAGGATAACTGCATGGAATGGATCATCTACTTGACAAACACAAACACTTCTATAGGGAAATTTGTTTTCTAGCTTGCTTGTGTGACGTGTATGTAGATTGTTTGGTGAACCAATCCTTAAGTTCAGAATACTGTATTCGACTTTGTCCGGGTTTCACTATTTTAATCCTGTCTTGGTGAAGAATTCCCCACAATTGATTGATATATAACAAAAGTTATTATTGGTATTATTATTACTATTATTATATTATATTATATATATATATACCACAAAAATTAATAACGGCGCAGATGAAAAACAGTTTCCCAACGTTTCGAGCTATACAAGCTCTTCGTCAGGGGAAAAATCAATTTAAATCCACAAAACAAACACTAAACGCAAAAATCCAAGAGACACTCTTGACTCCTACATGTTTCAATGACGGGAAAATAAACAAAGGATAAACAATACAAGAAAGAAAGAAGACAATTAAAAAACGGTCTGAAACGGGTAAACCTCATATCTGTGTTATGCTGCCATCAGCCCAACAAAGTATTTGTAAAAAAATTCAAAGAAGTGTGTATCGTGTCTATCACGCAGAGTACCAAAGTGTTTGACCTAGTTCCAGGCTGGGAACAAAGGACTGACACCATGCGCAGCGAAAAATCAACGCCATCATCAAAATGTGCAAAGGAACTTATATCCCTGTAAAGTTATGCATGGATGCAATAAGGAAGTATGTCAAGAGCATGGTATAGCGAGATAATGGACAAGAGTTCAAATAATAATAATAATAATAACAATAAAAACATGTAAAGAGTTACGGAATACTGGATTTTCAGAATGAAATAATTGTGATATTTCACTGCACTGGCCGTCAATAGACATTGATAACATTATAAGTAAGAAATTTCAAGCTTTTTATAAGAGGTTTGCGTCGTGTAAAGGGTAAGATGGCTGGTTCGCATCCAGGCGAACCGGGTTCAAACCCAGAAATGGGCAATTTATTTTTCCATTTTCTTTTTTGTCTGCTGTTTTACCTTGAATTAGGAAGGAGCATTATGTAACTACTGATATTTTATGTGCAAATATACACAAAACAAAGCAGAACATAAACGGTAAACTGCTGACATTATCGCGCGGGAATGCAGTAAGAAATCAACTACTTCAGTGTGTTATAGCCTCGAGTAACCACCTTTCGTTCAGTTAACGTGAATTTTAACGCGTTCGTTATAATATTATGATAATCTATTCAAATAAACCATAAAAAGTCTTCAACTATATCTACTTCATTTAATCAGCGTGAACAAAATGTTGGCATTCATGTACATTAGTTCATAATTACCCTCCGAGCGTGTGTATGTTTACTTATTTCCGGAAGTGACATCCATGGTTCGTGACACTCACTAAAAAGTCACGTGGCATATGACCGGACCGTGCCTGTTAGACCAAGGTATGGATATTATTCGTTTATAGCGTCTCCGTGTTTCTGAAATAAAAAAAAAAATTAAATGTAAAAATGAATAATTTTTTTCCGTTAATTCTATATGCAGTTTGTGCACTTACATTACTGCTTGCTTGTTCTTTACCATATAGATACATGGCTCAATAGACTGAGAGAGAGAGACAGACAGACAGACAGACATACAGAGAGACAGAGGGAGAGAGAAATTTAAAAATAGACACTGGTGAATGCATACACGTTTAATTATAATAGATTCAATGTCTTTTGATGTAGAATATATGTTTATTACGATTACGAAATAATACTGAAACGAAAAAGTCCGTAGTGAATATACATTTAGAGTGTAAATTTTTCTTACGTTTTATAAGAACCACATGATTAAAACCAAATATTTATATTGGCTATCACGTTGTATTAATTCCCAGCATATAGCATATGATAGAAAATTCAAGGCCAAAATGTCTGACACAAAAAAAGAATTATTGAAAACAGAGATTTTCATTATGATTTTTTTTAAATTACATGAAATTACCTTTTTGAATCTCATTTTGGCTGATTTTACTATTTAATTCAATGCTGTCGCTCTTTAAGAACGCTGGTGACACGCCTGATGACGTCATTATCTCGCAACAAGCGCGTTGGATCGCGAGAAACATGGCGCACGATTGAAGGATGTACCGACAACTGGACGTTGGACGATACAAATTGCTAGACAATACGTTTGAGCATAAAATAAAAAGAATATTTGCTTGCTCCGAGTGAATAACGGATATATTTCATCTCGTGGGTGAAAAACTGAAATATTTTCACTCACTCGATGAAATATATCCGTTATTCACTCGTTTCAAGCAAATATCCTCTCTTTACATGGGTAAATATTATCCCAAATATTGCGTACGTCTGATAAACTGATGCCTGACTGTAGTTTTGATAAGATAACATTATGAAGGTTAGACTTTTTCATTTAGGCCGAACTCCCCATGAGTTTTCAATTGAAGTATCCAATATCGTTCCTTATGTGTGCGTTCAATATCGGCCCACCCCTGGTTAGAATCAATCGGTAGCCTCTCGAGTGTCTCCACTGAATGCCCAGTCGAGTTGTGGTGGTTGGCGAGTTTCGCGTTGATTTTGTTGCGAAGGTGGCTCTTGCGGTTATTCATTCGTTTTTTGAAATCAACGTTTTTGCCAACATATTGAGTGCCACGGGCTTATATATTAATTCTATTTGATATCCGTGTATAAAAAACTTGCAAAACCTCAGCCTAGCAGTGAGTGATTGACCCTGCTAAATCTTTCATTTCCTCAGCAGCTGAGGAGCATATCGGAATCGCCACCACCGATTTTGTACCCGGTCACAAGTGTGAAAGGCTTTGGAGGCGGACTCATCCGTGAAAGGTTCACCCCCCCTGTGACCTATGAGGACATGTTCACAACAGAAGTTACGCCATACCCTCACGCCCCAACTGTTTGCAGATTCCGATGAATCGAAGTCCAGCAATTCGACAAGTGGCATACCCATCATACAATGGATATTCCCAAAGCTGTTTATCATACATCATCTCTGTACATATAGTTAATTCCTTCCTATACGTCAGAATCGCGCTTGTGGTGCAGGTAAATTTGCACATCAGTCAAGGGAAGTAATTTAGGGAAGTAACTAACGGTTAAATGAATGAAAATGATGGTTGTGGATTGACATATAAGATTGAGCAGACGCACTTTAGCTAACATTTATGATGTAAGTTAACTATAGTATTTTTAACACTATAATATCACCATAAGTTTTATATAATTTGATTATTCAGGTTCCAAATCTAAATAGATTAAAAAGTATACACATGTCTACAATAAATTGATAAACAGACCACAAATAGTACACTAGAAGCTAATGAATGCAATATGCTATTGGCTAATAAATATGAAGTACCGTATATACCTGGTTTTGCTAAGTTAGTACTGAATACAGTATTTGTGACGATATATATTTATTGAAAGCTATTAGCCATGTATTTAATCTGTTAACTGTGCAGTTCATCTAATAATTAAAACTATTAACTAATGCTAGCAATCATTGAATTATATCACAAATTAATAGAATAAAATAACTGAATAAAATAACTATTTACTTAAAACAATAATGTTAGCGCTTACAGAAGTAGAATATATATATATATATATATATATATATATATATATATATATATATATATATATATATATATATATATATATATACATGGCATTCTTAGAAGCCTGTAGTGTCTACTCAATTATAAAGACGTATTACTGTATGTTTTTGTGTGTTCTTAGAACTTTGTGTGAATGTAGCCTCTCTCATCTGGAATTTATTTTATTCAACAGTTTAATCACAGTTATATGCACTGACTACTAATGTTATTAGCTATATCACATCTATATGAAATTACGAAAATGTAAAGAAAAAAGTGAGGCGGGTCTTACTCTAATCTGGCTTTGCTCTTTACTCTAATCTGGTTTTGCTCGCTCAGCGGTTAAGCTAAAACATTTTCTTTCCATTTTCATAATTTCATTAGTAAATTCTTTGTTATCAAGTTTCTGAAATAAAAATTTATCAATATGATGTTTTCGATTGTCATTATTTATTCTATCTGGTCTAAATTACTGAAGGATATGTGGACATTTGTCTCGCTTGAGTAAAGGTTCTTTTGATAGACTGGGGACCCTTAAATTATTACAGAAAAAGTTTAGATTTTGGATAAGACATCATGGTGATTGGCTTCCGGAAAATATGAATGACAAGAGGGTGGTTTTTTAATTGTACGATAGGTGGGTTGGGTGGTCTAGGTTGTTTGTTTTATCTTTAAATTCAGAGAGTAGGAAGGTGGATGATCTATTTTTTTTTATTTACTTCTTTTTTATTGCTTGAGGGAGAATAGAGTGTTGGCGTTTAAAAAAAATAAAAAAAGAATAGGCGAATGGGTGGCCTTGGGTTTGTAAAAATAAAATTAAAATAAATTGGAGAGTGGGAAGCCCTGTTTTTTTTTTTAATAAAATAAATTAGGTGGATAATATGATCTACGTTTTTATTTTGGTGGATAAAAGAAATGGTAGCCTAGGATTTAAACAACAAAAAAAAAAAAATTGACGGTAAGCGGGTGGGTGTCCAACCCCAACCACATCCTGATGACACCCTCTGCTATCTAATTTCAATTTACATTTAATCTATCCTGATTTATATATAAAGCATATCCTGAACCGCATGTTCTGTTTATGGTGTTGATACGCAAGTAAAGTAACTCGTAAACATAATTGTATCTCCCAACACACTAAGAAATTTATCCCCATTGACCATTTAGCTCGCTGTACTGTGCCATTATTTATAATGTAATGTATATATATATATATATATATATATATATATATATATATATATATATATATATATATATATATATAATATATATATATATGTGTGTGTGTGTGTGTGTGTGTGTGTGTGTGTATTCCATTGCTTTTAGGATAGTAAGTGAATTAACAATACTGGAATTTGAAAATCTGGATATAGATGTATTTAGGTTTCACTATGGTCAAGAACTCTAAATTTATCTACTACTTATATTTTATATACAATGTAATATTCCGTGTATCTGGTCAATGTGTGCACAATAATATGCTTGTGTATTTCAATAATGATTTCTTTTACATGTCAATTGTGTCAGTGAAAAGGTTATCTGTTTAAATAATATTCAATTAAAGTCTGGTAACAAATAATTTCTTCTTATTCAGGAAATTTTTCTGTACTTTATATTATGCGTCACCAGATGCGCCACATCTTATCTCCGAGAAAGCAAAAGTTGTATAATTATGTAACCATGTTCTTATCTGAACGTCATTTTCATACTGTAAACTGACATAATTTACCGTAATTCAGCGTTACTGTGTCGTATCAGCAGCGTTACCGTCGTATAGGCGGTGTTGCTGGTTGCACAAAGTGCATAACCTGATCAGAATTATATTGTAAAACTTCAGCAGAGTTATAGCCTTTTGGACCTCGTACTTGCTCTCGTCGTGGACAACAAGACAGAATCGTGGACAACAAGACAGAATCGTGGACAACAAGACAGAATCGTGGACAGCAAGACAGTGTATGGACAGCAAGACGGTGTACGTTTGTTAACAATATAAATATATAGTATTGTCACAGTAACGCGATCTTGATTGCTAGATCACGTCGAGTTGTCAGCATTAGAAAATCCGGATCATGACGAGACGCGAAGCGTCGAGTCATGATCCCGATTTGTATGCTGACAACGAGACGTGATCTTGCAATCAAAATTGCATTACTGTGATAATGATATTTTTGTTATATACCTTTCAATTTTCAGATAATTTAACAAAATCACCATATGTAGTTGAAACTGCAAGAAATTGCACAAAATTCAACCTCTTTAATACGAACTTCATCTTAAAGCATGAACCGAATTACTTTTTGAAAGGCTGACATGCGCATGAATATTAGTTTTATGAATGAAGTTTGTGAAACAACGCTCGCTCAGTTTGACTACCTTCAGTGTCAATAATTATAGGTTACTGCATTTGTATGGGAAAATATGAACGAGTTTTCTGAGTTATACTGCACGACGTAAGGAGTGCAGTATAGCTCAGAAAAAACGAGTTCATATTTTCCCATACAAATGCAGTAACCTTTTTATTATATACTCATTTTTGCTTTTCTACCTAAGGCTGAATAAGAAAAAAGAACACACTACAAGAAACAAAGTAACTGAATTTCTGCTATATTCTAAAGTAAATACATAACCGAAGTTAAACCAATACACAGTAACAGTATTCATGCGCACATGGCACCGCCCAGTGACCTTTGAACTTGGTAGAGTACGCTCGCTCAGTGATTTGTTTCAAAAAGAAATCTCATTTTGGTCTACTTAAAATTGAAATTTTGAGTCATATTGTGAATGACTCCGCCTTGGAACAACTTTCCCAGTTGATCTGGAATGGAGGGATTTTGTTTTTCTGTCGATTCAACTAAATTCTGCTCTTTTAGTTTTTAGCTGGGTATATTACGTACGATGTACATGTAGCTAGAGAGACTGGCCTCGACAGCAAGCTAGCTTATACATGTGTTACTGTCCTGTCATTGATAGTTTGGAATCATAAAGTGGACAAAATATGAAATTCTTTTAAGTGAAATTCTCAAGAAGATGCAGGATTAAATATTTTTGTTAGGGAATATCAAATTCAAAACCCGCCTTCTGTAGTTGTATTTTTTCGAATTTAGTGCTAGCTTGGACTGACTTGTAAAATTGACGGTCTCTGAGAAAAACGGAATATCATTTGGTCATAAGATGCCTTTTTATGCTATTTTTTTTTTATAGACTCTAGAGAGCACGGTTCATAGTCAGAATTTTGGCTAAATAAGTGTTTAAATAATCAGAATGATATTTTCAATACTGCATGCCTCACGTTTGTTGTCATAAAGCCACCGCTGTACATTGTGAATATCACGTTCAGTCACTTGCTTGGTTGAAAGATTCTTTTGTGACTCAGTGAATTCATCCACATCGTCAGCTTTATCATCTCTACTCTCAAACAGCTTGTTTAGTTCATCCACAGACAAATCTAATAAAGCAAAGCTCTGGTGTCTGCTACATTTGCGTACATTGTTTGTTTACAATAAAAAGTAGTTCCTAACACGCGATACTATTTTTAGACACACGTGTCGTGCAGTATGAAGCCGTGCAGTATGGAGAAATACTGCACGATTCTGACAATGCAAAGTTAATGGAGAAAAAAATGAGTATATAATAACACGAATTCTTCGACGCTTGAGGACAGACTTCTCATATATGTGATTTACAGTTATTGTGCAGTTCTGAAATTTTGCATCACGGAAGTTTTAACCAGCTGAATGACTTGAAGTTTATTTCAGAGGCCAGGTTGAATGCGGTTGAACTGTTTCTGGTGATACATTGCGAGAGGCTCCGATGGGAACTTGACACGGGAATGACAACATTATTTTGACAGTTATTTACAACAGGATTGGAGAAATTGTTGGAACTTGATGGTACAGATTTGTTGCAGAGAACATTGCTCATTTATAATTTCAAATTCATCCATTATGCGTGAAACTCACTAACGTTACCATTTATGAGTTTCCGTAAATGGGTTGTACTGTACAACTGTAATGTTTTGGTACTCGATTTCCGAATATGATCTTGTTTCAAACGAACATTTTGGCAATATTTTACTACTTCAAAATAAAGGATAAATGCTTTTTTATTGTTGTTGTGACAAAAACATGGTTTAGACCTTTCAGATATTTTACATATAACGCAAGATTCCTTAACTAACGTCGCTGTAAGAGCTTTGTTTACTGCTAGTGTTGGCATTCCATCGCTAGGGGCGCTGCTATTGTCACCAGGAAACCTCGAGGATAAAGAAGTCTCAGCCTCGTTTGAGAGTATGGTGATACGGGTTTGGAAAACGATAGTATCGTTTTCCTGCTTGTAGGAAATGACGGTAAAATTCTGGCTCTTTCTTGGGTATAAAATTGGTAGGTGTATAATAAATATCAAACTAAAACTTCAGTCTTCTACGTTAGCATTTTGAGAACAGTTCGAAAACTTATTATGTACACCTCACAAGCATCACAAAAGACACAGTTTCAGAATAAAAATCCTACTGTGTTATTATTCTAAGAAGAGCATAAAACCAAACTAAAATCAAAACAAAGGAGAAAACATAATTTTAACCGTTTTAGCGGGTAAAATCAGGTATAAACTGAACGTTGAAAAATAATGTTGACAAAATATACCCCTGGCTAATGCCAATGCCATTAGATAAGATACCATTGCACTAACACCTACGAAAATGCATAAAAAGATGCAGAAAAATGTCTGACCTTTTCCTAATGAGCACTTTAACTCCGTGAAAAAGTAGTTAAACTTGTCAAAAATCAACTCCATAATATTACATCACACATGACGTTAAGATTCTGATGCACTGAAAAACTTCCTCCTGATAATTCAGCCTAAAGTGATATGTCAGGATCAACATATATTTCCTATGTGTTTATCATGTAAATAATTTTGTGTGTTATGACGTATTGATTGTTTCTCTCGATCAGTACATACTGAGTTAAGTTATTAGTTCTTATGTACATGTAAATGTGGAATTGGCTAGAGGGAATATGTATATGTGAAGTATGAATGACTAGTTGATAAATACGTCCGCCTAATGTTTCATTGGCTGCGACAGTTTAGAGGAAGTTGGTTGATAAAACCCCAGGCTCATAAATTAGCTCATCACTTCCGTTTTATTCCTTTAATTACGTTGGAAATCATCTATCGTATGACATTTATCTGAGAGAGTTGCCTGATCACATACATAGATTCCCAAGGTAAGTAAAATCTAGGAAATCATCTATCGTATGACACTTATCTGAGAGAGTTGCCTGATCACATACATAGATTCCCAAGGTAAGTAAAATCTAAGAAATCATCTATCCTATGACACTTATCTGAGAGAGTTGCCTGATCACGTACATAGATTCCCAAGGTAAGTAAAATCTAGGAAATCATCTATCCTATGACACTTATCTGAGAGAGTTGCCTGATCACATACATAGATTCCCAAGGTAAGTAAAATCTCCCATAGTCACATCGAATTGAAGTTTTCTTCTCGATTGGCTTAATTTAATATTACATTTTGACCAAGTTCTAGGATATTATGCTAAAACGTTTAGAGAAAACATCAGAACATACACTTCTCTGCATGCAATACTGGTATCAATCGATCATATCGTAGTTTTAACATTATGACTGCCAAGCACTTTTAGGCATTCAATATTCTCATAGATGGACGTCTTCGTTATATATTTTTTTTATTTTTCCCAGCGCGGTTTTTCAACTTTCGTGTTATTATATATATATATATATATATATATATATATATATATATATATATATATATATATATATATATATATATATATATATATATATAATGTGAATATGTCCATGTGATGGTTCATGAATAGAAAAAAATGTTTACTCAACAGGCAGTCAGTAATATATTCATATTTTATTAATAAGGTATGAATATATTACTGAAATTTATGTTTAATGAAGATATATATATATATATATATATATATATATATATATATATATATATATATATATATATATATATCCATTCACCAACTTTACATCAGTCATTCATTCGACGATATATATATATTTCATCCGAAATATTCGGAAAGAATATTTCAGCTTTGTTCTTATGCTCTGACATTGAACTTTGGCAAATTGGCAAAGTGCAGGAATGCATTCTTTTCGTAATCTCAGAAATAGTTACCATACAGAGTGTGTTTATTTGCACGAAATCATAAATTTTAGCACTTATTGTCTCCCATGGTCGATTCCATTTTAGACCCCACATGCGCGACGCATACCGATGTAAAATTTTACAAACCGTTAGAAAGCATTCAATAATGTACCTTTCTTACAACAAGGGCTTAAAGTTTCGGAATTACCTACCACTTACAAAAACTATATTTAGTGAACTTAGCCCGATAAGTTTAACGAAGACATTTTAGAATGTCAAACAATCCCACAAACCTAACTTTTTCTTTTTTTGCAGACAATCATGAGGGTTTTAGTTCTCTTCTGTGCGATGGTTGTCGTGACTGTCGCTCAGGACAGCATGATGAGCTTCAGCTCCTTTGGAAGTGGCACATCACCAGGTTCTGGCGGTGACTTTTCCGCTTCTGCCTGGGGCGCCAATTCCGGCGGCAACGGCGGAAACAAGAATGCCATGTCTCCATCTGTAAACACCAATAACAACATGGGTGGAGTGGGTAGTGCCAATACTATGCAGACCAGTAACAATATGATGAGCAGCAACCAGAACAACCAGAACAACATGAATAATATGAACAATATGAATAATATGAACAATATGAATAGCATGAATACAGCGAACAACATGAACAACATGAATAACATGAACAATATGAACGCTATGAACAATATGAATGGCATGAACGTGGGGATGAACAATGGAATGAACATGAACAGTGGGATGGGTATGAACAATCCCATGGGAATAAACAGCGGAATGGGAATGAACAGTGGAATGGGAATGAACGGTGGAATGGGAATGAATAGCGGAATGGGAATGAACAGTGGAATGGGTATGAACGGCGGAATGGGAATGAACGGCCAGTTCGTAGATCCGACGCAAATGGGAATGCTGGGAGTCAATGGGCAAGGTTTCGGAAACTCTGGCTTTGGTCCTAACCAAGGCAATCTTTTCATGAATCAACCGACGAGGGGTCAGTTCGGCCTGCAGGGACAGCGGCAATTTGGACAGCCCCCAATGGGTATGGGTATGGGTATGGGAATGGGACAACCTCCAATGGGCATGGGTATGGGTATGGGTATGGGAATGGGACCAGGCTTCCAAGGAATGTTCTCCGGCACGCCATCTTTTAGTCGCACACCCTTTCCAGAATTCAGCACGGCTTTCCAACCGGACTTTTTCAATGATCCATTCATGAGCTCATTCGCTCCTAGTCCGTTCTTCCCACAGCCATCAATGTTTTCACCGTTCGGTAAGTAGCTCTTTGTGCACAATTCGATATATGTAAAAGAAAATGTACTTATTTATCTTTATTCATAAGTCCGTCACCGGTTAAATTGAACGTAGAATTTATTAAAATAATTGTCTTAAGGACACTAAGATGCTGTCTGTATATATCTCTATCACACAGGACATGATGCTGTCTGTATATATCTCTATCACACAGGACATATCAAAATATAAAACTACTCAAGATTCCAGCCACTTACTCCAATTTTCTTTTTGTGTCTGCATCCAATCAAATTCATATCGGTTTTTGATGCAAAGTGCAGAGTTTCTTCCAGAAATACATACAGCAAGGGTTTATTACGAAACTGCGCAGTCAGCTTCGGAGGCTACTCATATGTTACTTTCTTCTTCACTCCCCGCCTAACCTGGAACGCTTATACTTACTGCTTGTCTGTCTCAATTGCTTTCTTAACAAAAAGATGTTCCTGTCTTTTCTGATCCCGCAATTACTCTGTCTTTTCAGAATTTCACTGTCTACCCCACAACTTTCTTTTTCATATGACATACTTTACATATTTCTCTTGAAAAACAAGAACACAAGTTTTTTTATATAGTTTTAATTACTATGGCCAATTGTCAATACTTTTACCCTCACTTCATCTAATCCTGCCAATTAGTATACAATCAGTGTCGGACCAACATAACAAATAGCTAAATGGATGCCTAAATACAACAAAGGCAACTATTTTGAAGAACAACACGAATATAATCGAGTTTAAGTACACTATTACATGACCAAATAATTTTTGGGTAGAAAATGAATATGCCACAAGAAACGTTTATTCATACTAACAAAGGCACAGAATGAACATAAAACAAAAGGAAGAAAAGGCCATACTACAAAGAAAAATCTATTAAATTCAAAGGGCAATGAATTATAACCAAATAAAAGAAAACAAATTGTATACCACACTTAATAACCTTGTTCTAGCTTCAGTTAATAGCCATATACTGGCATATTACACCAAGTAACATTTAATTTCAAATATATACTAACGTCTGTTATATAATGTACCGTAGAATGTCTACATTCATGACTAAATAGAGTAGGACCAGTCCGGTTTGTACATGCACTAATCTAAATATAAAGCACATACACACGCTACCGTGTCGATTGTTTGTTGAAAAGCAAAAGCAATCATTGAATGAAAATCATATGGACTAATAAATAGTCTATTTTCTCATTCGTTAGATTTCATTTCTATTTTTGAGTTTGTTTTACATCAATCAAACGATATGGTAGCATATGCATACGTTGTCGTCTGCTTCATCAGAATTGTTAAGACATCATTCAGAGGTATACAACTTTATTGATTGTCTTTGATGCCCAAATTGATTTTGCTAAATTTGATCTTGATTTCCACTTTCATAAACTATTTTCCCCGTTTTCTTTTGTCCATAAGGAGACTCTTCGTCTCCCGACGAGCCCTCCTCTAAATCTAGATCCCGATCTAAATCTCGGTCAAAGGACTCCAAGCAACAGTCTGTCCCCTCAATGATCCCCGGAACAGTTGTTACTGGTACCATTATGGAAGATGGCACCTTTATGCCCATGTCACCGATGTCATCCAGGTTGGGGGGAACGATGGCAGGGGGCATGACCAACATGGGAGGCATGATGCCAAGCATGGGCAAGCCCGTCGGGACGGGTTTTCGCGGCGCTCTGGACTCAATGCAATTCATGACTGGTATACATATATCTGCTCGCGAATGCGCAATTCTGACTTGTATCCATATCCTACCAATGCATCGTTTGTGTAGACGCTTTGTGGGTGCTTGTTCTTGACACTTATACTCAATTTTTGCACATATACGCTGCGTATACGCCTTGCGCATAAGGAGTATTGTGTTATCCAAAGGGCAAGGAACTTTTGAATTGCTGCTTCATTTCAATTCTTCACGTTATTGACAAAATTGCATCCTTGATAACATATTTTTTAAATAACACATACTAACGCAGATGGAGTTTTGGTTAGCGAATTGTGAACAAATGTACACGAGAGAGAAGTGCTATTTTGTTCCTTTCTTACAGAAGTTTCAATTCCATGACAAATTGTTATGAGAACATGACATATCTTGTATACAAAATAAGCATGTTTGCAAGTCAAAAACTCGTACCACGAGTGAACTGTCGCACATCTCGTGCAGATAAATCGTGATTGTTTCACTGCCTGACAAAAAGGCACACTTGATCACAACTTGTTTAGTCCGCATGACTTTTTATCTCTTCCATACGAGACATTCATCCCTCGACAATCACATTCTACACCTCGCAGAGTCTCATACCGAGTTTACGTAAATAATTTTCCCTGGAAATATAGAAAATCGGAGATGCCTTGTGCATACAAATCTTAATACTTAGTCGATTTTAATGGTAGCATTCATTATCATTTGGTTTAAACTTCGGTGATCATCAGAATTGTAAAAAAAAATTCACACTAGGGTGAGAAACAAAAAATTTTCATGTTTGATTTGGCTAATATTTAAACTCTGCAGATTCTATGATTCCTGTATTCTTACTGCTGTTAAATTACTTTTAGCACATATAATACATGGAGTGAAGCTGGTGACCAAAAATTTGGATCAGACTAAATCACCACTCAGATGTTTCGGTAAATTGGCTCAGTTGAATTTTAAACGCTAAAATCCATTTCTTTTCATAATAAAGAGTATCAGTAACACACCCAAAACAAAGTTCTGGTCACAGCTCCAAAACACACAGTACATCTGCCAAATATGTACGAAGTGTATTTTCATTCCACTGCACGACATTATGGTACCGGAGCATAATGGCTACATTTCTTTTATTTCCCATCAATACAATGAAAATTCGATAATCCAGAGATCAGTTATCCATATTTCTTTTGTCCTGCGATTAACGTGTCCCTTGGTCCTAGATTTGTTCTTTACCACCTGTTCACTTATCTGCTCGTTCATTTAGCCAACTGATATAAATATACACCTACTAATCAGACTAATATGCAATTTAATGCATATATAATATGTAGACTGAATATCTCAATGTCTTCAACATAACTGCTTAGCGATTAATATATACACGGTACTGCTGTAACTCTTTTTCAAATACAACTTTTCAGGTGATATATACACTTTGCAGGTGATATATACACTTTGCATACGTATTAAATCAATGTATCCACTTTGCAGTTCACACATATATATTCCAGTTTGCATGGTTATATATAACGGGGATTTGGTGTTTTGTTTACTTTGTAAAGACATAATATTAGTCGCTATTTGTATATATTAGTCGTGGACGACGTAATAATGCATATGAAGAAAGACAAACTTTATTTCCACCTGTATTGAGTGGATAGTCTCCTTCTACTCCTCCTGCTAATTCTACTACTGTCACTACGACTACTTCTACTTTCAATTTGACAGTGACATGGCCTTAAAGATTTCAGAACTGTAAGCAGAGACAGTGTTTATATAAAGTGTGTAATCACATTCAAATAAATTCACTGCATTTCTGGTGAGAATTTCAGCTTAAATCGTCAACGTAATGTGTCATAAATTCCAGATTTTCAATGAAGTAGAAATGTCGCTTCTCTAGGATGAAGAAGTTATCGGTCAAAATTGTTTATCATGCAAAGAGGATGTTACAACTCTACATGAGGCTCTGTAATGAGAGAAGCAAGCTTATGCAATATTATATCTTCGGCTAAAGCTATGAATCTTATGTAAAACTAATGCTTCTTTTTAATTGCAGGGAAGAAATAAGCTTAGATGTAACAGAACATGGAGACAATTAGATCAGTTGAAAGACAAGAGTACCAGCAAAAAGTTCCACATTTTCTCCGCATCAAGTTAAGTTTTCGATCATCTTTCGTTTCATGTAAGAAAATTCCAGGAACTCTTCTTCTGAACTTGTAAATGTATTTTCGTTAGAAGAAAATAAGGATGATATTGTGGTGAAATAAATTATTTCGTTTCAAATCATGTTGTCTCTTTGACAAAAGATATGTAAGGCAAAGTGAACGATGTAAGTCGTGAATGCATTATACCCACTGAACTGTTACCTTCATAATCTACCGTTATATGAAAGTACACTTTTTAGCTTTCGAATGTGTGTGTGTGTGTGTGTGTGTGTGTGTTGAGAGAGAGAGAGATAGAGGGGGGAGGGAGAACGGAACAGTTAATGAAGATATTTGAGAATTTGTATTATTTGCTTGATGCAAAGTGATATCATAATGTTTTGTTCTATATAAGGTGATTAAATGTTTGAGTTTAAAGCTATGTGTATCATTTTCATTTACATAAGCTTAGAAATGAAGTAAATATATGTTGAGTGCTTTGGGCGCGGATGTTTATTGCTTCCGCTTTCATTCAGTGCTCAGAGCCATTTCCGTACATACTAACCGATTAACGTTCAATTTGTCATATGTCCAGGTGTGCTGTGGTTCTCTTCCCCGTCTCGCAATGTAATCAACAATAATACTTGTATAGTGCCTTAGGGTGTTCAAAAAGGGGAGAGGGCATAGTTTATCCACGATCATTAACAAATAGTTTATCCACGATCATTAACAAATAGTTGATTATTTTAAGAGATGAATATAAAAGAACATTTAAGTTACTCAAGACCAAAACAACTTCCACTGTAACAAAGGAAGTCAACAAACTCACCAAAATCATAAACCTGGTGTGTCATCTGGGGTCACCACTCAGGTTTAGAGAAAAAAAATTAGCCAAATGGAAATTTTCGGGGAAAGTAACTCTCCCACGAAGGGTTTGTAACTTATGAGCTTCCATTTTAGTTTGTTTCTATGTCATAGAAGTTAGCAGGACTCAGGAAAAAAAATTCCCATGCACTCGTCTCTGGGATGATATAGTTGCTAGAGTTACTCGTCCCTGTGCTCATTATACTCAACACAGTACACTTCTCCTCTACAATGCGTACGCATTTCCTAATGAACCACACGCAAGCTTGATACTAAAATGGGTCAAAACCATGAAAATATTATAAACCACACGCAAGCTTGATACTAAAATGGGTCAAAACCATGAAAATAGTATGAACCACACGCAAGCTTGATACTAAAATGGGTCAAAACCATGAAAATATTATGTTCTCATACATGGCTCCTTGGATACACATATGACAAGCGACAAGGTTTGTAACTTGAGACATTGTAGTTGCACACATATCCCTTGATTTTGTAGTGGTATTCGCGTTTGCGTTGAAACTTTTCAGCAATCTAGGGGTCATAATGTTCTTTTTCAACAAGCTATCACACCTCTTTATGAGTTAGATACAGGAAAAGCTAAGAGACGGAGAAAGTGAAAATTTTATGATTTTCGTCTGGTCAGACATTGACACGCTTTCCCCAGATCACCAGTATTTTCAAGACTGTGCAGCTTCATTAATACATTGTCCTGACAAAGTTAACACTCCAACAGATATTTATAAGTATGTAATTACTTTTCACATGAAAAATGTCAGTAAATTGCAGGTGAAAGGAAACTTCCAACTGTCTCAATTTCCACTAACTTTCGTACATAATGATCTATTTTGGTAAAACTTGCATTCCATAGAACTAAATACGGGCGCCATAAAAAGGAAGATTGATGATTGGCCAAAAGAATTGGAACATGTCTAGGTCCTTACCTAAATTAGATTTCGACCAATTAGCTATCTCGACATCATCTGCTTTATAAATAGATTACAACATCATGCACTGTGGGAATCGCCTGAGACACTTAAAATATTAATTTCGAATGTAAGTTGGCAACATTTTTCTTTTGAAAAGTATTTACATACTTACAGAAATATCTGTTGGCATCTTCCATTTGGCATGACAATATATCAATAAAGCTTCATTCTTGAAATTACCGGTAACCATGAACAACTAACATTGTCTGACCAGATGAAAAATCACAAAAAATGTTGACCGTCTCCGCCCCTTAGATTCTTAGAGGTCTAATTCATTAAGACGTGTAATAGCTCTTTGAAAGGAAAACTTTCACCACAGCAAAATGAAGCCTAAATTACTGAAAAGTCGTACTGTAAATGCAAACGCCATTAAGAAATCGAGAGCTAGGTGTGAAACTGCAACAGAATATGTTTATAATATTTAAGCATTTTAGTAGCAAGCCTACATCGGGTACCTGTGTGAAAAAAAAAGTCGTTTCCTTTGCAACATGTTCTAGAATGACAAAAAGTAGGCAAATTAAGCAAAGGTTATCTATAACGCCAAATGTTAAGCGATGTTGAACTTAAGAGCTTGCTACTGGTCGAAAATGCATTTATTCTCAAGGTGCGAATCTGCATATATTCGACCCAGAGACGAGAACGTTGTAAAGTTTTACTCGGCCCAGCCAATTTTTACCCGGTCAGGACGAGAGGACGAGTGGTTTTCCTGAGCCCGGCAGTTAGATATATACAAGTCTACTTTTCAGGATAAATTGTCAGTATGCTGATAACTTTTGTATGAAAGCAGGCATTTAAAAACATAAGATCTCCGATGAGAATAATCTATTTCAACGGCAACAAAAAAATAAATAAATAAAATAAATAAGTATGGGCACGAATTCTGAAGAGAACAAAATGCTTGCCAGTGATGCGTGTACTCTCATGAACTTGAAATGTGTTCATTGTACACAAATGCCCCACCACATTATCTGAAAACTGTCCGGCCGGCCGGATGGACGGACAAGTGTATGCTGCTGCCTCATTCGTGGTGGGACATAAAACTCCACAGCAGTCTACTTCTCATGCAAATCGGCAAACCCCCCCAAAAAAATTCTGCAGCTAGCAAAAATATACAAAAAATCCCCCCTCCCCCACATAAATGCGGTGATCCTTTTCGCTTATATTGTGAGACAATGTCAACTATGTTTATACAGGCTTGAGAAGTCAGGTTATTAAGATATCATTGTTATAAACTGACAAGCGCTATGATTCGAGAGGACTACAAAATAGCTTTTTATTTTATGATACTGAAGTTACATTTTGCAAAAGATAATCTTTACGCGCTGTTAAAGGGCAAAGTGGGGAGCATATACAGCGTAGTTTCCGATTTAGGAAGTGAGTCGTAGAAATCTCCATGATAATAGTGACCTAGCTATGGTTTAAAAAAAAAACAAAAAAAAACCGCTTTTCCTCATGAGTTACATAAAGGTTCATTATAGTTGCTTACAAACAAAAAGAGCTAACATACTTTTGGAATAAAAACTTATGCGATCTTTTTTAACGTGGACTTTACCCACGAACAATAGATGAAAAACCAAATGATCACATTGACAAGTTAAAATTCCATCTCTCTCTCTCTCTCTCTCTCTCTCTCTCTCTGTGTAAACTTCTCTATCACAGCTGCTGAGCTATTACATTTGCAAATTTAAAGTACGATCTTTTTCGTGGACTTCATTCACTCAACGCGCAATAAATGAAAATGATCATACTGATGCTGCATCTCTGTCTATATGTACTCTAGCACAGCACAACTAGTAGAGCGTACAAACAATAATAAGAAATGTTGTACACAGTATAAACGATCGTGCTTGTATGCTTATGTTCTGCTCTGCACACTCTAGTCCTTTTCCGAAATTACCAGTACTTATCGATGTGCAATTAGTACAGTTATACTAGTTCAAACAGTGTAAATTAATAACAGGGTAAGCCAGTCTATCATTATCGAAATATCTGGCCTATTGCATCAACCACTTCAATTAATATTAGGCCGCCATCTGCATTAGCCGATACGACACTAAAGTATTAAGAACTTTTTTCAGGACTATACATATATTCCAAATTTGTAAGTACAGCAAAATAAAATTTATTTATTATTTACTTACTTTATGAAGAGAATCATATTTGTGGAGAATTGAATAAAATTAAAGCATAGGATTTGCTTGAATCTACTTTGCAGCACCTAGCACTCTACTTTGTAGCACCTAGCTTGGCGATAACCTATATTTTGTATAACATGTATATTTGACAATTGTAGTTGATTTATTTATAAAATATTTAACATAAACAGACATAGCGTAGGCCTATATTTCATGTCTCAATTTATCCAAGAATGTCAGGTTATCTAGTTAAAAGGTATTTATGAAAGATAATTGATTTCTCTGAAGCAAGATAAATCACCCCCTCCCACCTTCTCATATCCCTGTAAGGGAAAAGTCTTGACAGTGTCATTACTTATCGTTTGCAGCAAAAATCGATTTGTTAGAGAACAGGAGAGAAAGCTTTAGCCAGAGTTTCGCCCGGGAAATAAGATTTTAGAGTGTTTTTCAAAGATTCTAGCTCAAACTAAAATTGAGTAAGTATGCTCTTGAGTCAAGCCTATAGGGACAACTGCTCACCACAGGCACTTATTCCAAGCCTATAGGGACAACTGCTCACCACAGGCACTTATTCCAAGCCTATAGGGACAACTGCTCACCACAGGGACTTATTCCAAGCCTATAGGGACAACTGCTCACCACAGGCACTTATTCCAAGCCTATAGGGACAACTGCTCACCACAGGGACTTATTCCAAGCCTATAGGGACAACTGCTCACCACAGGCACTTATTCCAAGCCTATAGGGACAACTGCTCACCACAGGGACTTATTCCAAGCCTATAGGGACAACTGCTCACCACAGGGACTTATTCCAAGCCTATAGGGACAACTGCTCACCACAGGCACTTATTCCAAGCCTATAGGGACAACTGCTCACCACAGGCACTTATTCTGAGTGAACACCTCATCATACCAGACAAATATA
Organism: Margaritifera margaritifera; assembly: GCA_029931535.1. Lineage (NCBI taxonomy): Eukaryota > Metazoa > Mollusca > Bivalvia > Unionida > Margaritiferidae > Margaritifera > Margaritifera margaritifera. Next base: position 969,043 of record JAQPZY010001492.1, read on the forward strand.
GATTATGAATATGAATAGCAACTTATTTAATTCATTATGTTCATATTTTTTTCAGTGCACTGATAACAAACACAGATTAATTCTTGCTGTCTTTCCAATTAAATACAAACACTATATCTCTATTCTCTGTCTATCCAACATATTCAAATAGTTAAATACATCATGAAATATTTGTAGTTAAATGAAGACTTTTATAATCAATCAACCAATAGCAAAAGAAGCTAAAACAATAATTAATAAATCACCATTTAATATGTGTTCCAACTAGAAACGAATTAAGGAGGATGAATAAGCACAACTGAAATAGAATTATTATTAAAAGATTCAGAGATTTATTTATAAGAAATGTATGTATATATATATATATATATATATATATATATATATATATATATATATATATATATATATATATAATACTGTAGGATCCAGTGATAGCACTTTTCTTCTGTAGGATCCAGGAATAGGAATTTTTGACTGAGGATCCATGCACATCACGTTTCTCTTGTAGGATCCAGGGATATCACTTTCCGCTCTTTTTGGTGTATCTTTGTAATTCTCTATAATAACTTCTATATACCTTGATTTGTGTAGTAGGAATCCAGATGTACTGTGTACTTGGCTGAGGAATAATCACTGGGTCGACATGCTGGTATGTCTGCTACATACGAATGCCTATACCACCGACTTTGTACCATCATTTTTTGGTGATGTGTGTGCATCGTCGAGATTGTATAGGGGCTGGTGCTTATAGGCAATGTGTTGTGGAATAGATTTTAAACCTCCCGCTCCAAAAAGGAAAATAAATAAATAAATAAAAAGCATCTCCAGAGACCAACAAAATACAATTTAGTCATTGGTTTATTAGATTCCGGTGAAAATATAATACATGAAAATTTCATAGAATTTAAGATATCTGAAAATGTTTATGAGAGAGAGAGAGAGAGAGAGAGAGAGAGAGAGAGAGAGAGAGAGAGAGAGAGAGAGAGAAGATGAGAGTGATCTATACAGATTGAGAAATACACTTTAACATTTTAATCATATTTCAAAGTGGTGGTCCTAATACTGCACATTCGTCGTCACTTGAGGTGACGAGGGTTCCTGATGAGAGACCAGTGTACCTCGTCTATGGAGACAACTACAAAGATGTGAGGTACCATTATGTTGGAGTAATTGTTATTTTTTAAAAATAGGAATACAATATTTTTAAAATTGGTATCATCACAGTTAAATAGACACCACAGACATACACATATCTGTAAAAAATGCTCTAATGTTTTAAATACGTCAGAAAAATTATTGAACATAAAAGACTATGTTACATTGTAGACAATTCAATAGATATAAAACTATCAGCATGAATTAAAAGTTTCGTAAGTCGTTTATTGTGAGTCTGTAAGTATCATAGTGCAACAAACACAAAATTCTGTTAGTGCTATGCAAAAATTTGATTTATCTTGAACAATGCAATTAGATAAAGACATTCCATCAGGGTTATTTTTTGTATCTCAAATAAATCCAAAAGAGATATAAACCATTAGTTTAGAGATAAATGGGCTGTATTCAAGTATTTTACGACGCGTTGGGCAAAATCGCAAAACTAATATATGAAGAGCCTGGACTTACAAATGCAAATCTTATGGTGTTCGCAGAGGAAGATGAAAGACATTTTAATTAACAAATAAATTTCATGTATGAGAGAACAAAAGTATTTAAAGAAAACGCTCGCGACTACAACCATTCAACTGGCAAATATAGAGGTTGTTTTTTCAGATATCCAAAATAGATACAACTGTTCATTCATAACTTCTTTGGCAAGGACTTTATATATGAAAGGTTTATGAAAATTGGGAACGAAATTAAAGTGAAAAGAATGATTAGATTTGTAGATAAGGTTATAAATTCATTAGTCAATCTCTGGAGCAATTGGTTAAAGATTTAAGTGACGAAAAAAAAAAAAAAAAAGAACTGAAACATATTACAGAGGCATGACATGTAAATAATCGAGGAAGGACATTTACCCATACCAGTATTTTGATGGCGTTGAAAGGTTTCATGAAACAGATTTACCACCCAAAGAAACGTTTATTCTTCACTTAACGATTGAAACTTAACTAAGGACGATTACTAATATGTGCATGATGTAGCATTGAACAACCACTTTTCGTGCACTTAACGTGAATTTTAACCCGTTCGTTATAATATTGTGAGAATCTATTTTTAAAAAAAAGCATTGAAAGTGTTTAATTATATCTACTTCATTTAATCATTAAAAAAATGTTGGCATTCATGCACATTAGTTCAGAAGTACCGTTTTTCCAAGCGTGTGTAATTTTGCTTATTTCCGGAAGCGGCATCTATGGTTCGTGACACTGACTAAAAAAGGTGACCGGAATGTGCCGGTTAGGTCAAGGTATGGATATTATTAGTTTATAGCGTCTCCATGTTTTTGAAATAAAAAAATAACATAAAATTTAAATATGAACTTTTTTCCGTTAATTCTATATGCAGTTTGTGCACTTACATTACTGCTTGCTTGTTCATGACTCAAGAGAGAGAGAGAGAGAGAGAGAGAGAGAGAGAGAGAGAGAGAGAGAGAGAGAGAGAGAGAGACATATAGACAGACAGACAGACAGATGGAGAGAGAAAATTAAAAATAGACACTGGTGAATGGATACACATTTTATTATAATAGATTCAATGTCTTTTGATGTACAATATACGTTCATTATGAAATAATACTGAAACGAAAAAGTCCGTAGTGAATCTACATTTCGAGTGTAAATTTTTCTTACGTTGTATAAGAATCCCACATGATTAAAACCAAATATTTACATTGGCTATCACGTTGTATAAATTCCCAAATTTGGTTTTCCTGTTCAAGATATGTAGACAAAGCCACCATGTTATCGGCGGCGTTATCTTTAGCATATAATAGAAAATTCAAGGCCAAAATGTCTAACACAAATAAGGGATTAGTGAAATTATAGATTTTCATTATCATTTCTTTAAATTACATGAAATTACCTGTTTAAATGTTATTTCGTCTGAAGTTACTATTTAATTCAATGCTGTCGCTCTTAAAGTACGCTAGCGACACAGTTGATGACATCATTATCTCGAAACAAGCGCGTTAGATCGCGAGAAACATGGCGCACGATTGAAGAAAACTCGCGAGATCGGGTGGTTGAACGATATTGATTCATTTTGGACTGAACACATTCGGAGATCTACATGACTATTACGTAATGAAAGATATTTCGAAGTTATGTGACATTTTCGACGAGTTTAGGAACATCTGTACGAAAAATTACAAAATAAACCATACTCACGATTTCAGAGAACCATGACTTGCTGATAGTGCCTCATTAAAGATATCGCATGTTGAATTATAACTTTTTACAGACTATAACATGTTATGATTGAGAGTGGAATTCTTGGAGGAATTAGCACGATACAAGAATAACCGCCTCAAAATACCAGATTGAGACGACAATAATACTGGCTGCATTGTAGAAGTAGACCTGAATATTTCATTACATCTGGAGGACAATTTCAAGGACTATCCATTAGCTGAAGAGAAATTAACTCCAGATGAAAATTATTTATCACCGTTGCAAAACAAATTGTAAAATATGATTACAAGGTTAAAATACCAACAATAACAAAATTGTTGTGTACATCGAAAAAAAAAAAAAAAAAGTAGGCCTTTCACTACAGAAAATTAATGCTTTACATACAGTTAGTTTAAAAAAAACTGAATTCATGATATACAGAATTGTCTTGTTTGAGCAACAACAGTGGTTAAAACCTACCATAGAGCAAAATACTAGTATGATACAAAAACAACAAGCAATTTCGATTTTTTTTTTCTTCAAACTAATGAATAACAGTTTATTTTGTCAATAGATGGAACATTTCAAGTAAACAAAAAAAAAAAAAAACCAAAAACAAAAAACCCCCCAAAAATATGTACATATGACACAAAAAGGAAAAATGCTGAACAGATCTATCATTTGCCAGGTGAAAAATTATTGACTACGAATTTGTGTTGGTGTGAAAAACAAGCAAATCAAATTAACTAAACCGATTTATGATGGATTTACAGTGTTAGTATTACCTAAATGGTTGGTGTAAGAAGTTTAGCACAAAACATTGAAAGATAAATACGGTGATGGATGCAGCAACTCATAGCTGATACACATTCTTTATGCATTGATGCTGAGACAAAACTTTTACAGCGACATGAAGGATACCATCAAATGATATGAAATTAGTGGCTATTCCAAGGAAAACTAACACATATTAACCTGTCAAGGGTCAGTAGGATTGAGATCCAAAGCTTATTCATTCAAGACTGAAAAAGAAATGTTGTACACGAATTAAAAAATGTGATTATAAAGAATTAAAAAATCCAGATGTACCGAAATTGCTTAGTTAATCGCAAGGATGATTAACACGAGATGAATTTACACAGATTATACAATCATGAAATTTATTGAACCAAAATGAATAAAGTTACATTGCGTTCTTATAAAGACAAGCGGTGTTTAGCTGACAAAATAAACACATTACCTTACGGACACCTGAGCCTGCCGAACTACACCTATGGTTCAAGCATATTATATTGAAAAGGTGACTCTAAATGTACTTAAAGGTTTCTTCATTTTATTCTATTACAAAGTGTCTATAATTTCTCTTTTAGTGTGGAATAGTATGGTCTTCTTTAAACACAGTTTCCATTCCGTTTTTTTTGAACTTTTTGTAAGTCACTTCTAAAGTAACGCGTATTGTTTCTGAAATCTTTGATTACAGAGCTGTACTTTTGTACAATAACTCATACTGATATTTCAAAATGTCTGCCATTGAAAGCTAGTTTAGTTAGCTTAGTAGCTTTCTATTTTACGTCAAGATTCCCACAATCATCAATTAGAAGCAAAGTATTGATTGATATATATCAGCCAGTAACTGTACCCACTTATCTTTATTTATCTTCAGTTTTAAGCACCCATTTTCTAATGTAAGTTTTATTGAACAGAAAGTTGTACAGATGATAAATATGTAATCAAATAAATTGCTGTATTCAGTCTCTTTCAGATTTAGTGTAAACATGGCTTTGCCACGCTTTGTAACTCCAATAATTATCATGTTCTGAGGTTCCTTTCGGTACATTTATTTCAACCATAATGATTTAGTTGGATTGTTTTGAATATTGACATGGACATATGAAACAAAATAAATATACATTTAGGTTTTCCTTCCTGTTGATTTGAAATTGAATCTGTTGATGCACGTTAGCTTATATAAGACCGCTAGCATGTAATCCGTTATAGTCTGTACTTCTCAACTCAAGCCCGATGCAATGGTTTCCACAAAACAATTGTTAACAGTTACGTTACAAATTTCATTGTGATTTTGTTGTTCATCGAGAAAATACTTAGTGGCTTCAGTAAAGTGTTGCATCGACTGAAAATCCTAGGAATAAACTATGTTTGGCATATCTTCTATAGTCGCCGATATTTTTTTTTATATCACTGGGTTGTATAACTTTTCTGGATCACTTTCTCCATCTTTTTTACACAGTATCAAACACCCTTCAATTTCATTCTGGGAGAATCAAGAGTGATATTCGTTAAGTTATACAGGCTACTTTGTCAATAATTCTCTCCCTAGTGACGTAGTCGTTAAGGAAAGCGATTCCATTTCTGCATTTATCATTTACCAATTGCGCAGTTGATTTCGAAGTAATCGTATCGCACTAAAAACATATTTTGCAGTTCGTAGTCATGTTTCCCCCCCCCCCCTCCCAACCTTTTAATACTTCATAGGGTTTTACTAGTTTAACATTAAATGATAGGACAAGCAGAAGGATACAATGGACACTTATCTGTAAAAATGTTATAAAGTACAGTGTTATTCTAAAGTTCATTCCATACAATCCAAACCGTATATCTTCAGTACCAGTTGAAGCTCATTACCCACCCGTGATCTCAAATTACTCAATTTTGCATCCACGATGTCTTGTTCAATATATGGGTATTTACAACTAATTCAGATCCCATAGACCCTAATGTTAATCTTTTTTGAAAAATTACTATACTTGGTAACACCGGCAAAACATGTTTACATTCTATGAGTGAGCTATCCAAGATTAAACTATTCGAAAAATGAAAATTATTTGTTGTGAGGCTTGATTTTAAGAAAAATTCCCTGGAAGATACCTTGCTATCAAAACACGATCTGGTAGAGATCTCCCGGTTTATATCCATCCGTACCTGTGCGGAGACAGCGATACAATAAAAATGGTTTCAGGTTCAATCCTACTATTGTGTACAATTTACACACACTTTGGATTCTTCTGAACAAAAATAAATAAATAAATAAAAACTACACTAATTTGTTTCGCAAATACGATACTTAATATCCAACCACACATAGGCTGGTTCAGTAGCTAGTAAAATAATTAGCCTGTGCAGATACAACTTGAAATAACAGGAGTCCCTTCAAGGGACTGATGCTGTACTATCTTGAAGGGACTGATGCTGTACTATCTTGAAGGGACTGATTCTGTACACTCTTGAAGGGACTGATGCTGTACTATCTTGAAGGGACTGATGCTGTACTATCTGAAAAGAATATCCAGGAGTTTATGATAAGATCATCTCTTCTTTTTAACTGCTGAGTGTTCACACCATCTCTGATATTCTTGACCAATAAGATTTTCAAATTACATATTGTGGAAACCATATTGTATCTAATATAGGCACCATTTTCATTTAGGACAAACTAGACACTATTAGAAGAATTTTGGTGAAAACCCCATGTTCATATGACAATCCATTCAGGACAATAAGTGACAAGATTTTCAACATGTTCATTGCGGCAGCCATATTTAAGGTCAGATCAGCACCAAACAACTTGTACAAGATTTAGTAGTATTTAAAGACTACTGAAATGAACAGTAAAAAATATGTCCTGGTGAAATGGCAAGGATATGATGATTCTTTGAACAGTTAAGAACCTGCAGAAAACATAGTGTCATTAAAATAAAATCAACTCCTCAAAGCTTTATTCCATTTGTATCATTTCCAAATTTTATTAATCTTTGCAAGTGGCATATAAGATTGGTGGCTTGAGGATCAGAATGTAAATTCTTCTGTCATAAGGCATCTAGTTAATTGGTATAATTATTAAATTCTAAATCAAGAATTTCCATTCTGAAAGAAAATGAAACCATAATATTTTATGTCACACATAAATAATGACAAAGTACATAACTAAAAATTCTAACCATGATTTCCATTTGTTTTCTTTGCAAACAGTGACAAAAAAACCCCATTAAAAATCCTGTGATTTCGATTTGCCTTCTTCATCATATTACACAGAATACATTTTTACTTTATAACCTACCATTCTTGGATAAATTGGTGAAATATACTCTCTATGTCTGTCTGCATTAATTTATGAAAAAAATCAACAACACTGGTAAGAATAGATACAAATGTAGGTTACCATCACGTTAACATTGATTATTAAATCATATGCTTGAATTCTACACAATGCTCAAGAATACAATCTTATTTAGATGATAAATTAACGAAAAATAACTTTAATTTTGTTGTATTGTACAAATTCCTTTATAGTCCTGATAAAAAGCCCCTTTAAACTTGACTGTCATATCAGGCTAATGCAGATGGCAGCCAATTGATTGAAGCGTCAGATGCAATAGACCATATATTTCTACAATGAATAATCATATGGACTGGTTTACCCTATTATTGACTTACACAGTCTGAATCACTCTAGCTATAATAATGTACAAACAGATAAGTACAGGAGCAGACTTTGCTGGAGTATGAAGAGAAAAAACATGGATAATTGACGATATCTATATATTTTCATTTGCCTTACGAAGTCCCCCTTGTTTGGCGTCAGTTGTGCTTAGTAACACTGTAATCTAATTCTGATTAACTTTTTATGTTCTTTTATGGTGAATTTTGATCATGAAGATTGCAATGCTGGTGGCTTAGAAAAGACATACTAATTTTGTGGGGGTTTTCCATGGTGGTGTAGAAACAAGATATTAATTTTATGTTGAAGAACTTAAATGAAAAACTCAGAAATTTATATCACCTTGAAGCTCATCTAGATCAGTGAATAGTATGCTTATTAAGCATAATGAATTTATGATATTTTTGGAAGTATTAAAAAATCCTGTCAAATTTGTTTAACACTTATGGCTATCATGCAACTTCTTCATGGACACTAAAATACAAACAGTCAGCTAGGAAGCAGAGTTAGCCATCCATAGCTGTAGATACATTGGGTTCAAGGCTGGTTGAATATCTAAAAAATGGCCTGGATTTCAACTATTTTGAATTGCATCAACATGTTCAGTACACCATGTTTTTTTCCAAATTATCATATATACGTGAAGGGCTTGCATGCTGCGAGTATCATGACCTTCAGACTTGAAAAATGTGTGAATTTGGGATTGGAGTGCATAAACTTCTTTTACTATGAGCTTCCATTGTCAGGTCAAATGAATGATATTCTTATATTATGGCTATTCAAAAATATGAGCCTTTTTAGCATCACTGGTGTACTGTATAAGTTATGAATTTGTATATATGGCAGGTTTATGTGGCATCCGAATTGTGCATAAAAACTGTCCCTTGCACCTTTAAGGGCCAACTGCTGTTTATTTATTGGTTACAATCAACCATATCTGTTTTTATTTTCTGTTTCTTTGCATGTAAGTAATTATTATGCATTGGCTGCAAACTTGTAGTGCCGGGGAGTTACCTGCCTTTTGCATCTCTAAGTTAGAACTATTTGCAACAGGACAAAGTAGCATATTTGGGTTTAACTTACTAGAAAGAAGAAAATAATAGGGATTATAAGGCATTTTTTACCTTTTATGTAGGTGTCAAACTCTGCACTTCTATTTTAATGAAAATTACTCATTATTCAGTACAGACACACAAAAACATTACATGACATGTCACACATCCATCAAAGTAATTTAATTCCACACAAGTAAAAACACTTTAATGAAATCATAAATAAACATACTATATTGAATGTAACAGTCTTGGAAATAGTCATGGCATCTTGCAGGCCATGTTTTGGGCAAGAAGAATAACACACGACTTACTTTTTACCTTGATGTAAAGTTGAAACGACACCTAAACCACAATAAATGTATCACTGTTATACATCTGAAGAAAATTCTAGGGTCAATAATGAAAGGAAAATCTGTAAAATAAATGGAGAATGTGTCGGACATCATGGTTATGCTAAACATATTATATGAGGCAAATATAAAACTGTTTAGTTTATGCCATATACATGTTCGTTGCTTGTTCATGGTTCAGCAGTCATGTAAAATAAATGTGTATGTAGTTTCCTGTTACATTTCTTTTTTTTTTACTTGTATACCAGTTTTCTTTTGTACCCAAAAATTGATTTTTCCCAAGGCAATATATCAACAATTCTTTTCATGGAGTGTAAGTTGTCAAATGTGTGGATCATTCTTTCCTACAGATATATCAATTGCCCAGAGATTTACTCATCTTTAGCAACTGACGGTAAAATGCACTGGCACCTTCTTTTATGGATTTTAATAACTGGAAAAACATTTTCACAATCATTGGGTTGAAATACTCTAATTTAGATAATAGAGTTTGTTGAAATTAATAATACAATTTTCCTCTGACATTGCCATGTTTTCACTCAGTATTGAAAGTGCATCAGTATCTGTGGGAAATTTCTTTATGCAGGTCTCAATTTGCATGATAGAACATTAGGATTAATTGGATCAGTCATTCTGGTAGATGCACCAGCTTGAACCACGTTCAGACACTCATCCTTATCTAAGCACACAAGAGATTGAATTGGAAAGACAGACTTAGCTTCAGTAGAGTCATGTTTCCCGGTATGTACTGATTAGAAATCAAGCAGTTGAAAGGTGTCCCTTCTTGAACTGAATTTTCAACCGTTAATATTTGTCCTGTAGCTTTCCTTGCTCCTTACTATCATTTTGTAAACACCTATAATTTTAAAAGTCAATTGTGAGCCAATGGGAGTCTGAGAAGAAATTCTCTGTTAAAATGTATGGAGTATGTATGTTTGTGAATGGTTAATTTCAGTGGCCATTTATCATTGGATTTATCTGATGTGTCACTCTGTAAGTTGATCAAGTCCCATGCAGCAGTATATCAAAGTTCCAATATGGCTTAATGTTTGTTTACAAAACTTTGATCTCTCTCAATGAGCTGACTGTGGTGATTACCTCCCTCTTTGCTACTGTTGTCAGCATCATCAGAACAATAATGAAAGATTGTTTTTATTTGTTATCAGACAAAAATTGCTTATAAAGAACATTATTTACATAACTGTGTGGTGCTAAGTTACTGGCAGTACACTTTAGACAACCTTTTCCTGCAAATAACTGGCTCTAGAATGGAAAAGTTTTATCAATGACAACTAACATAGTATCCCATTCACTCACAATTTGTAACTCCTCAATCCCTTCTTGGCATTCAAGTAGCATTGTAAATGAATTTTTGTAATGTCATGACACTATGATGGTAAAGAAAAGACTAAGAAGCATCATAGATTGCACAGAATTTTTCATAACACACACAATATATACACATTACAATGCTTTTGTCCACAAAGTAGTCATTTTGTAAAAGAGTAATAACAGTATTAATTTTGCATACAATATAATTTCCTTTATACCATTTTACAAGAAACTATTTGGAGTAAAAATGTTTATGCTAGCAATGGATAGTTTTGTAAATTGGCCCGTCAACTTTCTTAACTCCTGGCTATCATGTGACATTTTCAGCTATTATTGTTTAATAATGAAAGATATGGATATATTTGTAAATTAGATGTTTATGCTTGTGTTGGTCTTGAAACTGATGTGAGACATATACATCTTCCATAGTTACTTTGCCTAAACAATGAAACACCAATAGTTGGCAAGGAAGCGGAGCTAGCCATCCATAGCAGTAGACACGATGGGTTAAAGGCAATATCTAAAAAATGGCATAGATGGCAACTATTTTAAATTGCATCAACCTGTTCAGTACACAACGATTTTCAAAATTATCACAGAGAGAAAGGGCTTGAATCTGCACCACAAGTATCACCTTGTGTCAACAATGACATTCGGGCATGAAAAATGTGTGAATTTGAGGTTAGGGTGCATAAACGTTTTTTTGCTATGAGCTTCCATTGACTTGTCAGGTCAAATGAAAGATATTCTTATGCTTTGATTTATTACAGGTATCCAAAAATATGGACCTTTTTCACATCACTGCTGTACTTATTTACATTAGATTCATGCTACATAAGATTTTTGCATAAACACTGTGACTTGCACCCTTATAAACATATAGCTTACCTACTCTTGGGAGGATGGAAGAGGGAGGTGTCAAAGGTCACATTTTCATAGAATATATTGACTCTTACTTGTATACTGAACTCATCTATATAGATTAAAGTGTGGGGTTGATCATGTTTGGTAATATGTTTCTTACTCATTTATAATGATTAAGGCGAGGGGGAATCATGTTTGGTAATATGTTTCTAACTCATCTCTAATGATTAAGGCAAGGGGGAAATCATGTTCGGTAATATGTTTCTAAAGGATCAATATTGATTGGGAGGGGGAAATCATGTTCAGTAACATGTTTCTAACTCGTCTATAATGATTAAGGCAAGGGGGAAATGTTCTGTAATGTTTCTAAAGGATCTACACTGATTGAGGGGGGAATCATGTTCGGTAATATGTTTCCAACTCATATATAATGATTAAGGTGAGGGGGAAATCGTGTTCGGTAATATGTTTCTAAAGGATCTACATTGATTGAAGGGGGAATCATGTTTGGTAACACATTTCTAACTCATCTATAATGATTAAGTTGAGGGTGAAATCATGTTCGGTAACATGTTTCTAAAGAATCTTCATTGATTGAGGGGGGAATCATGTTCGGTAATATGTTTCTAACTCATCTATAATGATTAAGGTGAGGGTGAAATCATGTTCAGTAATATGTTTCTAAAGAATCTACAATGATGGGGGGGGGGAATAATGTTCAGTATTATGTTTCTAACTCATCTATAATGATTAAGGTGAGGGGGAAATTATGTTCGGTAATATGTTTCTAAAGGATCTACAAGCATAGGGGGGGGGGATCACATTTGGTAATATTTTTCTAACTCATCTACAATGATTAAGGTGAGGGGGAAATCATGTTTGGTTAATATGTTTCTAAAGGATCTACATTGATTGGGGGGGAATCATGTTCGGTAAAATGTTTCTAAAAGATCTACATTGATTGGCAGGGAAATTATGTTCGGTAATATGTTTCTAAAGGATCTACAATAATGGGGGGGGGGGGGAATCACATTTCGTAATATTTTTCTAACTCATCTACATTGATTAAGGTGAGGGGGAAATCATGTTTGGTAATATGTTTCTAACTCATCTAAATCAATTAAAAGGCGGGGATCATGTTTGGTAACATGTTTCTAACTCATCTAAATCAATTAAAAGGTGGGGATCATGTTTGGTAATATGTTTCTAACTCATCTAAATCAATTAAAAGGTGGGGATCATGTTTGGTAATATATTCTAAAGGATCTACATTGATTAAAGGGGGTGGGGGATCATGATTGGTAATATGTTTCTAAAGGATGACTATATGGCAGCAAAGGTTTCAAATCCTGACTTCAGTACCAGCAGATGAGAGAGAGAGGGGGTAGAGCATAAAAATGTGGATATTTGCAATAGCCTAAATCTCTCATTATTATTATTATTATTATTATTATTAATATTAAATGTTGAGAAAAAAGTATGATTTCTATTATTATAAAGTAACACACTAAAACAACAAAGTTAACAAATCTGTTTATTATCTGCAGATTTATCACATATTTAATCATCTCTTCTTTTTTGGTTCATTTTTCTGATTTTTATTGCTGTTTGTTGATTCTACTGATCCTTCTGCAGCTTGCTTTCTTGTCCATTCCTTGTAAAGTTCTTGTAATTCTGCTGTAGTTACTAGCCCCTCTCTGATGAGTGTCTCCGCAAGTTTGCCACCCATCTGACCTTTTTTCTTCTCATTTTGAATATTTTTGGCAATTACAAAAGCTTTTGTCAGTTTATTGTTCTTTTCAGCAGATTCAGTGCCGTCTGCCTTATCCTCATCCACAAACAACTTTTGTTTTGTTTCAGTTTTTGCAAATACATCATCAACACTGTCGACACTGCTAGCTGGCACCTGGCTGTCTGAGGCCAGGAGTAGGCTAGTGATATTGGCAACACCTTCCTGAATCACCAGATCCAGTTCTTTCTGGACATCTCGCACATGTTCACTGTCAGGAAACATGTCCGGAAATCTATAGCTGTGGATGCAAACAATTTATCACATGAAAAACATTTATTAGTGTTATAACATCAGATCATAAAAGTTTACACTATGACATGATACCACACAGCAACACGAGTTAACACAAACTCTTTGTAGTCACATGATTAGTAGAATTTTACTTATCAACACCTGGAATTCATAAAACTCATTTAATAATAAAAAAATATGCCACTCATTGCAAGCAGTTCATGGCATACGAGACAAGTTTCATATCTGATAACAACTCACACAAAATCTTCTATGTCTAAGTTTATTTGAATAAACTAGGTTCCTTGAGGATTTTGATTAAAAGTCACATATTGTCATACTATCTGTTACTATAATCATAGTACCTTCTTTATCTTGTTTCTGCATATTTCTATCTGAGAATTATAGGCCCAACAATCCAAATAAAAAAATGATGTCTCAATTTGATTCAGCACTGGAAATATGAACAACAACAAAAAAATCGTATAATTTTGAATATGTGGATGTTCATTTTGACAAAAGATAACTGTGACCCAAAAGATTTTGGGTGCCATTCACTTCTGCAACCTCCAGACATTTTTGGAGGTACCAACTGTTGTGCATGGATCAACAGAAGATTTCAACAGTTTTGCCCAACTTTAACATAATAATCTGACTTGATCTAAACAATACCCAATAGTAAGTTATTGTAAACCATACAATTTTAGCGTTATTGAATTTTCACAAATGTAGTGAATTTTAGCATCCTAGCAACACAGAATTTTAGCAAATAATTGATCATCATACTTTGTCAACTCAAATTTAGTGAAAAATATTTTAAGCAAACATATTTTTCTCACCAAATTCACAAAAACTGTGCTCATCATAATTGTGTGATTTATATATTTGTAAATATTTCTTAGTTTACAAAGGACATATCAAGTATGCTCATTTTACTCCTCTGCATAGACCTATCAACTATGCTCATTTACTCTTCTGTACAGACCAATCAACTATGCTAATTTTACTCCTCTGTGTAGTCCTATCAACTATGCTAATTTTACTCCTCTGTACAGACCTATCAACTATGCTTATTTTACTCCTCTGTACAGACCTATCAACTATGCTCATTTTACTCCTCTGTGCAGTCCTAACAACTATGCTTATTTTACTTCTCTGTACAGATCTATCAACTATGCTCATTTTACTCCTTTGTATAAACCTATGAATTATGCTCATTTTACTCCTCTGTACAGGTTTATCAACTATGCTCATTTTACTTCTCTGTTTAGGCTTATCAACTATTTTACTCTGTATAGGCTTATCAACTATGCTAATTTTACTTCTCTGTATAGACCTATCAACTATGCTCATCCTACTCATCTGCACAGACATATCAACTATGCTTATCCCACTTATATGTATCAACTATGCTCATTTTACTCCTTGTATAGACCTATCAACTATGCTTATCCCACTTATATGTAGTCTTATCAACTATGCTCATATGACTCATCTGTATCAACCTATCAACTATGCTCATTTTACTCATCTGTATAGACCTATCAACTATGCTCATTTTACTCCTCTGTACAGACCTATCAACTATGCTCATTTTACTCCTCTGTACAGACCTGTCAACTATGCTCATTTTACTCCTTGTACAGATCTATCAACTATGCTCATTTTACTCCTCTGTATAGACCTATCAACTAAGCTCATCCCACTTATATGTATTTCACTTTCCACAAAATTCATGACTATCTTGTAAAAACTGGCACATCTACTTCAACAATAATTTTAAGCAGATTTGCACAAATGCCAAAATTAGGTGAAAAATGGCAAAGTTATAGCAGTATGAATTTGTACTTGTTATTTAGTGAAAGTACCCAGATGTTCCAAGGCTCTTTGCCATGGGCTCTGAAAAACAAATAGTACAGTTGTGATTTTGTAAAAGTACTCATATGTCCCAAGCCTCTTTATCATGAGCTCTGACAAACAAATGGTAGTTGTGATGTAGTGAAAGTTCCCAAAGTCCCAAGCCTCTTTGCCATGGGCTTTAATAAACAAGGGTACAGTTGTGATTTTAGTGAAAGTACACAGATGTCCCAATCCTCTTTGCAATGGGCTCTGACAAACAATGGTGTGGTTGTCATTTAGTGAAAGTACCCAGATGTCCAAGCCTCTTTGCCATGAGCTATGACAAACAAATGGTAGTTGTGATTTAGTGAAGGTACCCAGATGTCCCAAGCCTCTTTGCCATGAGGTCTGACAAACAATGGTGCGGTTGTCATTTAGTGAAAGTACCCATATGTCCCAAGCCTCTTTGCCATGAGCTCTGACAAATAAATGGTAGCTGTGATTTAGTTAAAGTACTACCCAGATGTTGCAAGCCTCTTTGCTATGGGTTCTGATAAAACAAATGGTAGTTGTGATTTATTGAAAGTACCCAGATGTTGCAAGCCTCTTTGCCATGGGCTCTGACAAAACAAATGGTACAATTGTGATTTAGTGAAAGTACCCAGCTGTCCCAAGCTCCTCTGCCATAGGTTCTGACAAAAAAATGGTAGTTGTGATTTAGTGAAAGTACCCAAATATTCCAACCTCTTTGCCATGGGCTCTGAGAAACAAATGGTACAGTTGTGATTAAGTTAAAGTACCCAGATGTCCCAAGCCTCTTTACTATGGACTCTGACAAACAATGGTGTGGTTGTGATTTAGTGAAAGTACCCATATATCCCAAGCCTCTTTGTCATAGGCTCTGAAAAATGATACAACTGTGATTTAGTAAAAGTACCCAGATGTCTCAAGCCTCTTTGCCACAGGCTCTGACAAACAAATGGCAGTTGTAATTTAGTGAAAGTACCCACATGTCCCAAGCCTTTTTGCCATGGACTCTGACAAACAAATGGTAGTTGTGATTGTACTAATGATAACAGATGATCTGTAATCTGCTGTATTACACAATGACAGAGAAGACTATGGGTCATATTATATAGGTCATTGTTCCACTGGGATCATTCATACAGCTAATTCCCTTTTATTCCTGGAGTAAAATTTGTTATGGATTTTGTGGTTGCTACAGACCACAAATTTAAACTGAAGGTAGTCCACTTTCGTAAAATCAAGACTTATTGCACAGCTCTAAATGACATGATCATTACATTATGACATCATTGATATGACCTCACTTTTTACCTAGGTGTACTGTAGCACTAGAATTCTGGGAAAGATTGAGTGTAAAATGACTTGGCTGTGACTTTTGTCTCTTATTACATAATGAAAAGAAAAATGCTTATGCAATTTTACTAACTGTAATAACAGTCTTGTGAAACAAAATGATCAAATCAACAAAAAGTATACAAGACCAATTTAAATCTTTACTAATTAATGACCTGTTGTAAGTTGGTTGCAAAAGCTATCTGTTGCACAAAACTGATGTGATCTCAATAACTGTGTCACATTGAAAAAAGTGACTCCTGAACATACCTTTTTCTTTATGTACTTGATTAGAGGAGTCTATAATCTTAAACCTGCACAAATCTGAAGAACTTTTAAAACTCATTCAGCTATTATTTTAAAACTGGTGAGAGAGTACTTTTCCCCACAATTTTCTATGTTATAGCCTTTACTTGGGGATTGATATTCAACTAAGAATAGTATACTACAAAAATGCACACCAAACTCAACATTTTAAGTAAATTTGGATTGTCTGGACACTTAGCTATGTAAACAAAAATTATATTTAAAAAAAATTAAATACTCCAACATTTCACAAGTGATCATATTTATTATAAAATGTCTTTGCCATTTATATCCAAGGAATATCAATAAATTTAAGTAAAAACAAAAATTTAACTCTGTTTGCAAAATCACAAAAAAAGAATGCACATGAAAATAGGTGAATACACAGTCAAGCAGTAATTAACTGACAGGTGCTGCTAGATCAATTACAACTAATAAGACACACCTGAGCCAGAGATACATGTCCAGGACATCAAAGACACTCTCCAGGTGAACTAAGTCAGCAATGGTTTTGGGGATGCTGAATGGAGCACCCAGCTGGTTACAAATCCAGTCCAGAGTCAATGCTTCCCCTCGACTGAATTGACGGGCACACTACAAAGAGAAATATTTTCCCTCTGTTCTGTGATCAGCTACACAAAGGCTAGCTTTGCTATCACCAAAGGCTCACTATAAAGACAGAAAATTCTGTTATATTCTGCACTCATGACCTAAACAAAGGCTGATGGGTACATTATACACCGAAAATTCTGTTATTTTCTACACTCGTGAGCAAAGCAAAAGCTAGCTTTGTTCATCACCGATTGTTACACTATACATACATAAAATTCTGTTATTTTCTATCCTACTGTCTCTGATGGCAGGATGAGACAGAACTGTCCAGTCTTTTCTCTTTCCCTGGATGCATAAGTTTAGTACAACTTTGTTTTTGCCGTCTTTTTTCCATAAAAAGGATATTTTCATGAAATACAAGTGAAAACACATCTCATTTTATTCATGTATGCTTAATCCCAATGAACAACATGATTGTAAATTGTTAGAACAATTTCATGAAGCACAGGTACTAATGAAACACTGTATATACACTAATTACTAATGAAACACTGTATATACACTAATTACTAATGAAACACTGTATATACATTAATTACTAATGAAACACTGTATATACACTAATTACTAATGAAACACTGTATATACACTAATTACTAATGAAACACTATATACATTAATTACTAATGAAACACTATATACACTGATTACTAATGAAACACTATATACACTAATTACTAATGAAACACTGTATATACACTAATTACTAATGAAACACTGTATATACACTAATTACTAATGAAACACTGTATATACACTAATTACTAATGAAACACTGTATATACATTAATTACTAATGAAACACTGTATATACACTAATTACTAATGAAACACTGTATATACACTAATTACTAATGAAACACTATATACATTAATTACTAATGAAACACTATATACACTGATTACTAATGAAACACTATATACACTAATTACTAATGAAACACTGTATATACACTAATTACTAATGAAACACTGTATATACACTAATTACTAATGAAACACTGTATATACACTAATTACTAATGAAACACTGTATATACATTAATTACTAATGAAACACTGTATATACACTGATTACCACAGAGTATTGAAGCTTACACTTCACCAATTTTTGGACAAAACCAATGAATTAATTGTGTCAATCAAGTCTGCTAACACACACAATTTTTTGTCAGGTAAATAATCCTGAAATTGTTGAATTAAACAAGTCAAGCTTTTGTAAAGCCATGGATAATTACGTCTGATTTTTCACACATTTTTGCATGAGCTGCAGTTATCCAAGGTACACTAATACAGTATACTGATGTTGACTAGTGATGTCTTCCTTTTCTCTGGTGGTCTCCATGACCTCTTTGACATACCAGTTATTGCCAAGTCTAGTGGTTGAAGTTGGTTCATACATGAGGTAGGCTCAAACAAAGGAGTGATTCCATTGTTTTTCATTTAGTTAGCATCTTTGCACTTTGATGGACTCTGTGCACAAAAAATGTTGACACTACTGCATGGAGTAAGGGAAGCTGGTCATGTGTTTGGTTCACATGCAGAATGATAACATTATCCAAACTGACAGATATCTCAGTTGAATTTTACCACTCTTAAGCCAGTGTGTTAATGCCATTGTCATTAAAAAGTAATGATGGTGCAACTTTATAGACAGTGTTTTAGGGAAGAGATCATACAAATGTATTTTAATAACCGATTAGCTTAGTCTTAGGGTTCCCTTTGATGTTGAGTGTAAGTGATTGACCTTGACAGGTGTTTATTTTTGTGCTCATATAGGTGGCAGTATTGTTTTAACCACCATTTATTGTCAGCATAGCTTTGTTCTTTTGTATTCTTTATTTTGGGTATCTGTAGAGGCTAATCCACGATAATTAATTAAGTACCTATAAATATGCACACTTTAACAGGCAAAACAAGGAATTTAAGTTCCCACAAAAATGTATTTTTTTTTACAAAGTCACAAAAATTAAAACCCACAAAAATAAATGATACTACAGTATGCAGAAACAAATATCTTGGCAAGGCCATGTATAAACCGAACATGGTCCATAAAAAAATATATATATAAAACTAAACCATTCTGGGAAACTTACAAAAAACATAGAAACTTTGTCACCAAACTCAGAAGACAATATGTTAGACATTTCTCTGAAAGGTGTAATGGTGGACCAAAATCCAAAGACCTTTTGGCCCACCATTACACCTTTTTATCAACCAAAAATAAAATTTCAGACTGTAATGTCATTCTGAAGGAGGGTGATGCCCTGATTACTGACCAACCTAGTCTGTGAAATCTTCAACAAGTACTACAATAACACTGCAAAAACCACTGGATCAAATGAACTCATAGATATCTCAACTATTAACAATAGCATACAAGCTATCAAAGAACTGAAAAATACCTAACTCTTCAACTGAAACCTGTAGTGCCAGAACAAGTTTCCAAAATTATGAAAGGCTTGATACAAAGAAATCTACACAAAATCTGATTGTATGGATAAAGGCAACTACACACCAGTCAGCATTTTACCTTGCACTTCCAACATTTTTGAAAGGCTTCTATGTAATCAGCTCCAATTGCATTTTGATAATATTTTTCATAACTTTCAATCGGCTTTTAGAAATGGATATGGCTTTCAAATTACACTACTGAAACTGGTGGAGGACTGGAGGGGGACCATTTACAATGGCTCCAATGTGGATGCAATACTAACTTGATCTGTCCTGGCCTTTGACATTGGTCACACCTCAATGAAACTACCGTATATACTCGTGTATAATCTGATACCAACATAATGCGCCGGCAGATCTGGGTCTATGCAGTTTGTAAGGACTAATCAGTAGAACAAACAACATAGACCCAAATCTGCTGGCACATTATGCGATGGCAGATCAGGGTAAATGTTGTTTGCATTTGGACCCGGATTATACGCGAGAATATATGATACTTGAAAACTACTTTTACAACCAGAAGCAATGCATTAAACTGGGATACTCATATATTAACTGGGATAAAGCCTCCAAAAGAATACCACAAGGCTCAATACTGGGACCTCTCATATTTAATATCTTTGTAAACAACATTTTCTACTTCATTAAACAAATAATGCTTTATCATTATGCTAATGACAACACTGTATCTTACATCCACAAAGATCCAAGGAATTTAATATCTGTTCTACCAAATGAGACCAAGATACTTTCTGATTAGTTGCTGCCAATGGTATGCAAGCAAATCCCCAGAAATTCAAAGTTACTGTTCTTGGCATAAATGCACAAAAATGATCCAATCTACTGACAGAAGATCATGAAATACCCTGTAAGGACTCAGTGAAACTCCTTGAAGTAGATACTGACTCTCAACTAAATTTTAGCAACTACATACCTAAGATCTGTCAAAAAGCAGCAAAACAATTAAACATCTTACAAAGTCTCAACCACTATTTTTCCACTAATACCGAGCTATTGACCTACATATGCTTTTTAAGGTCAAACATCAACTACTGCCCCCTTATCTGGCATTTCAGTAGCAAACAAAATTCTGACAAAATGGAGCAATAAACAACACAAATCTTTTACGATGACAATCAAATCAGGAAAATGATAATCACTTATTAAAGATAAAGACCCCATTCATCCCAGGGATTATGGATTGACTCCAATGACAAACAATGTACTCAACTGCTACAGTGAAGCCCTTTAAGAAGGTTTCTAATTATTACATTATTGGGGCTTAGCAGTTTTTGACAAAGATAAAAAAAACAAAAACAATATGAACCACTGAATTGACAAGGTATATCCTTGACTGCTCACTCTGAAGAAGGAATGGTTAATTGTAATGGGTTTTTCATGACTTTGGCACTACAATGGCAGTTAGTGACATGTACTTTAGTCAAAGCAGTCATATTTACAAAGGATTACATAAAAAGTGTTTATCTTCATTCTTGCAATGCTGTTGTTCATAGCAGTGTTGTTTCTAACAATCTGCATTTTGCCTGCAGACCCTCCTAAGAGGTCATTGTTACAAAGGATTAAATAAAGGTCAGTGATGTTTATCTCCGTTTTTGCAATGCAGTCGTTCATAGCAGTGTAAAATCACTTATTCTGCCTAAGAATTGTGGTCGCAGGCTACATTCTGCAGGCAGTCGCTCATGACAGTGCATTTATATAATAAAATCAATCCATGCATTACAATTGTTGTCGTAATTCACAGGTGGTCGCTCATAACAAGTTGCTCAAAACAGGTTTTACTGTACAAAAAGTAGAACAAAAATATGCAATCCTTGCTAACTGATGATAAAAACTGACGAATCATATCAATTATTTAAATGAACTAAAATGAGATATATATTTCATGCAGTTTATGTTTTATAACTTAACTGTTTACAAACATGATGGTACATGGTTAATTTAGGATCACGCATTCAGCAAGAAGTAAAAATGCAAAAATGGTTAGTAGTAAAGCTATTGAACTCTCAAGAAATAATTTTAAGTACAGATACAATATTTGTTTCCTAGGGAGTACATACTACTCTCAATATTTCATACATGGAATTATGGTAGGTGGAAATACATGCAAGTAATTTTTTCTGAAGTCTCAATTTTTAATTTATTGGTCCACTTTCTGTCCAGCAACAGAAGAGAAGCATCAGCTTTTAGTAGACAAAAGAATCGATTGAGGCTCATGATTTCTCAGGCATCAATAGTCCACAACTGCCAGAACCATATGGGTGTGGTTTACCACATCTTAGGTACAAGAATCCGTTTGCAAGGTCCAGCTAGAAATTGTGGAATTTTTTTCTTCTATTTCCTTTCAATCTTTGCCTGAGCAATACCTTTATCATATTGTACGAGACGGGCACTTTAAAGATGACTAAGAGCGTTTACACCCTTCCTGACTTCCACACTGATGTTGTCAGAATACTGATTAGGGACCTTTTCAGGCACAAAGAAAAGTTGTTCCTGCTGCACGGCACGCATGTCTTTGACACTATCTGGCTAGATGGAGCAAGAAGTGGAGCACATTCAAGCAGTGCTCCAAAAGTCATAACAGAAAAGTTGAAAGTGTATGGATGTGCTAAACATGATGTACACATTTGCCCTGGTGTGCGTTATCAGGCATACCACTAGTAGCTTGGTGCGCAGGAAGAGTAGTGTTGATTGTAATTTTTGCCAATTGTTTTATTTATTTGCCTCTTCAGACTATTTGTGATAAATCATTACTAGTGAACTTTAATGTTTTATATTTTCTTTCATGACTTGTTTGCTACATTTGCCAAATTAAAATCTTCAAATTTATAGTTGTATTGTGTTCCTTTATTACCGGTATTTTTGGAGGAATGTCATGCATACATATGGCAATCCCATGCAGTATAATAAAGGTGATTTCAAGTTAAATTATTTTCAATTTAAAGATTATTCGTACAATGTATAAATGTCAGTTATCAAGCGTATTGAACTTTATGAATATACAAGTATAGAGTTTATACTTTTAAGAAATTGGACATATAACCCATATTTTATTTAAACAAATTTCGATAGGGACAGACTTTATGTACAGTAGGTGAAGTTTCAATGTACAAGTGAAAGCTGGCACGTTAAAATAATTATATTTGTAATTGACACACTGTAATAAATTGATAATTTTAATTAAAGAAAATGAATTGAGTCTCTTTCTTATCATTACAAGTATTTTAGAAATGCTTGCCATTACCATGGCAACCAATGTTCTAACACTTTTTTGTTGTTGAAGTTTTACATCAAAGTATTTGCATATGTTAATGTTACTATAATATATTTAATCTCATTTGTTTTAATCGCATTTAATAGTCAGAAAATCAACCCCCAGAGGCAGATGCACAATGTGTGCTTTATGTGTATCTAGTGGTTTTATGTTGTATTACTTTTCTGTGGCACTTGGACATAGAAGAACAAAAAAGAACCACAAATGCTTAAAATTTTCATTTTAGTTGTTATTTTTATGCTGATATCGTTGTTTTAATTAAAACATTTGTTTTCTGAAAGCTTATTAAAGCATCTGAGTTATCTACTATGAAAAAATACATTATTTGAAACTTATCAACCATATTTGTTGCCATGGCAATGGACAAGTAAAAATTGCTGCACTCCATTGTTGCCAAAAATATCAAGCTTATTACTTCATAAGTCTAATATGTAAGTTTTATAAAGTTAGGACAAAAACTATGTGAAACATCCTTTTCTGAATACAACATAGCAATAAGATTGTCAACTTTAATGCTTTTGGCAAAAATCCTAAGGAAAGCAGGCCATCAGTGACTGGGACGAGTGAGAAGGAAAGGGTTACAGGAACATTTGAGAAAGACTGTAGACCATCAGCTTTTACCTCTGTACTCTGACTCTTTCCTTGTATTACAGCAACATTTTAATTTTAAAAAACCATGTATGAACCCTATTTTCATACCAAAGACAGAGCTAATAGTTAGGTATAGAGACATTTACAAATTTTAGATAAATACTCCCAGAACACTGTTCAGCATTTCAATTTTATTATATACACTAATCTTGTCCCATGGAATTAACATAGGAGATAAGTGAATAATATTTTTCCCTATATGTCATTAACAAGAGGTACCCAATATATTCATGTGTAGCATGAATAAACTAGTGAATGAAGTTTGATAAAGAATGTAAAAAGCACGCTTATTTCAAGATTTGTGATTTTTTCCACATAGAAATATTAAGAGATCTGGTAACTCATGTTAATTATAAATTAGATTATGAAAAGAGCATGATTATTTCGATTTTTGCTATTTTTTCCACATAGTAATATTAAGAGATCTGGTAGCTGATGTTAATTATAAATTAGATTATGAACAGAGCATGTTTATTTCAATTATTGTGATTGTTTCCACATAGTACAAATATTAAGAGATCTGGTAGCTGATGTTAATTATAAATTAGATTATGAACAGAGCATGTTTATTTCAGTTTTTGTGATTGTTTCCACATAGTACAAAATATTAAGAGATCTGGTAGCTGATGTTAATTATAAGTTAAATTATGAACAGAGCATGTTTATTTCAATTTTTGTGATTGTTTCCACATAGTACAAAATATTAAGAGATCTGGTAGCTGATGTTAATTATAAGTTAGAGTATGAACAGAGCATGTTTATTTCAATTTTTGTGATTGTTTCCACATAGTACAAAATATTAAGAGATCTGGTAGCTGATATTAATTATAAGTTAGATTATGAACAGAGAATGTTTATTTCAATTTTTGTGATTGTTTCCACATAGTACAAAATATTAAGAGATCTGGCAGCTGATGTTAATTATAAGTTAGATTATGAACAGAGCATGTTTATTTCAATTTTTGTGATTGTTTTCACATAGAACAAATATAAAAAGATCTGGTAGCGGATGTTAATTATAAGTTAGATTATGAACAGAGCATGTTTATTTCAATTTTTGTGATTGTTTCCACATAGTACAAATATTAAGAGATCTGGTAGCTGATGTTTATTATAAGTTAGAGTATATAATAAACAGGCTATTTTCTGTGTACTGTCTAATATCTCAGGTGGAATCATTGTGGCATAGCTGACTCACAAGCTCATCAGTCACATGACAAAATGATTCCTCTAACCAAGATTATCAGATTGTACACATATAATACCCTAAAAGTACTGCGTCTGACTGACCTTGAGAAACATTGTGCATACAAAGGGCTGCTTCTTTGGTATAGGAGCACAGCAGAAGACATATCTGACCCGCAGGGGTAGTTGTACATGTTCTATCATGTCTGCAAGAAACTTAAAGTCGTCCATGTTACACATGAAGTAGCTGTCATTGTCCAACTGACACAGGGTGGTGAAGATGTCCTGCAAAAAAGGCCAGTACCAAAATACCCATAGTATTGCAT
This sequence comes from Margaritifera margaritifera, assembly GCA_029931535.1. Taxonomy (NCBI): domain Eukaryota; kingdom Metazoa; phylum Mollusca; class Bivalvia; order Unionida; family Margaritiferidae; genus Margaritifera; species Margaritifera margaritifera. Next base: position 994,482 of record JAQPZY010001492.1, read on the forward strand.
AATTCATGACTAAAAAGCCTTTATTTATGGCAAGGGTTATACACAAAAAAAAAGATATACATTTGCCTCACTTCTTTGCTTGATGTACTATTAAGAGACCCCCCCCCCCCCCAAAAAAAAAAAAAGATAATTGATGTCACTAACTCATAAAAAGCTGGTCAAAGAGACCAGCTTATGGTACAATGTTATGAACACACAAAGAGAACAGAAATCCTGAATTCAGGAAATTACTACTCAAGAAATTAGTGTTTTTATATAAATCTGAATTATACTATACCATTCTTAGTTTCTATTTTATAAGCAAAATAATAGTTGACAACCACACCAATGTTTTATTAAAGAGGATACAAGGCATGCCTAAGTTGGGCAGAAATTGGTCAAATTCAGTTCAACTTAGAGTTGGTTAACTTATTTTTAGATTCTACAATAATTTGGAAGCCATTTGAAAAATGAGAATACTGGTACTTTTGATCAATACATCCGAAGTATGTTTGCACCTATTCCAAGAAATTCTCTCACTAAAAATGACTAAATATGTACTTTGCCTATGAAATGCACACTAGATAATATAATTGTTTGCAGGTTAAGACCACATTCTAGCACCATGCCTACAAGGCATGTCATCCATATTTGTCAACTGGACTTGCATATTCTCCAATAAGACATGGGTGCCAGCCTGATACATTTGTCAGAAATGTAGGGGGGTGGACTTATTATCAAAGATATCTTAAGTAAATATTTGCCAATTATTTTTTTTTAATGCACAGGTGGGGGTAGGCTTTTCTGCAGATAAATACAGTATGTGTATAGGTTTATTTACTGTATTTATCCATAATTAGTACATCATATGATAAATTCTTGAGTTCCAACTGGGATCTATCTCAGGGCAATATGCATTTCCCCTTGACCATAGGATGCTATACCTGACTACAGGAATTATACCTGTTCTGGTGTGAACTACGGCATTGTGCTGATGGTAGATGACATCACATAAGATCATGTGATGTACTAAATCTATTACTGCCTTATCCCTTGGGAACTGTTCTTCTACAGTGTTGTCTGGTGGAGTTGGCTCAGGCATATATACCTCACCAAACAAGACTAGGAGAACAGTTTCCAATGGAGAAGTCAATTACATAATAATGCACATCTAGCAATGAGCAACATAGACCCAAATCTGCTGTCACATAATGCACTGGTAGATAAGGGTCTGTGTTGCTGATACTGTTTTGTAACACAATAGATCACAGATTCCTCTTATCGAATATATCAAGAGTAGTATTGGTTGGAGATTATTTCACTATGGCACTGTTATTAAAGTCACATAAGAATTCTAAAGAAGATAGTGTGCGAGGACAATTCACATGTGACTTTAACATTTTCTTTCACAGTACTGTTATTGTGATTATTAAAATTGTATAAATATTATATTGATAGACTTGTGGTGACAGGACACTCAGGGATCAATATTATATTGATGGACTTGTGGTGACAGGACACTCAGGGATCAATATTATATTGATGGACTTGTGGTGACAGGACACTCAGGGATCAATATTATATTGATGGACTTGTGGTGACAGGACACTCAGGGATCAATATTATATTGATGGACTTGTGGTGACAGGACACTCAGGGATCAATATTATATTGATGGACTTGTGGTGAGAGGACACTCAGGGATCAATATTATATTGATGGACTTGTGGTGACAGGACACTCAGGGATCAATATTATATTGATGGACTTGTGGTGACAGGACACTCAGGGATCAATATTATATTGATGGACTTGTGGTGACAGGACACTCAGGGATCAATATTATATTGATGGACTTGTGGTGAGAGGACACTCAGGGATCAATATTATATTGATGGACTTGTGGTGACAGGACACTCAGGGATCAATATTATATTGATGGACTTGTGGTGACAGGACACTCAGGGATCAATATTATATTGATGGACTTGTGGTGACAGGACACTCAGGGATCAATATTAACTAAGTGTAACTCAAGAATATGCATACCAACATATACATTTTTTCAAGGTTTTGGATTGCTGGGACTTTGAACTTTAGAAATAATAATTTCTAAACAAATTAAATACTATGACATTTCACCTGTGAAAATCCTTAACACACTATCCAATCATGTACCCATAATACACCTCTCCCTCGATAACTCGTGCACAATGGGATCCAAACACACAGACCGCACTATAAGCAAGGGCACGAGTTACCAAGGGACGTAAAAAAAATAAGAAGTGGATACCATCCCCACTGGACATTGAAAAAACCGCTGGGGGGGGGGGGGAGGTGTAGGGTAACAGGGCTGCTTAAAAGCTGAATACTTGTTTTATAATTACATTGGGAATACTTGTCAATAAAGAGCTTTTTTCTAATGTAGTTGTTCACTTTTTTGTATAAATTACCTTTATTTTCAAGATACCCAACCTCTGAACGATCGTTAACAACATTAGTCCAAGCAGTTTCAACAACACAGGTATGCAAAAACATTGTGTATTACATCACTGCTTTTTGTTGTTGCTGATTCACAACAAAACAAAATTCCTTTTTTTCAAAAACCGGGGACATTTATTTCGTGAAACAACCGTCAATGTCTATACTCGATTTAATTATTATTCTGTCAGCAAAATATGGATGCCGTGATTTCATTGGAAGTAATAGTGAAACTTATTCTCATCCTTCCGGAAATCTCTGAGTGCCAATTTAGAAATTTTAAGTTCACTACAAGCTCTGAAACTCGCTTCTCCACAATGAACCGTATCTGTGAAACAAAGCATTTTATTCAGCAAGTACTCATTTCCCTTTGATGCCTTGCTATCTTGGATCACATTTGTGAATGAGTAGGCTAATTTAAGATAGTTTAGTTATATTACTGACATAATAATATTTATAACAGTGTTCGATTGATCAATTGAAAGGAGTTGACGTGACATACGGCCATGACTGCTTGCTCTTACACAGGTAGGATTTGCATGCCTTTTAACTTTTCTTTTATTCCAGCCCCTTTATTTGCTTTCATACAAAAGACATAATTAACGTGATAATACAAAGCAGGTCTGTTTTTAATTAACTCATTAACCCCTAGCGCCACGTTTATGCGTCATGAGGTTGTACCCTACTTCCGAGCTCTGTAACGTGAACATCATTTAGGATACACTAAAGTGGATGGTATTTCAGGAAAGTAGATAGATGTAGCTCTACAATGAGACCAAATAATGTCGAATTTCTACTCGCATTAAAAAATACAGCGAAAAAAATGCATTTTTTTAGACCCGATTTTTTTTAGGTAGAAAATTGCCAGTTCCGGAACCAGAGTTTGTGTCCGGATTTTAGACTTTTTGGCCTTAGATCTAAAGCAGACCAGTCTGAACTGCACACAGACAGATTTGGAGTAAAAAGGGGCCAAGACACAAATATCAGGGATCCAATATGGAAAAAAAAAAAAAAAAAGAAGTCCAACTTTTACCCTTCTGCACATGCGCGAGTGTAATAGCCAATCAAAAACAATGTTTCTGATACACCTAAGCACCCAATTAAACAAAAAACTTTCTTAAGCAGATGTGTTTTGCTGCATTCAGAAATAACCCCAAAAATGCGTCTCCTACCCCCATTTCAGGCGAAAATGAAAAGAATCTCCCAGGGTTAAAGAGTTAAGTATAACAACACAACAAATACTTCCGTAAGTTGGAGATCAAAACATGGTCGGCACTTAATCAGGTTCTCACGGAAACGCTCGTGGACATAGCTGTGATGGTTGAATGACATTTTTCACGCTTGAATACAAGAGGGCATATTGCATTTATGATGATTACACTGAAACTGAATTAAAAGATAGAACTAAAACACAAATTTCACTCGACAAAATTTTTTATTTATTTATTAAAGTGTTGCTGTATGTAGGCGTTAGTGACATTTTCATTGATTGAAATTTCGTCAAATATTGTTATTTATAGTCTACTGAGAATGTTGTTTGGAAAGAAAATTGAACAAAATATATGATTTCTTATTAAAAGTTGAGAATTTCACGATGTTGATTCAAATTTCCGGGTACTAACCACTGTTCTGGACGATAAAACGAGCGATACATCAAGGTTTCATGTTATCAATTTTGATAGTGATATTTTTCACGTTCAACAAATAGGGGCCAATTTTTGGGGTATTTTCTAGTAAAATAAATGTGATCCACGCCTGAGCCTGCATTATAAGCAGGTTCGCGAGTTATCTGGGCACGAGTTATCGAGGGAGTGGTGTACTATGACAAGGAAATGAAAGTGACAGCAGCTTATGAGAATATGAACCTACATGCTTATGTTCTGGAAAATTACCAATATCACTGAAATAATTGTATATATTTAAGAACTGAAATTCATGCTTCACAGGATTCAGTCAGTTATGAAGCTTCAAAATCAATTGCACACTGTGCGTAATTCATTTTTAAGCTTCATGACTTCAATTAATCCTGTAAAATATGAAATTAAAGTTATATAATTATAAATAGTTATAAAAATAATAATGAATCTCAAGAAGTAAATACTCAGCAACTATATTTTAGCAATTGTTTACAAATATTGTCAAAGCACACAAGAAGGGTGCATGAATACACAAGTAGCTCCTTCATAGTTTTATGAACTAATAAGTTCAAGTTTTCAACCAATTAAAATGCATGTTACAAAGGCTTGGTAAAAATATGCAATTATAATCATTTCTCTCTCTTTGTACAAAGAACATACATGAAATTTCACACCCTTCAGATATAAAACTAAACTGCATACATTTTATACATCTACTGTACATACTCACATATAAACTAATACCAACTGCAAACTGCATAGACCCAGATCTGCAATCGCATAATGCACTGGCAGATCTGGGTCTATGCAGTTTGTAAGGACTAATCAGTAGAACAAATGATATAGACCCTGATCTGCTGGCGCATTATGTGACAGCAGATCAGGGTCTATGTTGTTTGCATTTGGACCGAGCTTATACATGAATATATCTGGTTCTTTGTTCATGAAATATATAACTTGTATAGAGTTTATGAATCAAACCAAAACTGGTCTAAATTACACAAGAAATTAGGGAATATGAAAATTTGGAGAATTTAGCAAGTAAACTAATCTTTGCTAAAATTGTATTCACATTTCAATTTAGCAAGTAAACTAATCTTTGCTAAAATTGTTTTCACATTTCAATTTAGCAAGTAAACTAATCTTTGCTAAAATTGTTTTCACATTTCAATTTAGCAAGTAAACTAATCTTTGCTAAAATTGTTTTCACATTTCAATTTTGGGATGGAAAGATAATAATGAATAAGCTTTAGACAACAGTTCAGGAATCAGGGCTAGAAATTATTGGTAGTAACCATCATTTTCTAGACAACAGTTCAGGAATCAGGGCTAGAAATTATTGGTAGTAACCATCATTTTCTAGACAACAGTTCAGGAATCAGGGCTAGAAATTATTGGTAGTAACCATCATTTTCTAGACAACAGTTCAGGAATCAGGGCTAGAAATTATTGGTAGTAACCATCATTTTCTAGACAACAGTTCAGGAATCAGGGCTAGAAATTATTGGTAGTAACCATCATTTTCTAGACAACAGTTCAGGAATCAGGGCTAGAAATTATTGGTAGTAACCATTATTTTCTAGACAACAGTTCAGGAATCTGGGCTAGAAATTATTGGTAGTATCCATCATTTTGTAGACAACAGTTCAGAAATCAGGGCTAGAAATTATTGGTAGTAACCATCATTTTCTAGACAACAGTTCAGGAATCAGGGCTAGAAATTATTGGTAGTAACCATCATTTTCTAGACAACAGTTCAGGAATCAGGGCTAGAAATTATTGGTAGTAACCATCATTTTCTAGACAACAGTTCAGGAATCAGGGCTAGAAATTATTGGTAGTAACCATCATTTTGTCATAGCCATATAAAATGAGAGCAAATGCACCTGTGGATGTTATTTTAAGAAAAACTGTGATTTATTTTTCTCAAAATTAAAATCGATTACTTTTGGCAGCAATTGATGTAACTTGTGGTTTGATAATTCCTTGTGTTGGCATAAAGTGAGTTTTCATTGCACAATAGTATAACATATAAGCACACATAATTTGGTAGCATAAACCATTATCACAAACCTATATTTTTGCTTTGTGATATCTGACAAACTTTTATTTTGCTAAGATGCTAAAATATTGAGATCTACACAGTAACTTATGAACATGATTGATGAAAGATTGATTTTCTGAAGTTAAACTTACAATCAAGTTGGTTAGAGTGGCATGGGGAAGATGGTAAGCAAACAGCTCAATCTGGTCAGCTGTAGGATGGAGCCCTGCTTGCTGCAATGCAAGAAAAACAAAGTGATGTACAGTCTGCTCTCATTATAACACTTATTACAACAGAATATTTGGGTTTTGTCAGAAAAATTTTATAGGAAGAAATGTTTTCAATGACAGTTTGATTTTTATAATGGAATCTTCAGCTCCCCAACTCTAATGACCATTCCCAGGTAACGAGCATGCGTACTTCATATATATGTTGCTGCTCTTTACAAGGACAGTAACAACAGATGTGAACTTACCGAATAACATTATTATTTCTTACGACTATGACATAATTATCACTCACATCCTCCTGTGTTTAGATTTTGGATTCACTCAATGGTCCAAGATGACATTATATATGAAGCATAGATTTGTACACATTCTGGTTTGACCATGATAAGACAACAGATGTAAATGTTTGAAATTAAAAGAATGATCTCTTTCAATGACAGATTCATTACAATGATAAAAATGGCTTGAAGCCAGCTGGGTCATTGCAAGATGAGGTCGACTCTAACATTTCCTGTAACTTTACTGTACAAATAAACTACAGCATCATCATATCAGATCCTGTCTAATGTGATACAATAAAACAAAGTATGGTCATCTTGCTTCCATTTTATGGCAATTAATACATGTACAAATTGATGAGGACATGTGTATTCAAAACTGCAAACAAACACATTTGAGACTGTGTCTGCAAAGTTTATCTTATGGAACAGATGAACATTTTTATTGATTCAGCTTTGTCATATGGACACATTGTTGCATATTTAACCAAAAATTAATGTCTAAATATGTGAAAGTTTCATAGTATTATTCCAGAGTCACATTAAAGCATAATGAAGTACAACTGAAAATCTTCAAAATCATAGCTATTTAATTTTTTACTTTATGACTAAATAACTTTCAATCATCAGCATGAATAAAGTTATTCAAAAGATTTGTCTCATTTGCACCACTAACAAACAACATAATGAAAGCTGTTTATAAATTTCATAATTTCAATTTGGTAATACATTTTTTAAAAAAAAATTCTTTATCTTCACTTTCTCATGCTCATTTTATTCAAAACATTTTTTCTGGTCATTAGTAGTAAGAAATAATAAAATAACAGTACAAAGGCATTAGGATGAAACCAAATTTGTTTCTTCGCTAATACTTACCCAATCATAATACATAGGGAGAACATCCACTACCTTACAAATCCATACTCTAAAGCTAAAAGAGTCATTAACCACATCTCTTGGCTTGTTTTAGCAACAACTGTGTTAAAAAATTATTCGCTTGCTGAGATAGAAGTCAGTGCAAGAGCCTGTTTTTACCATTTAAATCAGGGACCATCATGAGAGAAACCGACCACAGTGGTAAAAACTACAGATAGTTTGGGTCGATTAATAAGGCATGAACCTTGCCTATTCTGCCTGCTGAGGCTAGAGTGACTAGGAAGTAGGCTTGTATGAAAGGTGAGTCAGCAAGCTCTAGACAGTGGTTTGATGGATACCTTATTCAACCATGTTAGAACCCATGGTAGGTACATTTTGGACAATGTGCCAAGGCCTTTGATCAAGACAAGTCAAAACTTGCATGAAGGTTCGAGTCTATGTCCTCCCTTCCATAATAGTGAAATGTGTCTCAAATAATGGAATACAACCCTTGATTGTGGCTGAGGCTAACTTATCATTGAAACACAAAAAAGCCATAACAGGAAGTTAAGTTATTTGTTGTACCAAGACTTTTAAGGTAGAGATGTTTCTCTGCCCACATTACTGGGAGAAGACTCTACATTTCTCTTCATATGCTTTGAAAGTGGTGGGCCTATTTGCATAAGCAATTATTTTGACCACTTATTCACAGAAATGTTTCTTTCTAAAGGCAATTCTCATGTAAGCCAGACTTGCAGGTTCAGCATATCTGGATTGGGACGGAAAATCTGCATGCACAGTTGTTTCAGCAGGCAAGGAAATGACAGGATTTTTAAAAAAAATTGGAATTCTACTGCTAGATTCAGAAAGTTCTTGATCCATGGTTTTTCTCACTTGAGAGGAAGCAATCAGCATTAGTTTGCACTTCGATTTCCTTACTTTCTGAATGATCTTGAGAATCTGAGGGGTTGGAGGACTGTTGTATGCATTGAGACTTTACAGTTCAGAGAAATGGCAGCAAATGACCTGACTTTCTGACTGGCAAGATGACAGTTGGGAGCTTGGAGTTCCACCTCATCCAAGAGAGGTTGACCAGAGAGGCCACATACTCAGCTCAAGACTGTGGTGTGAATAGTTGGTTCCATGCAAATTGGTTGATTCTGTCTGGACAGTAAGTTCACTAGGACATTGAGCCTGCCTGGGATGTGGTAGACTTAAATGTAAATTTGTCCATGATGACACCACCTGAGAAAATCTCAAACAGGAAGACAGAGATCTAGGGACTTGGTTAACCCTCCAAACTTTCTGAGATAATTGACAGTCAAGTTGTTGAAAAGAATCAGGACACTCGTCCCAGATAATGTCTCCTGTCACAATTTAAAAGTATGCACTTCACTTTCATTTCAAGGGAGTTGATGTGCATAGAGCACTCCTGAAGGGATGGAATCCCACTTGCTTCTAGAAAGGATTACAGAAGATGGGTACCTCAGCCAGTCGTGCTGATGTGGTGCAGCTTGTGGTTTCTGGTGGTTGATACTGTAGTGGCAAGCTGGCCATAAGCCAAGAGAAATCCTTCCATTTGCTGAATGTAGTCCAAAACTTGATCATTTGGTTCAGTGGGTAAAGTTTCAGCCACCACTGAGATAGATGGATCATCTGCAGGGGTCTCATGAACAAGTTACCCAAAACAAAGAAGATCCCCAATCACATTGTGAAGACCCGAGAAGTTAAAAAAATTCAAGTTGAAATTGGATTCTTTGAACTGATGGAGGACACCACTGAGATGATCTTCAAGGCATGTTCTTGGGGGAGACAAACTTCATTCAAAGACATTTTGAACTCCATACCTGGATGAATAAAGTGCTGGGATGGAATGAGATTTTCCTTGACAACCTGAGTGAAAAAGGGAATTTCAAGTCTTGGTACAAAAAATTGCTCACCTTGTGATTATGGAGAATGTCATCCAGGTAATTCAATGTCATGGATGTGGAGGTGGTTCTGAAGTATGACACAACTCAGTCCATGATTCTTGTAAAGGCCCAGGGACCTGAAAGATCTTCCTCCTGAATGGTGTTGAGGATTAATCTTATGGTCTCCATTCTGAACTTGGGTGCCCAAACGTGTTAGTTACAAGAGATAAGATCAATTACTGGTAGGAGCTTGCCACTGGCCTTTGGAACTAGGGAAAGTCTGGAATAAAATCCAAGTGAGTTCGTTTTGTGAGCAATCTATTCTGCCCATTTTGTGTTTATTTCCTGCAGCAGAATGTCTGCCTTGTATGAGTCTCTAGGGACATATGAAAAGATGGGCACACTTTACAGTGGGAAAATGTCATGAAACATGACCTGGAAGTCCTCTGAGATGAGTTGCAAGACCCATAGGTTCTTGGGGCCAAATTTCTCCCATTCTGTTGTAAAATGTTGAAGTTTTTTCCTCACAAGGATGTTAGAAAAGTGCAGCATGAGCATGGCATAATTTTGTGTTTGAAGGCTGCCATGGAGAGAAACTGTGCTGAAACTGGCCTTTTTCTCCCCATTAGTTTACATTTTTTTAATGTTACCTTTAGTCTGCACCATATAGCCACTAGTGTGCTGAAGTAACGTGAAACGCTACTACATACATACATATTCTTGTTATCACTTGCTCTTTGAACTTTGGTACTCACTGACGAGTAAGGTCTAGAGGATGATTTCCCCATCTGACATATCTAAGAGGGGTCCTTCCCACTTCATTGCCCCTCTTGGGAAACAAAAGCTGTGCTCAAGGTCACTGGGTCTGCACAAAGTTTTTCTTTTGGTGGCCCATTCCTTGACCTCTTTTATGTGTCCATGGAGTTGGTGTTGAAAGATAGATATTGACTTATGTGGATGACCTTGTTGTGGTCTTCCACCATCATGTACACGGATAGGATTGCATCTCTCTCTGTGATTTGGAGGTTAAGGGAAGCAGCTATGGAGCTGTAGAGTGAGTGTTCAGTTGCTCTGTTGAGTACATGAGCCATGCATGTAACTGACTTCCAAGTCTCAAATGAGGGATCGAGGCTATGCTCAGTTTGCTGAAATATATCCACTGAGACCAGAATGTTGCTTGAAACGGAAGTACCTGTGTGAAACCAAAAACACACCCAACAAACAGTCCTATTTTCTTAAGTGATGGAGTGTTCACGTGTCTGCCATAAATTATTCTCACTAACATTGTGAAGAAATTCAGTGATACACCAATTCTTTCTTGCCAACACCATGACAATACAATACAAACTGCATGTTCTTCTACTACAAATGTGCAAAAAAGCAAGATAGACAGAAGTCACTGAGAAAAGTAAATCTGCCATTTTGGATGAACTCCAAAGAATATCACGAAGTTAATACTATCCTTCCTCACCAGCCCATTTCTAAGAAATACCACCAGAGATATTTTTGAACAGATGATCAAAGTAGCATTTGATAAATTTCAAATGGTCACTAATTCACTGTTAGTCTTCTGTGAAGCTGCATGGTAGATAAGGTACAGCATGTGACCAAGATCACATGTAAAAAAAAAAGACAGAGGATACTTGGTACAGTACAAATCTGAATATTACTCTGCCATTTCTATTGGACAGAAGGGGACAGTATTTTTTGACTTCTTGGAAAATGCTTTTTTTAACTTGTGAATTTCCAAAAGGTCAAACTTTCTCCAGGATATTATCGATCAGTTATAAAAATGGACAATGCATTATTAATTAATTGTTGGGTCAACTACAAGTATTGTATGCCACAAATGGCCAGCATGACTGAAAATTTTGTGCCAGGCTTTCAAAAATACATGTACATTACACAAAAATGCACCCTAGATACAACACTGTATATGAAATGACAGACTGTACAGAACTGGTCAATGTGAGCTGCTGTACTGTGTCAGTACTGACCAGTAACCTGTTCAATTATGGTACAATCTGACTGTGGCAATGTGGATGACAGTGGAGCTTAGGCAGGATGGGAGCTCCAAAACAGCAAAGATTGCCAGATTCTCTTAGGAATTAGTGAACTTTCTGCCTCAAATGAATGGAACACGAAAAACTTGGCAACATAAGCAGAGATGGCAGCAATTCTGATGGCATCCACATGGGAGCATTTCTTAACCCTTTCTCTAGTCCGGGTTAACTGTTTGGCTGATCATGTTGTCCAGTTCTGACCACTGGGAACAGAGATCAATGGTATGGTCCAATTAACACCCCATACAGTTAATGTAGGTGGATGATTACCAGTATCTTCAGCTAGCTTAACTTCCTACAGACCCCATGCTTAATCCTGCTCAGTGTTATAAAATGACACAAATCAAACAATGGCAGTCAAGCATTGCGATAAGCTTACAATGATGTGGATACTATGAATTAAGATAAAAGCTAGAGAAATTGCTGACATAATCTTATTTCAAGGACTACATTTTCTAGCTATACCTGACAAAAGGGTTGAGTACTGAGATGAACTGTAAGTACTAATGACCATTAGGGCAGGCAATGAAGATAACACCAATTAGCATATCATACAACAAAACAGTCAACTGAAATGCAAAAAAATCATCTACAATAAAGACAGGGCAAAAATTAGTAAAAGAATAGATGAAATATACTTCAATGTGAAGAAAAACTGGTGAAAAGGCACAAAGTGGAAAGTACTCGCAAGGCCTCCTTTGAGAGCATGCTGGCCAGGCACAATCATAAGTAGTAAGGTGGCACTCTCCAGTTTCGTACTTTGCATAGGGTTAGATTTTTAAAGAAAAAGAATTTCCCTGGTTTTCCTCACTGGTTATCCTGGCTATTTGAAAAAGACCTTGTATATCTTAGGTATTGTTAAAAGAACTTAAAATTCCCTTTATTTTGGTTTATGATTGATGGGTGCAATTTGGATTATAGAGTGTACAGCTTGGTCTTACTTACGATGTGCACATACAAAAAAACTGCTACCTCCACTTGGTCATTTTCACTTCCTGGAATTCAATGGTAAATTTAAAAAAAAGAGCAGATAACTTTTTACTTTTTATATATTTTGTAATTCATTCATTGTACTTTCAGAGGCTGATGTTGCCTACTCTGGCAAAATTAGTTTTGCTAGTTAATAACTGCTGAAAATAGTATACTTTTGACTAATTCAGGCTGATTTTTCAAGTACTTTGGAGCAGCCATTTCTGTCTGCTGTGTGCTTAGATCATGTACAATTTCCACAAGAACAATATGTAAAGAAATTTCAGCCACAGTACATTAAAGTAGCATAGAGGTATGCCAACATTCTCTTCATTGTGCTTGTTGCAAATGTAAACAACTTCACCTTACAACTATCACTCTCTCAGAAGTACATAATATCTATAGAGTGCCCCCAACTCATGCTGAACAGGATTTGGCATTGGGGGGAGATCACTCTCATCTGACTTCTGTCTCAGGAAGCTCGTGACTTTTAGCACTTTTATTGCAAAAACAAGCCAAAAGACATGGTGAACAACTTTTGTATCTTTGGAGGGCTGGATTTGCAAGATAATGGAAGATCTTGTAATGCATTATGATCACTTAATGTATTTAAAGAAGAAACTTCACAAACTCAAGCTACACAGATCTGAAATTTACATTTGAGACTGTTGAGATCACCTCCATTAAAACTTTTTTGTGGTGCTGAAATGTCATGAACTATATGCCAAGCAATAAAGACATCCTATAAGTGAAAGCTTGTCTCTAGTAACATGCAAAATCAAACTGTTCTAGTGAATACGATACATATAGGTAGGTAAATTAGATAGATAGATAGATTAGATAGATAGATAGATAGATAGATAGATAGATAGATAGATAGATAGATAGATAGATAGATAGATAGAAGACATAGAAACACTTAAATCATCACTATATGCAATAGTGTTTTGCAAGAATGTCACATATTTTTGTAAATATCCAAATGGTTTCACGATGTTGTTCACAGTGTCAGTTGGAGCTTTTCTTAGGTCTGCAATTAAATAGTCTATTTGTCAATACATGAATAATAAGAATCTGCACATTTATAAAAAGCTGAACCTGTCTGTGAAATAAAATATTATACCTCATTTGCAATGGACTACTGATGTATTGATAACAAATCTCCTCAAAGTAAATTTACTAAAGGTTTGTTAGCTAATGAGATTACTTCCATCTGCATCATTCTGCTTCAAGCTCCCTGATGTAATAAGTAGACAAGCTCCACAACATTTCATTAAGAGCTGATCAAGTATTCTCAAAACTACCTGAGCATGAAACTCAAGCTCAATGTTGGAAGATTTTGGCTCAGATTTAGTTAAATTTAATTAGAATCAATTAAAAACCACAGATGTTGCAGGATTTTCCTTACTTTTTATTCTTCCACTTGCAAGTTGAATTTTAATAATGCAGTTTTAGTACAAGTGCCAGTACTAGTTTTAGTACAAGTGTTAGTACTAGTTTTAGTACAAGTGCCAGTACTAGTTTTGAATAATGCAGTTTTAATACAAGTGCCAGTACTAGTTTTAGTACAAGTGCCAGTACTAGTTTTAGTACAAGTGTTAGTACTAGTTTTAGTACAAGTGCCAGTACTAGTTTTAGTACAAGTGCCAGTACTAGTTTTAGTACAAGTGCCAGTACTAGTTTTAGTACAAGTGCCAGTACTAGTTTTGAGCTTGAGCTTGAGTTTTGTCCTCACAAAGTTTGAAAAGGTATCTTGAATGAGAGAGAGCAAGAGAGATAGATATTCATGTGATTAAGAAGCTTCTGAGTGAGAGTAACATAAAAATAATGAAGACGTGACATCGAGACCATGCGGATAGTTATAGTCTTGTTCAACCATATTCTTGCATGTCTTCGTTGCTGGTACGATGAGCTTTGGTCAAACTTTTAGAAGTGAAACTATAAAAATACTTCTCCCTATTTCAAAACTCACATATACATACTTTCTACAATCATTCAAGCCAAAATTCTATTGTGAGCTTCAGAGGATATCAATAATGGTCACAGACACTGACAATGCCCAAGGATAGGGTATATGTACCCTTTGTTGTCAATGCTTTATTGAACTGTCACTAATGCACATATGGTTTATGCAGTAACATCACATGCATGAGAGTTTACTTTTCTGGTTACTTCTTCCCAACATAATTAGCAAGAGGCCAAAGTGGGCCTGATATTGCTCACCCAGTAGTTTGCATATGTCAGCTTGTGAATGCACACATATACTGAAACTGTACAGGGGAAAGAAAAAGTTTGTAGTACACAGTTGCAACATTGTCTATTGATGCTGGTGTGAGTTCTCTTCTTACCTTGCCTTGACCACATATATATATATATATATATATATATATATATATATATATATATATATATATATATATATATATATATATATGATCCCTTTCTCTGCACAAAAGGGAAAAGTTATTTATACAACCAGCACTGTCCACTTGATCTGCCCCAACCCATGGACTTGACCCTAAGTCATAACTTAGAAACTGTTCCTAGCCCTACCTTTAAAGTGCACAGACTTACTTGGTATTACAAGGAGTTAATCTGCACAGTCAGCATCGATTCCTGGGTCTGTCCTTACCACCCTGCACCTGGGAGTCATAACTTGGAAATCATTGAGATCTGCACCCATGGAAGCTGCAGTGGCTCAGTGTTTAGGGTGCTGGACACGTGACCAAAAAGTTGCAGGTTCGAGTCCCACCATCTGATCAGCAAGGTTTGACTGCCAAATTTCTGAGGATTTTCTTTTTAAGGTCATGGGTTTCTTTGCTCTTAGTAAGTGAATTTGGAAATGTTTCAGGAGGAATGCATATAGGGTTATTATATTTTTTAACTAAAAGCTAAAAAATACAAAATATAGATTTAAAATAATTTGCGAGTAATGGAACTGAATATATGAGTAACAAAATTATTGGTGTGCCTCACAGGTGCACAAAATTTCTTGTTTGGTTGGACAAAGCCCACTTTATGGTGTTTTGCCTTGTGGCTTTAGTTGGTTGTTGCTGGACAATGACGGTAAAGTATTTTGCATAAGGACACAATATTACAGTGAACCAAGCCTAGTCTGTGAATAAAAACAAGTACTCCTGCATAGGAGTCCATCACTAAACCCACTGCTAACTACAAACCAGTCTTATAAATATAATTATATTATCAAATTATTATCAACTTAGAGTGTTAATTGTTCTATTTATGGTTTATAGTTTTGCTTAGTTTAAATAATAAATCATTCATTATAATCCCTAATGTGTATTATTTTCCTATTTTTTTACAACTTGTTCTATTGAAATTTATGCATTTTGTTGGGGTGAAACGATTCATCGATGCATCGATACTTTTGCCATATCGATACACGTATCGATACAAGAGGTGAAGAATCAATACAAAACGATATCTACTGGTACCCTATATAAGTTACTTTAATCTTCAGCAGTCATGAATAATTATTAGTCGTTTGTCTTCTTATTCTTTAAACTGAGAATTGATAATGTATCGTATTGTAAGCTGTGTATTGTGAATCGTATCGATACACGGCACAGGTGTATCGTTTCACCCCTAGCATTTTTATCCTAAATATAATATTTTTATCTTTTAAACTTTCTTCTGCTAGGTGAAACAGCCTGCATAAGCCAAAAACCCATAATTCTAAAGTGTTCTTATCATTAGTTACTTCCATTACTTAACTTAAACATGAAATCTGGGTCAGTAGGATGCTTTCTGTTGAACTTTGGTTTCAATGTTGTTGATTGCATACATTATGAAAACAAATGTTTTAAGGTTTCTCTAGTTTTTATATTCTCATCCATATTTAAAGGCACATCAACATAATTTGTCCAATACTGAAAGGACCCTATGCAAAGATGTTTGTATCAAAGTTGATCAAATTCCATTCAGCATTATTATTTTAGATACAGTTGTGTTTATGTTTTTCAACTTGTACTAATGGCATCCATATTTGATGGCTGAACAGCATCATTTATATAAATCTGAAAGGTGTTCAATCTAGGACACTATCTGGCAAATTTGTTCAAAGTCTGTTAAGTGCTATTTTAGAACTTGTTAAATTTTTTTTTTTTTAGTAACAGCAGGAATATTTGATGGCAGATTGGTATCATTTGTATAAAATTTAAAAGACCTTCATGCCAGAATGCTTTCTGTAAAAATTTCGTCAAATTCTGTTGTTTAATTTTTGAAAAGTCATTTAAAGAATTTTAAATTTTTAGTAAAGGTGGCAATATTTGATGGGAAATTAGCATCATTTCTATAAATTTTTAAAGGCCTCAATACCAGAATGCTTTCTGTTAAATTTGGTCTATTTCTACTGAGAAGAAGTCATTTAAAGTTTTGTCTATTTTTAGTAATGGCAACCATATTTAATGGTGGATTGGCATCATTTGCAAAAATTTGGAAGCCCTTTTGCCAGGATCCTTTTGTGTCAAATTTGGTAAATTTCTCTTGAGCCATGTTTGAAAACAAGTCGCTTTTAGGTTTTATATTTTGTGTAACGGCAACTACATTTGATGGCAGATTGGCATTATATGTAAAAATTGAAAGCCATCCATGCCAGGATGTTTTGTGTAAATTTGGTCAAATTCTGTTGAGCATTTTTTGAGAAGTCATTTAAAGGTTGTTCTATTTTTAGTAACAGTGGCCATAGTTGATACTGGATCAGCATCATTTGAAACAATCTGAATTCTCTTCAGTGCATTTTAGAAGAAGTCATTTAAAGATTTTTCTGTTTTCAGTAATGGCAGCCATATATGATAGCATATTGGCATCATTTGAAGAAATGTGAAAGAGTTTCATCCCAGGATGCTTTCTTTCAAATTTATTCTAATTATCTTCATTGGTTTTTTAGAAGTTGTTTAAAGGTTTTTCTATTTTTTCAGTAATGGTGGATTGTCATAATTCTGAATACATTTTAAAGAGCTTCATGCCTGGATGCTTACTTTCAAATATAGTAAAATTCTGTTCAGTGGCTTATGAGAAGTTGTAAATAGCAACTGTGAATGGACAAGGTATAATGGATGACGCACAAAGGACAATACTATAGGCTCACTTGACCTTGTAGCCATGTGATGTAAAAATAGCTGTGATAATCCCATACATATTAGACATGTATAAATTTAACAATGTTGCTCTGAATGCCAGTAAGTATGATATATCCTCCTTTTGGTATAAACTTTGAAGAAACTGCAATGTAGATAAATATGTGTTAAACAATTGTTATACCTCTATGGGAGTAATTTCATTGCTAACAATCTCCTTTAAAATGGGAATATCCTTGGCTTTGAAGGTTGTAACCTCGCCTGTCTCATAGACCGTGCCAAATCGGCCTGCCCTGCCTGCTATCTGTAGTGCCTGTGATGTGCTGATGAAATCCATCTCCTTCTCCCCCTCCTGATTCATGTTGGGCTTCATCAGTGAGTAGAAAATTACACGCTTTATACATCTGAAGTCAAAGAAGGAGGATATCTTCAATATAAATGCTGTAGAGAAGTGATAATCCAAACAAAACTGTTTCAGCATGGTTTTTACTGCCCTGCTGACTCTTTTTTCAATGACTTTTCTAAGATTTCCTTAATTTTTCAGGAAGCTTTTTTTTCTCTGAAGAAACCTAATGTTTTACATATCTTACTTAGTTCAAAACTGCTTAAACATGCAAAAACGCCAACCCTGGTCAATGTGAAATAGGAATGTCTGCCTTAATAAATAGGAATGTCTGCCTTAATAAATAGGAATGTCTGCCTTAATAAATAGGAATGTCTGCCTTAACAAATAGGAATGTCTGCCTTAATAAATAGGAATGTCTGCCTTAATAAATAGGAATGTCTGCCTTAATAAATAGGAATGTCTGCCTTAATAAATAGGAATGTCTGCCTTAATAAATAGGAATGTCTGCCTTAATAAATAGGAATCTGGACATAAATATAGGAATTCATGTACTTTAAATTCTAACCCATAATTTTATTTCATGTATTACCTTATTGATTCAAACTTTGTTATGTAGCAATCTTTGCTGCCTTTAACATTTTGTCATCTTCATGACACAGCTTTTCTTCAGCATTCATAGTGACTTTCATTATTAGCAGTGAAGATGGGGTATCATCTAACAAATTTGACCTAAAGTCTGTTGTTCTTTCTCACCATGCTAAAATGTGCTCATTGTCTGCATTGCTGTGGGGTATCACACACACAATGATATCATGAATTGAGGGAGTAACTTGTATTTAAGGCACCCCTTTGCTGTTGTAATCTCTCAAATGTGATACCCAGCTCTATCTATTCTCTCTTCCTACAGTATTTCCTTTGTAAGGTTGTCCACCTGATATTATACAAATTCTAAAGGGAGATGCATGAAACCAGGGTAGAAAAATCCATTGCCTGGGAGCCCAGGACAACTAATAAATAAATACTGGGCAATTATTGTTTCCAGTGTGAAAGCCTGGTTTGGCAATTTATAAATATTATTTAAATAATGCCCAAGTGGGCCTGAGATCACTCACCTAACTGATGTCTGCCTAAAAGCCAAATGCAAGAGCAGCTGGCCAAGAAATATGTATCAGTAGGATGCTATCTATTAAAATTTCTTTGGATGCTGTTGATTGCAAATATTATGAAAATATTTGCTTCAAGGTTTCACTAGTAGTGTTTCTATCTTTATCCATATCTGATGGTAGATCAGCATCATTTGTCCAATACTGAAAGGCCCCTATGTCAGGATACTTTGTGTTAAAGTTGGTAAAATTCTATTCATCAGTTTTATTCATAGATAAATTACGCAAATATCTTTTTACTTGAAGTGGTGGATTAGCACCATTTGTGCCTTTTATGCCATGAACCTCTCTCTCAAATCTGTCAAATTCAGTTTAGAGGTTTTTGGAAAGAAGCAGTGTAAATGTTTCTCTAGTTTTAGTAATGGTGGCCATATTTGATAACAGATTGGCACCATTTGTATTAATTTGAAAGGTCTTCATGATGGGATGCTTTCTATCATGATTAGTCAAATTCTATGCAACAGTTCTTGAGAAGGTGTTGTTTCAAGTTTTTCTCTATTTCAAGTAATAGCAGCCATATTTAATGCTGAATCAGCCTCATTTGTATATACCTGAGAGCCGTTCATGCCAGGATGCATTGTGAAATTCTATTCAGTGGTTTTGGAAAAGTCATATTTAAAGGTCTGTCTGTTTATAGTAATGGTGACCATATTTGATGTGGATCAGCATCAGCTGCACAAGTCCGATGTCCCTCTATGCCAGGATGTTTCTGTCAAAATTGTTCAAATTTCTGTTTAGTGGTTTTTGAAAAAAAGTTGTTTAAAGGTTTTCTCCTTTTTATACCAGCGGCCATATCTGAGGGCAGATTTGCATCTTTTATACAAATTTGAAATGTCTTCGTGCCAGGATGCTTTTGGTCAAGTTTGGTCTTAATAGTAGTTTTGAAGAAGAAGTCATTTAAAGTTTTTTTTCATTTTAAGTAACAGTGGCCATATTTTTTTTTATGGCAGATGGCGTCATTTGTACAAACCTGAAAGGTCTTTATACCAAGATCCTTTCTGTCAAATATAACCTAATTCTATTCAGTGTTGGGGATTGAAGCTGTTATAAGTTGTTTGTTTGAAATAATGGTGGCAATATTTGAAGGTAGATCAGCATCAGTTGTACACACCCAAAAGCCCTCTATACCAGGATGCTTTCTGTCAATTTTGATCAAATTCTATTCAACAGTCTTTTGGGAAAACAAAAGTCATTTCAAGGTTTATCTATCTATAATAACACTGACCATATCTGATGGAAAATCTGCATCATTTGTATAAATTTGAAAGGCCTCCATGTCAGGATACCTTCTTTCAAAGTTGGTCACAATCTATTCAATAGTTTCAGAGAAAAAGACATTTCAATGTTTATTTATTTTTAATAATGGATGTCAGATCGGCATCATTTGAACAAAATTTGAAAGATCTTCATGCCAGGATGCTTTCTGCCACATATGAGCAAATTCTGTTCAGCGGTTTTTGAGAAGTTGGGTAAATGTTTTTCTATTTTTAGTAATGGTGGTCTTATTTAATGGCAGATCAGCATCAGCTGTAAAAACTTTAAAGACCTGTCTGCCAGGATGCTTTCTGTCAAATTTGGTCAAATTCTGTAAAACTTGTTTTTTAGAAGAAGTCATTTAATGAATTTTCTAGTTTAGTAATGGGAACAATATTTGATGGAGAATTTGCATCTTTTGTAAAAAATTTAAATGTGTTCATGCCTGGATGCTTTTTTTAGTCCATATTCCAAGATTTTGGAAAAGAAGTTGTTTAATGGTTTTTCTACTTTTAGTAACAGTGGCTTTTCAATATTTTAGTAATGGCAGCCATATTTGAAGACAAATCAGCATCATTTGAGAGCCCTTTATGCCTGGATGCTCTAGGCCAAATTTGGTTAAAATTGGTCCAGTAGTTTTTGAGAAGAAGTTTAAAATATCAATTGTTGATGGATGCACAATGGGTGCAGGGACATACCATAAGCTCACTTGGCCTTCAGACATGTGAGCTAAAAAATGATATTAAAAATTATAATAAAGTTTTATACATCTTCCCGGCAACACACATTTGATCATTATAATGGTCCTTAGTTGAGTATTGTGTGATTATTATCAGCAAGAGGCCACATAAATCCACAGGTGTCTGCTACACTTAATTTGATTAAGTAATCACAGTCAATACAACTATAAGAAAGGGTATAATATTAAACATTAAAAAAAAAAAAAAAATTGGGATATATCCTTAAAAAACAAGACTAAGTCTTGCAAATGTTCATCTTTTGTCAACACACCAACACATCTTCAGTTTGAGACATTGACTTTAGTTAAATGAATATAGCAAGTTTAAACAATCAGACCAGCCACAACTGTTGTTGCATATTGTATTGGCTTGCTGTGGAATGGCAACTGTATAAATAAAAATCCCATGTAAAAAGTTGCAAAACCTGGCAATTTTGACACTAGATTACTAGTACTAGATTAGAGATACCATGAACCGTAATTGTGTACTCATATAAACATAAAATATAGACTCAACTACTAGAAAACTGACAGGCAAGATGATACTGTCTAAAAAAGGAAACTGTTCAGTTATCTTTTATTTGTTGATCCCAAATAGATTAATTAAGTGTGCAGACTTGTGTGACACTTTCCATCAGCTAGGCTGATGATGAGTTACATATATTATGGGTAATTAAAATTAGCTTGTTTTATTCCTGTTGATTGTCATTACACTGAAGATCTCAAATGAATTACTATGTAGACTTGTGAGACATTTTCCATTAGAAGCACTGATGATCAATTTATAAGTAATACAAGTATGAATAGTTAGCATGCTGGACTCATGACCGAAAGGGTGCAGGTTCGAATCCGACCATCAAACCAGTCTGGGTCAGCTACCGTGGAGTGTCCATGTGCAAGGCACTTTAATCCAATTGCCTTGGCACTAAATAACCTATCTGTGCTGCTGTGCCATAAAGCACCAAACCAAACCAAACCAAAACAAGTATGTATAATTTAAACTTGTTATCCCTGTGGATTTTTTAATATATTTATTTTTACAATTTCAGGTCTCAAATAATTTAGGTGAAGATTTGTGTTGGACTAGAAACCAGTTTATAGATGTATTACTTATTTTATTTATTCGAGTAAAATTTAACAAACAAATCACAATGCAGTGAAAAAGTAATCTCATTTGTTTCTGTGAATATTTTATCATCAGAGTTCAATCCAATTAAGCACAACATCTAAAATTTTCAAACAACAGTCATGGAAAATGTTTTGTAAATTCAATGCTTTCTTTTGTGTTTACTGTTTGTCATGTTTGTCTCTAATTTATAATTGTCCTATGACAAATGTAGTTCAGTCGACTCAAACTGAGCAGGCTGCTTCAGGTTCTGTTATCATCACCATGTCAAACAGATAACACCATTTTGCAAATCTAAACATTTTTCTCCATCAATAATGTAACCAGATACCTCCACACATGAGGACAGAAAGTCTATGCTTGTTAGCAATTTTCAGGCATTCAGATACAGAGATAGGGAATTTATAATAACCACAGTACTGAAGTTTTCATAATAATCATGAAATTTTATATTTTTTTTAATGGTTAATTGATTTGATTGCCTAATATTCCTAGGTCCAGAGAGAAGGTTACAGACATTAATAATTAATTCATGCTCACCAATATATGGAGAAAATTCATAGATATATGAAGTATAGACGTTTAGGGGATATAAAAACTGACAAAGACCATTTTCTTTTTTTCAGAAAAAAGATACAGATATTGAAAATATGGATGCTGAATCAGCAAACATATCCGACCAATTCTTACAGTTTTAAAAAAAAACTATCATTTGAAAATTCAACAATTAGTTATTTAGATAATGGATAAATTCTGAGAAATAAAACTAGCACTTTTACTATTCAGTCCAATTAGTCATAATAGCAAAATACAATGTGATATACAAATATATTTAGTGAATATGCATACAGAAGAATAAGCACGCAAGTAACATTCATGTACAATGGATTAGGATTTCTCTTTCTTTATCCTCCTCTCTCTCTCACATATATTAAACAATACATTCTTATTAACATAGTCTAGTTTACAAAACTTTAAATCAGTTACACAGTTAAAATACAGACATAATAGAGCACTTATAAAAGAACAGCACTGAACTGACCTTTATTGCCAACTCAGATCTAAGATCAGACATATGAGATTAGGTGCAAATATAAATTATTAATGGTGGTGGTATGGCGAATAGAAAAGTAAAATTGATAGAGTTTTGTACAGTCACTATTTGTGCTTTCGTTCCTGTCAAATATATTGTGCATTTTATACTGCAATCAATAGTACATGTTCAAATTATTGATGCAACATAATTATTTCCTTGATAAAATAAATTTAAAGGTACTTCAACGCTTTTTACAAGGATATTTGTATGGATACGGCAATTGATCCAGTTTGAATAATTTTCATGTGCAAAGGCAAATACATTTCTGAATACATCCCTGGTGTCCTCGGAGGTCAGAACAAACGATTGATTATTATCTGTCAAGGAAAATGTGTTAACTGAATGCATATCTCTTGTAAACATTTTGTAAGTGAAATATCAAAAACCATGTTCTTGTCTTTTTTCATGCAAACTTTCAATATATATATATATATATATATATATATATATATATAATGACCATCTGAAGGGTGAAAAATAATATATTAATTAGTCAACCCTTCAATATATATATATATATATATATATATATATATATATATATACACACTGACCCTTTGAAGGGTGAAAAAGAATATATTAATTAGTCAACCCTTAAAAGGTTTATGCTTTTGTTTTCTATGTGAATTTGCATAGTCATTTATACCACACAAATGTCCCAGCATTTCTTAGTACAGTCAAATTGTTCTTTCTTTCTTTCACTTGCAATTAAATGTGTATTCTGAGTTAACTGTGAATGTGGACAATGGACAGATTCTTATTTTCAAAATTGTACATATCAGTCAGTCACTTCCAAATAAATAGCTGTCAGCTGCAAGCCTAACATGCAGATCAGAAAAGAGGATGAGTGTCAAATCAGTTTGATTAAACAGCATCACTTCAGTTACTGTACAGTGTACATGTTTAAAATATTTGTTGCAAATGTTGCAGCCTTAGTATTTTCAATATCTCTAAGTTCTCTCTGAAATAAGAAATTAAAATTATCTTTCTTAGTTGCTATACCAGCTCAAAGTTCATACTTTCATAAATCTATGAATTTTCTCCATAAATCGATGAGCGCCAATTATTTATTAATGTTTATAAGCTTAGCTCTGGACCCAGGATTATTAGGCAATCAAATCAATTAACCATTAATAATAAATTCTGTCATGATTATTATGAGGTCGACAATACCATCATCATTATAAATTCCCTCTCTCGGTTTTTGAATGCCTGAAAATTGTAAGCAAGCACAGAATTTCTATCCTTATGTGTGGAGGTATCTGGTTATAATACTGATGGAAAAATATTTTTTTAGTAGAACCGTGTAATCTATCTGACAAGGTGATAATAACAGAACCTTAAGCAGCCTGATCAGTTTGAGTTGACTTAACTACCTCTGTCATAGGGCTGTTCTACAAAGAGTCAGCGATAAAGCTGTCAAAAGTTTAGTAAACATCTATCGGGTACCCATCAATACAAATGATCGGTTACCCAATCAAAACTGTATTACGTTAAATGTGATGAGATGTCGTATAGTACTAGAGATACCACCTTTAGCAGACAATATAGTTTTAAACAGGTTGCATTAAGCACTATTTCCATCCAGTCGCTTGGCATATGCCCACACTTTTGATGTTTTACAGATTTTTTATTTTAAAAAGTAATTGACCTTAAATTGCTGCACTATCCTCTCTGAATACGGTACTGCGTAATGATTAACTAATGATATGAAATGCCAGGTGCTTACTCGTATAAGTTTCTCAACCAGTGACACGTTCTTTAATCTCGCCGACAGAAGTTTCAGAGCAATTTAAAATGACAACTAGCATGAACATGAGCAAAGATCAAACAAAATGCCACTCAACTACATGCACTTTTTGATGAAGGGTAATCATATTTGTTGGGAATGGAGAGGTCACTGTAAATATTTAAAATCCTTCACAGTGTTGGCTCCTATAATTTTTCATACACGATCTCTTCCCCAAAATGATAATTAATTTTTTTACACATTATTTTTCATACTTTCAAGAAAAAAAAATTTGTTGTTTACATATCGACTTCCTGGTAAAAAAGTATTGACTAATAGGCCAGCAGATATGGTCGCTCCTGATGTTGGCAGATATAATCGTCAATCCAAACTTAGTGGTGTTTTTTACATGAATTAAACGGGTACCCTATGGTTCATTTTATTACCTGGGTAATTATCAATGGGCCCTGATTTGCATATATATACACACACACAAAAGCTGTTGAATAATTTTGATTACAGCAATCTTGGGGCCAACTTCAGTCATTTATTGGGCAACCATAAAAATCTGATGTCAACCAAACTTTCAAAGCTGATTGCCCATAGACCATCATGGATGTTCAAAATTGTTGAAGCCCTGATGACAGCATGACTCTCAAGTTCAGGAGAAACTAATTTCAACAGCTCAGGAAATCTTGCTACACAACAATCTACTGAGGAAATCTTGCAATTCTTTCACTGTGATATTTCAACTACTTCAGCATTTTCAAGCAATTCATTGTCCAGAGGGAACGTTTTAAATTGTACCTGCAGGCACTACAGTGTAGAAACTCATCACATCATTGTAGAATTCTGTTGGAGCCTCAGGTTTAAGTTTGTCTGCATCACTTTTTTAATGTACTGCTTTGCTTGAGATCCAATCATAAGTTCACCCCTGACTCTTCGGATTTTCCTCCTCTCATAATCCACAGAAAATTTACTGGAATATTTTTTGTTACAGCTTTAGATTGAATAAATCTGACATACAGGTCACTCAATATTCTCTCTAATATTCTTTTGACTTTATGGATAGTTTGTGCCTCCTGCTTCAGAGCCAAGTTAGACTTGTTAAAGACTAGCAATGTACTTGCTAAGAAAAGCAAGTACAGCTTTGTTGATTGATTACTTAAGGACCATTTGATTCTCTGAATCCTAATATGTTTGTCAGTTTCTTTATGGCAGGAACTGGGTTTTGGTTTCTCTGATACTGGTTGTGTGGAAGCCTTTGCTGAAGTGTCTGTGCTTCCAGCAGTAGATCTGGAATAACTGCTGATACGTTACTGACTCAGAACTACGTTATGATCTAGCTAACCATAATTTTTCTTTTCAGATGCTATAGTGGTGCTTGCAACTGGCTTTTCTTTTTCTTTCCTTGTTCGGCATTTTGGTTTTTATTTTTGTGATGTTATCTTACAGTGGATCCCCGATTTCAAGCAGTCTTTTGATACACTCCTCTAAAGAAAGCCATCTGGTAGCAAGATGTTTTATTACTTTTTCACTTTGAGCCTATACGATTGTTGAAATTCTTGTACTTCATGTTGTCTCTTTGTCTGGAGTAATAATCAGTTAAAAAAAACCCTCATCAACATTACAGTGTAATTTTTATACAGTCTTTCGGGCAGCTAAGTGAAGATGATGACAGGGACAGCCCTGAACAAGGAAAATAGATTTATTTCTTAGACTATGTGCACCCCCTCATGACCGTTGCATTATCATACCCAAATAAAACCTAATTCTCCCATGAAATTCCCCTCCTATTTAATTCAGTATCTAAATGACTTAATATATTTTCCACAAGAATCTCCATCACTCCCAGGCACTGACAGTAACAAAATTATTACCTTTCCTAACCCATTGTTATAACATTGTATCCCCATGGGATAAAGCTGGAAAATGCCTCCATTATTACTGTCATAAGTGCTGATTAAAAATGTACTCATTTTTGAAAAAAAATTGAGGTTATGGGTGTTTATTTTAAAAGTTATCATCTTTATAATGGCTGTGGTTTTAGTTCTACCACAATTATATTTTGAAGTAACCTTGGAATCAGGAAACTTTTCTGGAATAATGGGTGGGCATGGTTGACTGTGGCATTGGGTAGGTTGTTTTCAACCAAAAAAATGTGTAAACAATCCTTCAGCCCTAGTGACCACATCAGGACTAGAATCTTTCCCTTGTTTAAAGAATGGATCGATACTCATACTTGAGGAAGCTATCAGTATGGAATGGAGTCATAATTTGGAAATGATTGAGCTCTGCACCCAAGTGAGATGCAGTGGCTCAGAGATTAGGGTATTGGAGACATGTGAACAGAAGATTGCAGGTTCAAGTTCCACCATCTAAGCAGCAAGGACTGACTACCAAATATCTCCGGATTTCTTTTCGGGTTATGGGTTTCTTTGCTCCAAGTAAGTAAATTTGTAAGTGTTTCTGGGGGAAAGCATATTGGGTTATATTTTTTTAATTAAAAGCTACAAAATACAAAATATACATGTAAAATAATTTGTGAGTAATGGTACTGAACATATTAAATGCCCTAAAATAATGCACAATACATGTGATAATGTGTAAACCACACCTGTTTCAGGCAATTAAATCTGGTGTGCATTAGAGATATTTTAGTTCTTAAGCCTGGAGGCTACACTGCATTATTGGAAAATTCACACACAGCTTTTTTCTGTAGTAATGTAACTATTGGTGTGCATTAGAGATATTTTAGTTCTTAAGCCTGGAGGCTACACTGCATTATTGGAAAATTCACACACAGCTTTTTTCTGTAGTAATGTAACTATTGGTGTGCATTAGAGATATTTTAGTTCTTAAGCCTGGAGGCTATACTGCATTATTGGAAAATTCACACACAGCTTTTTTCTGTAGTAATGTAACTATTGGTGTGCATTAGAGATATTTTAGTTCTTAAGCCTGGAGGCTACACTGCATTATTGGAAAATTCACACACAGCTTTTTTCTGTAGTAATGTAACTATTGGTGTGCATTAGAGATATTTAGTTCTTAAGCCTGGAGGCTACACTGCATTATTGGAAAATTCACACACAGCTTTTTTCTGTAGTAATGTAACTATTGGTGTACATCATAGATGCACACCAATATTTTTGGATTGGTTGGGCAAAGCCCGATTTAAGGTGTTTTGCCACGTGGCTTTAGTTTGGTTTTTGTGGGCGATGAAAGTAAAGTCTCCCGCCTAAGGACACAACATGGCACACAACCCCAACTGGCCTTGGTATCAAACAAAGTACTCCTGCATATAAGTTCTACATGCTATCCACTGTCACTCACAAACTAGTCTTATGAATATAATGAAAATTATCAAATTATGATCAAATTTAGAGTTTTACTTGTTGGAGTGTTATTTAATAATTCATTATAATTACAAAGCTGTATTATTTTGCTACTTTTTATAACTTGTTCTGTTGCAATTTATGCATCTTGTATTCTACAAATATAGTTTTATCTGTTGCAAACTGGTCTAGGTCTGTTGAGTGGTTTTTGAGAAGAAGCCATTTAAAGATTTTTCTATTTTTAATAATGCCCATATCTGATCGCAGATTGGCATCATATGTACAGATTGAAAGCCATTGATGCCAGGATGCTTTCCGACAACAATTTTGTTTAGCAGTTTTTGAGAAGTCATTTTAAGGTTTTCTAATTTTAGTAATGATGGTGGATTGGCATCATTGAAAATTTTTATTAGATCTCATTTGGTCCAAGTCTACTGAGTGGTTTATGAGAAGAAGCCATTTAATGATTTTTCTATTTTTAATAATGGTTGGTCATATTTGATGGCAGACAGGCATCATTCATTCAAATTTTCAAGATCTTTATGCCGCAATGTTTTCTGTTAAAGTTGGCGAAGTTCTGATGAGCAGTTTTTGAAAAGTTGTTTTCAGGTTTTTCTATTTTTAGCAATGGCAGCCATATCTAAAGGCAGATCAGCATTAATTTAACCAGTCTGAAAGAGGTTTTCATGCCAAGATGCCCTCTTTCAAACATGGTCAAATTATGTTGAGCAGTTTTTAAGAAGTCGCTTAAAGGTTTTTCTATTTTTAGTAATGTCAGCCATATTTTATGGTACATTGGCACCATTTTAACAAATCTTAAAGACCTTTATGCCAGGTTGCTTTCCATCAAATTTGGTCAAATTTTGTCAAGTGGTTTTAGAGAAAAACTCCTTTAAAGGTTTCTCTATTTTTAGTAATGGTGGCCATATTTGATATCAGACATGCATCATTTGATAAAAGTTTGCTTTTCTTTCCAAATTGGCCCTTCTGGCCAAGTGAGCTAAAAATGAACAGACATTGCATTGTTTATGTGATTTGGATGAACCAGTGTTCAAGCTGGAATTTCCCTAAACAAAATGTTATCTATACCAAAAAATAAAAATCTTACAAAAGTGATCATAATCATGTAATCTGTGGTTAAAAATAGGAATGATTCCAACAAAATTGGAATGGCTGGCATCTATAACATGTATAACTTCACTGGTTATACAGAGAAGAAGCAACATCAGTAACCCTCTCCCCCAACCACATAACTAGTACAAGGTGTTTCAAAGAACAAAATTCTGTCGAAATATTGACACTACCAATAAGAATGAGGTTGTAAACCTTCATAATTCTATATTCAATTCAAGGAAGTTTTGACAGTTTTCAAATGGCTCCCTAACAAATTCGAAGACTTGTTCAAAATAAAACCCAACTTTGGTGAAACCCAGGGACTTTTCATGGTTTTACCAACCATGAAATGATTCACTAAATTTCAAGCCTGTATCTTCATGAATAGAAAAATATTTTAAACTGTTTTTTTTTTCTTCCTGGAAAAGGACATTTGTATTGGAAATTATGTTTTGCCCAAGATACAATTACAATTAGCTCCCCTTGTCACTGCATATACCAGGTATTGTTCAGTTTAAGCTTGAGCAATATATCAACAAGGATGCTCACATTTGTGGGGATGTATGTGAGGGCCTAATCATAATCTGACCTGGTACGTAATCTAGAAGAAACATATTTTACTATAAAAATTTCCTTTCAAATACATTACCCAGTCACACTAAAATTAGGAGTATTGGTAAGACGAGGAGGAAATGCATGAGCATCCAACCTATATCATGGTTATCAATTGGATGATAATTATGACTTGAGTCCCAATAATGGATAAAAACCACTCTCCAAATGACAGGCAACACAACTGAGAAATATGCTAGCAACAAGAAATGGTAACGAGAAACAAGTGACATTTCCTTACCCAAGATAAACTTTTGGGTGAAACCAGCTAAAGTTATAAACCCAACACCTGTGATGAGTTTGTGATGCTGTTTATGGGGTCTGATCACTTTGGTAGCTGCCAGCAGACCCAACAGATTCAATTTCCTTCTTTGCAACACTAGATCACAAAGATAAAAGATTGAGAAGGTCAACTGCACATGCCAGCTTACATCTTCAACAATGTCTTGAATCAAAATATTGTGATCAAAAGCAAGGTTTTCACAGAGATGACTCGATTCTCATGAACAGAAATTTTTGTGAGACATATCTGATCCTGTGAGATGTCAGAGTAAGCTGAATGGATTGCCCACTTGAGCCAAGAGGCCAAGGTTTGGGGAGTTATGTCTCACTTTCCCACCCTATCTGGAAGGAAGAGTCACTGTTGGGCCCCATGAATGCTTTTGGTGCATTTCCAGTATCACATGAGAACACAAACTGGGTCTTGCTGAACTGCCTCTCTTGAAGGATTCATCGAGGAGAAAGAGCAAATGAACACTGTTTGATTCCAAGGATTCATCAAGGAGAAAGAGCAAATGAACACTGTTTGATTCCAAGGATTCATCGAGGAGAAAGAGCAAATGAACACTGTTTGATTCCACTGGTCTACAATTTTTTAGAAGTCGTCTGCTTCAGAGATAAAATGTGCTATTTATCAGGGATTTTGATGTGCTGAATTCAGATATGACAATTAAAACAACTGATTGGCTACTGTTTCCAAGATATTTAAGCTTTTACATTTTACATCTATGTATATTGTTTACATAGTAGACTTTTAATCATAAATTGTAAACCTAGGTCTTTTCATGTGTTTATGGTTGCTTTACATGATAATATTTCACCTGTCCTGTTTATGTAACATTTTAAAACAGCAAAAGGGTTATATAAATAAAAAATATATTGAAACAAAAATCAAAAAACTATTATGTATATATAAGTACATAGTTTAGTCCTTATTCAGTGTCTACTCTGCGCTTCTTGGCTTGTCACTTGTATTCATTAAATTCATCTCTTGTCACTGTCCAGCAATAGTTTGCACGCATTGATGGGCTCCATTTGCCCTGATAGTGTTTCTCCATTGTTGCAATATCCTTTTGAAATCGCTTGCTGTGCTCCGCAGTTCGGAGGAAAAAAATCTAGATGAGAGTGCAAAAAATGTATCTTTAGTGACATGTTGCAACCAAGGCTTTTGTATGCCTTGAGGAGGTTTTCCACCAACTCCCTGTAGTTGTCTGCCTTGTTGTTTCAGAGAAAATTTGTTGCCACTAACTGGAAGGCTTTCCATGCTGTCTTTTCCTTGCCACGCAGTGCACAGTGAAATGGATCATCTCGAAGAAGTTCATGAATCTGAGGACCAACAAAAACACCTTCCTTTATCTTAGCTTCACTTAACCTTGGAAATTTTCAACGAAGGTACTTGAAAGCTGCTTGTGTTTTGTCCATGGCCTTGACAAAGTTCTTCATCAGACCCAGCTTGATGTGCAAGGGTGGTAACAAAATCTTCCTTGATTCAACAAGTGGTGGATGCTGAACTCTTTTCATCCCAGGCTCCAATGACTGTCGGAGTGGCCAATCTCTCCTGATGTACTGCGAATCTCTCGCACGACTATCCCATTCACAGAGAAAACTGCAGTACTTTGTGTATCCAGTTTGCAGACCAAGCAAGAGAGCAAGAACCTTGAAATCGCCACAAAGCTGCCACTGATGTTGGTCATAGTTTATGCACCTCAAAAGTTGTTTCATGTTTTCATAGGTTTCCTTCATATGGACTGCATGACCAACTGGAATTGATGGCAAAACACTGCCATTATGCAGCAAAACAGCTTTAAGACTCGTCTTCGATGAATCAATGAACAGTCTCCACTCATCTGGATCATGAACAATGTTGAGGGCTGCCATCACACCATCGATGTTGGTGCAGACTACAAGATCACCTTCCATAAAGAAGAATGGGACAAGATCCTTTTGACGGTCATGGAACATGGAAACCATAACATCACCTGCCAGGAGATTCCACTGCTGTAGTCTGGAGCCCAACGGCTCTGTCTTACTCTTGGATAGTTCCAAATCCCTGACAAGGTCATTCAGTTCACCTTGTGTTATGAGATGTGGTTCAGAGGAGGAGGATGGGAGAAAATATGGGTCATCTGACATTGATGGTTCAAGAGTAGAAGTTTCATCCTCTTCCTCGTCTGACTCAAGTGAGAATGATTCTGGTGCATCAGGAACCGGCAGTCCTTCTCTGTGGGGTACTGGGCATATAGCTGATCGAATGTTTGGATAATGCACAGTCCACTTTTTCTTCTTTGACACACCTTTCCCAACTGGAGGCACCATGCAGAAGTAACAATTGCTGATATGATCTGTTGGCTCTCTCCAAATCATTGGCACTGCAAAAGGCATAGATTTCCTTTTCCTGTTCAACCACTGGCAAAGATTTGTTGCACAAGTGTTGCAGCATATGTGTGGGGCACACCTCTTGTCCTGATCTCCAATTTTGCAGCCAAAATAAAGGTGATAGGCTTTCTTAACCATAATGGTTATACTGCGCTTTTGTGATGCAAAAGTCACTTCACCACAAACATAGCAGAAGTTATCTGTATTGTTCACACAAGTACGAGGCATCTCTGCTCACTTTGGCTAAACAGAAATGTGTCCCTTTGCAAAATCAAACACTGACAAATAAGAGAGAATGACACTGTATGATTTGTAGAGCTGATATAGGACAATTTCTTCAGCAGAGTGATGTAAGCTTAGTTATGATTGCATCATCCATGACTTATAGGAATAACATGATGCAATTCATATCATGTATGACACAATACCAGCTTCAGATTGCATCATTTATTGTTTTGCCTAAAAAGCAAGTACTGTCCAAACCCAGTCATAGATTTATTCATAGATCCAGTCAAAGATGTATTTTAGTCATTTCTGGTTTAAATTGAGATCCCTCCACTTTATAACTCACTTATTTTCCACCATTCCCAAGTCAAGGGTCGTATATATTGACCCAGTATCATATCTTTCAAACTAGAGCCAATCAACAATTTTAAGCATCATTTTCGTTCTCAGTGACCCAGAATTAGTAAAGTTTGACAACATTTATTGCAGAAGCATTTTGGCTGTAGACCAGTGAATTATCTGTAGGTGGCAACCTGTTCTTTGCTGTGAAACCTGGTTACATCATCAAAATAACCAAACCATCCAAACAGAACTGGAGATAGTTCAGGTGGATTGACAAGGTATTCAATTCACTCACCCTGCAGGCCAAAGATAAGGCTATAAAAAAGATGTCTTACTTGATAGTAGCATCAGCAATGTTTTGGACGAAGGCTGAACTTTGAAGAGTTGAGCCATGCCAAAACCCAAGAAAGGTTCCATCTGGGAAACAAAGTGAGTAAATGGGTCCAATTCAGATTCAAATTAGCCAGCAAGTCCGAAAGGTCCATGTCATTACCTATAGCTCCTCTCCTGTGATGGATATCTGAATGTTCAGAAATCATGGAACAGTAACCATTGATCATCATAGGAGCTAGCTGTGGAATTCAGGCTCGCAAGGAGATGATGCTTCTGTAAAGTAAAGGCATGCAACTTTCCCTCATATACGTACAAAGAGGAAAGCCTTCTAGTTTGTGCAATCCTATCCATGATTGATGTGCTGAACTCTTTCCTGCACAAGGATGAACTCATTTGACAGTGATGAAAAACCTCGGACTGTGGCCCTTTCAGCAGGTTGGGCATCACTGGGATTTTCCTGGGAACATCTACTGTTGGATCAAGTTGATCCATTACCCAGAATATGTCCCATCTGAGAGGGATGATCAGAACCACTTTGCAGGTCTGACCCCTTATCTCTGATCTCACTCTTGAAATTAGAACAGTGAGAAGGCATATCCCAAAATTCCCAACTGACCAAGAGAGCATCCACTACACAGGCCTCTGGCAAAACACAGAGAAGCAATTTGTGGTTCCAACTGGCTGCAAAGAAATCTATTATTGGGCAAACCTTGAAGGTGCAAATCTGAAAAAAGACCAATATGTGTGGAGACCACTTGGTGTGAAGGGTTTGGCGACTCCGTGATAATGAGTAAGATAGGACACTGAGCCTCCTTGTGATATTTTATCTGGAGAGTGATGTGGTACTGGCAGTCCCAGCACAGAAAGTCCCAGACCATGACACAAAGGTCTGGTCACTTGGTCCCCCCATTTATGGAGGTGGGTTGCCACAACCCAGTCATTGGACACAATCAGAGCTAAAAAAAATCAGACAGCCCAATGCCTGGGACCTCTCTAAATCTAGATAGGGCCCCACCTGTATTCTAAGTGAATTGCCCTTTGGGCCTGTCCACAAAAAAGTGTTGTCTAATTTGCCTGAAAGAAACTTTGGGTCCTCTGATGAAATGCGGCAGTTTCAATTTGAAGTTCTTGAAAGACAATGGTAAGTTATAAATACTCAGCCCCCTGCTGGGGCTTCATTTGTAGGTACCTCCACCTAATGAAGATCGTTGGCTTAAATGTATCTAAAGCTTCAACTTTGTGTACAAAGCAAACTACATTACCTATGAATGGGGCACAGTACTACTTCTGTTCTCTGTATTTCACCAGATACCTATAATTAGCGCTCATTTGTACTACATGAATAATAAGCTGTCCCTTGCTCATGTTGACTTGGTAATGCATAACTGGTTAAAGATATTGAGCAGTACCTATATGACTGTTTGACAATTAAGCTAAGGTTGGGGATTAGTGACTTATAAAAGCCCCCAATACAATTTTTTCACTGTAAAGGAACTGAGATCATTACATTATACTTTAATCAATTTAGTTCAAAGAGTTGGAAACGGCTGATTCTATTGATACAAGTGTTTTCTGTAATTGTTTTATTGTCACACATCCACAGTACTATCACACAAACTAATTATGGAACCTGAAACTACTTTTTTTACTGACTGACATAAAAAAGACCAATAATTCTCTGACTTCATTTCTGTTTTCAACTTTAATTGAGAAACATGGAGAATTGTACAGCATTCAGAAAATGAAACTAGTCCAAGTCCCCTGAATATTCATCCCTACAGATCGTGATCAAATACACAGGCTGTACATTGATCTGAAGGTAAAGCTGAAGGCATAGTCAAATATTGCAAGAGCAGAGGCATATGCATCAATTATTCATAATTCCACACATGAGCATGCTAGTTGTGTAATTGTTGGAAATCTCAATATTTGTGAACCCCTTTACAACAGAACCTGAACAAGGGTTCAGTCTCATGAAAAATATCACAAGTATGAAGGATCAACAATGTAATTTTCTCAAAGGGGTGGGTGTCTCAAAATAATAGTACAAGAACATGGCCTTGTCAGGCAAATGGATTTGTAGTCAGGGCAAGTGATTTTTTTTTAAAGCCCCTTGCCCTGAGCCTGTGTCTGAAAACAAATTATTTGAGTGCTGATAATGTGGGTCACTTTCTCACAAAGCAGATCATTCCAGGCATGGAAGGCATTGATTATGGCCTTCATTTCCAGGAGAATGATGTGAAGTTCCTCTCTTCCACTTGCCAGATGTTGTTGATTGTGGTGAAGCAGGGCAACAGGTGAGTTCGTCAATCATGTCAGCGGGCATCTGTACAGACTAATCTCCAGTTGGGGGTTCTCCAGACAGATTCCTGCCATAAGCCATTCCTTGTTCTGCCACTGATACAAGAAATGTTGCATCTCTGGTTGAGATCAAAATCTGTTGTTCTAAGTGACTAGAAATGTCACACCACTAGGCCAGGAGACCCATCCACCATGGGTATATTAAAAGACAGTTGAAATGGAACAGATATGCAGGTGCATTGAGTACAGACAGAGGAGCTGCAAAAAAACTCCCTTGCATAAATCCACTCCCTTGCATAAATCCACTCCCTTGCATAAATCCACTCCCTTGCATAAATCCACTCCCTTGCATAAATCCACTCCCAGCTTGAAACTGATTCAACAGTGCATGCAACAAATTAGCTATGATTTGAAAAAAATGAAGCAAAACAAGATTTATCTAAAGTTGTATATTATTAAAAGTCACTTCTGATCGTGGCAGTCAAAATGATCTTCATCAAGGCTCATGATAGCTTTCAACAAAATTAAAAATTGAGAAATAAACTGAAGGAGATATAGAGCTCCTTTTTTCATGCATATTTTATGAATGATTCAAAAGATGAATTAATTTCTCTTGGCTTAGAACCTCAAGGTACCCCAAGGTTACAAAATTGTATGATATGCTTAAATTTATGGAAAATTGGTGAACTTTGAAAAAGAGACTTCAGCATTGATGTGTATAGGTAAGTGCTGAACGTAGAACATATAGAGCTCAATAAACATGAATTTGTAGGAGTTACAAATTAACATTTCTTTTGTTATCTCCCATATGGGCCTCAATTCAACACAATAATATATAAGTAAGTCCTAGATACAATAAGACCTGACCTGAAAGACCACTGATATGTGAGACCACTTGTCATTTATTACTGTATATACTCGCGTATAGGCCAATACCAACTGCAAACTGCATAGACTCATAATGCGCCAGCAGATCTGGGTCTATGCAGTTTGTAAGGGCTAATCAGTAGAACAAACAACATAGACCCTGATCTGCTGGCGCATTATGCAATGGCAGATCTGGGTCTATGCAGTTTTTAAGGACTAATCAGTAGAACAAATAACATAGACCCTGATCTGCCAGAGCATTATGCAACGGCAGATCAGAGTCTATGTCATTTGCATTTGGTTGGACCTGGCTTATACGCGAGTATATATGGTACCATTCTTAATGCACAGTTCTTCTGTGGGCACTAAACAACGTACTTGTATTGTAAAACCAAACCAAATTCTAATTCACATATCTGGTTGTTATATAATACGGTCACCTTAAATGAGAGATAATTTTCTGCTGTTGGTGGGGGCCTCTCTAGACAGGTCCTACTAAAACACAATGAAGAAGATACACACCAATCTACTTACAGATTAAGTCCCATCCCTATGGCATCTGTGGCAACAAGCACTTTGCAAGGATGTTTTGGGTCATTGAATTTCTCTGCCTGGGCAAGTTTAGTACCTGCAAGTTAAAGTTGAAGAGATGGCTCTCACTTGGATATGTCAGACACAAGCAATAATAAAAATAAAAGGTTCTTTACAAATGCATCTTTCATCAGCTACATTACTGCCTCTTACGCATACATCTCCATTCAAAATTTTGTACAAAAGATATATTGTTTTAAACTCTATCATATTACACAACTTCAATCACTGACTGGAAATACACAGTACTTTCCTTCATCTAACTAAAAAGCACAAATGGAGTAAAACCTCCAGATTATGGACACTGATGAGGCTGGAAGAAGTGGTTTGATTGTGGAGGTTGTCTTATGTCAGAGAGTAAGTTTGCTGTTTTAAAAATTAAAAATGTTTTTCATAATAAGAACTGGTCTTATTTCAGGGGTGGCTGCATGGAGAGTTTTTACTGTGTTTATTTCCCCCTAAGATGTTTTATTACTTATTTAGTGGATAATCTAGTAATAATTTTTTATTGTTAATTAGCAGACAATCTTACCTGGTGGCAGTCCACCATAAATAACAGCATTCTCTATACCCAGTTTTTCCAGTTGTCTGCTGACATAGAAAATGTCATTCTTGTTGAAGCAGACAATGCAGTCCCCTGCAAGGACATTCTCAAATCTCTCTGCAAAGAATACAGGAAAATGATGTAAGGTAAAGAGAACACAGTAGTCCCTTGAAGAGATTTATGCTCCACAGGTTAAAGCAGACACTGTACATATCTTGTTGGGTGATTTTGACTACACTTTTTCATGGGAAAGATTTCCAATTTCTAAATGGAGAGAAGCTCTGCTGGCTCAATGGTTAGTATGCCAGACGAGCAGCCAAAAAGGGTGAGAGTGTAAATCCTACAACTGGATCATCCCAGGTTAGCTACCATGGTGTGTTCTTGGGCAAGGCACATTATTCTAGATGCCTTGGCACCATATAGACTACCTGTGTTGCTGTGCCGTAAAACACCAAACCAATCTAAATGGAGACTGATGACATGCAGTAAGCAATTTATGTATAACATGTCATTATAGGTAGCAGTGCAATCAAGAGCATTTTCAATATGAATACCATGGTAAAGCTAGTATGGTAACCATACCAGATATGTGTCATTTTTATTTATGATAATATGTTATTTATAAGAGATATCTGAGCTAAAATCAATATCAGGATGACTAACTGATATTGTGACTAAATCAATGTCAGTATGACTAACTGTTATTGTGATTAAAGCAATGTCAGTAAGACTAACTGTTATTGTGACTAAATTAATGTCCATATGACTAACTGTTATTGTGATTAAATCAATGTCAGTATGACTAACTGTTATTGTGATTAAATCAATGTCAGTATGACTAACTGTTATTGTGATTAAAGCAATGTCAGGATGTATGTATGTGTGTATGTAGTATATATGTGCCAACATAAGCATATGTTCCAAAAATGTAAAAATGAATTGCACAAAACTTAGGAAGATACAGCCTTATAAATAAATGTTTAACTAAGCACAACAAGATACAGAAGAAAATGTCACAATGTAAAAATTATGCAAAATCTATATAAAATAACAAATAAAGCTAACAGATATAAAATCCCTATCACATGCTTAAAATTTCTTGTATAAATCACATTCCCTTACAAATTAAAAAACTGTTCCTCACATGTATAGGATTGATGATCATGGAGGAGGCAAAAAAAAACAATTTATACTGTTTCAGAATTTTAAATAAAAAAGAGGGGGGTTCAGGAGACATTTGTCAAAAGAGTTAAAATTTTAATTTGATTGCTGAACATAAAACACTTCATCAGTTAATAATTAAAAATAATTCCCTTGTGCCCCAACCCACCCTTTTGTTGTTACTGATTACACATACATTTTTGGTTTTATAAAGCAACTCAGAGATTTGTTGAAACAGTCACTAGTTGAGGACAGAAACTCATTGTATATATGTATGCATGTATGTATGCATAGTGTTTAATGGCACATTAACACAATCCTGGCTATGCAGTGATGAACAAGTTTAGGTATCCTCAAAATGTCACACAAAACAAAGATAAATCCCAAAATGGAAAAGTCAGATAAACCACTCTTTATAAGTATATCCACTACCTGGCTAATCCCAAGCTTGATTTTAGCACAAAAAAGTGCTAGTCATCTGCTTGCCCAGATGGAAGTCAGGCAGGAGTGATCTCCCCTTGTGTAGAGGGACTGGTGCCAAAATCCTGTCCATAGTCCAGATACTACTGGAGCAGATTTGCATGCTCTGTCAGGGATGTAACTGCAGAAAAGCTTGGGTGGGTATGTCCACTTTATGATCGGGTAAGTATTATGGATATGGGCTATAGCTAGCATATGGATATGCATGGATGTGGTCTGAAAAAAACTTCACTCCCACAAATCCAGTGGAAGTAGAGAACTGCATCCTTGCAAAACTGCTGAATGACCCAGAAAGGTAGCCTGTTGCAATGCTGCAATTGGTCCCATCCCATCAACAGAGCCCCTTGGGATTAAAGGTCTCTGAGGTAAAGCTAAAGAGTGTTGTCTCGATCCAGTGACTTGGATAATGTCAGTCAAGACACAGTTGTGCTCAAATGCTATGCTAGTGACAATCGTCCTAACCTCATGAGCTGCTATGTGCAAAAATGAATTTGGTCTAAGGCTAATTTCTTATAAGCAGAACAGATAACTTAGCTGACCCAGGATGACAGTGCTTAAGATGAGATATGGTCCTTTCCTTCTTTAAGTGGTAAGAACAAGTGAGATCTTCCTCCTCTGATCAATTTTGTTAGTTTCATATATCAGGAAAGGTTTTACAATGAAAGAATGATTCTCCACGAGTGGAAGACTGTTCTTGGTAATGAAAGTAGGAGCTGTCATGAGTGAACTGAACCGTCATGGTGAAACTGCAGATAGTTCGGATCGGCCAATAGAGCATGTACCTCCTTGTTACTGCCGTCTGTAGCTTTAACAATTAGGAAGGTGGGTTTGTATGAAAGGTGAGACAAGGTGGATTACAAAGGCGTTTATTTAGGCATGTCAGAACCCACAGGAAATTCCATTTTTGGACACTGGGCAAAAGCCTTCGGTTGAGACAAATCAGAGATTGCCAGGAGGTTGGAGAGGTATTTGTTTGGGCCTATATCCTCCCTTCCATGATGTCAAAACATTCCTGAGATTATGGAATGGTAGACCTTGACAGTGATGGGGGCTAACTTTGTCTCTTCGAAGTGCCAAAGGAGGTAATTAGTTATCTGTGGTACAGAGGCTCTTAAGGGATGGATAAGTCTCTGCTCACATCACTGGGAGAAAACTCTTCACTTCCCTTCATATGCTTCAAAAGTAGTGGGCCTTCTTGCCCAAGTGATTCTGTCCACCACTTGTTTTGAGAATTTTTTTCTCCTGAGGGCTTGTTTGATATATGCCTGGCATGCAGGTTTAACACCTCTGGGTCAGGGTGGAACACCTGCATGCACAGTTGTTTCAGCAGACAGGAGGAAAAAAAAGATTTCTTGGAATCCTTATTGCTATGTTGACTAGATCATCAAGACATGATTTTTCCCACTTCAGGGGAGCAATCAAGATCAAATGGCACTCTGAATCCTTCACTTTATGCAAGATTCTGGGCATCAGAAGGATGGGTGGAAGAGCATATGTGTCAGGACCATTCCACTTCATTGAAAGAGGATCAACTGCTCCAGCCTTCAGATCCAGAACTGGAGAGACAAAGGACAGGTATTTGGTGTTGAGTACATATTCATCTGAATGCCAAGGGGAGAATGGACCATTCGGTCTGAATTAACTTACACCATCTCCTGTCACAACTGAAAGGAATTCACTATGGCCTTTATCTCCAAAAGGCTGATATGCAACAAGCACTCCTGAAGGGGACAAATCCTGCAGACTTCTCAAAATGAGTGTAGGAGATGGGCACCAGCCTACCCTGCTAGCATCAGTACAACTTGTTATTTTTGATGGTTGAACTTGCAAAGGAATACATGCTATAAGTTAAGTGAGATTTTCATATTTGTCAAGATGGGAACTTGTGTATCCTGAAATCATGTGACCCAGAATAATGAGGTCTGATGTCACACTGAGGAAAGTCAAGAGGCAAAGAAATTCCCAGACTGAAATGCAATTCTTTGGCAGAATTGTTGGCACCATTGAGATGATTTTCAAGGCAGGTTCTTAATGGAGACAGACACTGATCATATCAGTTTTAACTCCATAACCAAGTGGGTAACATTTTGAGCTGGGATGACATTGGATTTATCATTGTTGACAAGAAATCCAAGGCAAAGCATAAGTGAAACAAGGGATTTCATGTATTGAGACAGAATGGTGCTTTTCCAGAAAATCATCCAGGTAGTTGGAGGGCACGGATATGAACGTGGCTCTGTTACATGACTGTCCATAATTCTGGTGAAGACCCAGGGACTGTTGTTCAGACCAAACTGGAGAGCCCTGAATTGGTATTGTTGTTGTTGTTTGTACTTTCCATCAAAGATGACCATGACATCACTAACTATTTTGGTTTCTGTGAGCACATGAGTGGCTGATCAGGCCAATTTGCGCTCTGAATGGTTTGTTGCACACTAGCCAGGAGATGCTGCTTGGGGTTGCTTAACAACAGAGGACATGCTGCATTTCCGAGATTTACGATGCTTGCACTTCTGCACTGCCTCTGCCATTCTCCTCAGCTCACACTCTGTAACTCCAGTATGAAAAAGACTGCGCCAGGTGCAAAAATCATGTGCAAAATCTTCCCAAGAGTTAGGGTCAATGTTGAAGTGTTTAAAGGATGACTTGAGGGAGTCTTTGAAGTGTTTCTTTTTACCTCCCAGAGATCACTTTCCCTCTTTCAGCTCACCACTGAAGATCTTCTTTCATAGTCATTTGTCTAACATCATAGTGATGTTGCCTGTCTACCTCATCTGTGATTTCATCAGTAGAGTGTGGATGGTTGGAATGCCTGACCCTGTGAGAACCTCAATATATGGGACCTTGTCTTGCCATCCAATCCTCATCAGTTTCCTCAGGCAGGCCATGTGAAAATGGTTCAGCTTTTGGTATGGTGTCTGTATACTGTCAACATTTGGCTTTGTAGACCTTTAGTTTTGTTTGCAGGCTGATGTTTCTGCATTCCCACACATTTGCATATAGTCTGCTGAAGGCCACACTTGTATTGACAGTTCCAGCATTGGTTTCGTCATCAATGTGGGCTGCACGTGACAGTGTACTACTGAGGTAGGTGAACTTGTCCAATGCCTGGACAGTTTGACCATTCACTGTCATAGTGGGCTCTATGTAAGGACTTCCAGGTGCAGGATGGTGCATCGCCACAAGCTGAAGAGAAATGCTCCATACTCTTTTGCATGCCAGACTTGGATTTGGCATTCAGAGGACAGTAGCTTGCAAAGAGGAGATCACAATCAGTCACATCCTGGAACTTCGTTTTTGCCCATAGTCTCCTCAGATTGAAAAGCTTGCCATCAGTCCGGTATCTGATGGAATTACCAAACATTATGATGAATTTCTCTGGGCATCCAAATTCTGCCATGATCTTCCAGAGGTCCCTTACGACTGACTGTTTCAAAGGCGTTTGTCAGGTCAACAAAAATCCGGTAAAGGTTGGAGTTCTCTTCTGGAGTTGATGAGCTGTAAGCACCATGTCTATGATCCCTTGTCCTTTCTGGAATTGATGAGCTGTAAACACCATGTCTATGGTCCCTTGTCCTTTCCTGAAGCCACACTGACTCTGAAGCATGAGTCCTTGATCAATGTGATACACAAGGCAATTCAGCAGAATTCTGGTGAGGATTTTGCTGGCTATTGACAACAAGGAGATGCCCCAATGGTTGCCTTTCTGCTGGTACAAGTAGATGATAGATGCATTCTTGTACTCCTGGGGTATAGTTCCTCGAGTTCACATTGACTAGAAGAGTTAGTCAGTTTTTAAGCCATGTGTTAGCCTCTGGATTTTCAGATTTCTGCTGGTATAGGATTTTCTCCAGGTGCTTTGCCATTTGACAGCAGGTCAACTGCTTTCTCAGTTTCAGTCAGCACTGGAGGATCAGCAAGAGATATGTTGATTCCATTTGAGGTAGTCGATCAATTACCTCCTCAATGATAGATGATTGTTGATTGAGGATGTTGTTAAAGTGTTCTGTCCTTGTTTGAAGTATTTTTTGTTTGTCAATGAACAGTGTGGTGCTAAGCCATGAGTCTTGCAACGCTCTGATTTTGCACTGCACAGTCCTCTTGACACTGCTGAAGGCTGCCATTTGAGATGATGAAGTGCTGACTTTTAAACAGGCCTTTTGGAGCCAATGTTTCTCATTTAGTAGTCTCCATATGTCAGCATTGTTCTCATCAAACCAGTCATGTTGTGTATGTGTGGTGGGACCAAAGGTTTTGGATGCAGCTGGGGACACAGATTCTCTGAAGGATGCCTATTTTTCCTCAATGTTCTTGGAGTTCACATCAATTGTTACTAGCTGGCTGCACAGTTCTCACACCAACATGTTTGACATTTTCCTGTCTCAATTTGGAGACAATGAGCTTTTAGGAAGTTTTTGCCTTGTGGCTGTCTGCTGGCTGAATCTGGATACTGAACTTGGAGACTATGAGCCCGTGGTCAGTCCAGCATTCTGCACTTCTCATAGCCTTCGTCACTTGGACATCCTGCCTATCTTTTCTCCTGACGATGACATAGTCAATGAGATGCCGGTGCTTGGAGGTTGGATACAGCCAGGATGTCTTGTTTTGGTTTGGCAGGTGGAAGACTGTGTTGGTGATTAGAAGGTCATGTTCAGTGCATTTCCTCAGTAGGTGAGGTCCATTACTGTTGCATTAGACAAAGTAATTTTTGCCGATGATGCCTGGCCACGTCTGGTGATCTGCGCCAACTCTATCACTGAAGCTGCCAAGGATGATGAGCTTCTCTGTCTTCAGCACTTCTGTAATAAGAGACTCCAGGTCTTCATGAAATATGTCCTTGATCTCATCTGGGTTGGTCATGGTGGGTGCATAGATGCTGATGATTGTTGCATGTCTTTCCTGACAGTGG
The DNA here is from genome assembly GCA_029931535.1 of Margaritifera margaritifera. Taxonomy (NCBI): domain Eukaryota; kingdom Metazoa; phylum Mollusca; class Bivalvia; order Unionida; family Margaritiferidae; genus Margaritifera; species Margaritifera margaritifera. The sequence goes on from JAQPZY010001492.1 coordinate 1,038,951, forward strand.
GAGTCTCACTTGCATAAGTTTGTCGATCATATCCTTTGGTAAATTTCTGTAAGCTTCCTTACTAGCTGTGATTTGATGGCAAACCCAGGGGACCGAGTGGTCTATGGCGCTTGCCTTTACCAATCACTGCCATCTTACCTCTGTCCGTGTGGGTTTGAGTCTTGCATTCGGCCCTCGGCCAATGTGGTGAGAAAGCTTGCCAGTAGCTTCCCGTGGGTTGGTGGTTCTTCCCGTGGTTTTCCTGGGTTCTTCCTTCACCAGATATACTGGCCGCCATGTATAGCCTATCATGTGCTGGAAAATGACATTAAACCCATAAAAACACAAACCATTGATGGCAAACCCAACTTTTACTTCGGCCAAACCAGATGAAGGTGAAGCCAGCTCCTATTTCAGTGAGTTGTCCTTTCTCAGCTAGGCGAGTTTTACTCAGGGCCGGTAGCTGGATGTTGAATCTAGCCAGTTTTCTACCAACTAAAGCTGTTCTTCTCTCTGGTCTATCTGATGATGTACTGTCCTTTAGTGTGCACACATTCCAGGCACTGATGTTGAATGGTATCACTTTTGTCTTTTTTTGTGATTTTCGACTGCTAAAGTGGGATCCTCATCAGCTGCGGTGTGCCACAGTGAAACAGGCAATGTTTATGGCACCTTTACTAGCCCCTTCCTCATGTTGTGAAGAGCTGCTGAGTCATTCAGGGGGATGCAGAGTTCCACTGCTGGAAAAGCGACCCCATGCCCTGAGCCGCTGGTGTGCAGGTCTGCAGCTACAGCTCCGAGTGTATCCATACCTGCTGCTTGCCCATTGCTACAGGACCTAAAGATATCTGGTTGGTGGGGGGAGGGGAAGATGTCATGACTTGCATGCGAGTTGGATTTAAGTGAGGGAAAGTTGCACAGAGTCACCCTCATTCTCTCATCCAGGCCCGTCTGAATCCAGCTGCATGACAATGTTAAGATGTCTGGAGATGATTCTGGATGCAGTGGATGGCCATCTGGTCCTACTGCACCTGAGGCGATGCCCTATGCTGTCCACACTGCCTGATGCACCATAGAGGACTTTTCAGAGGAAGCCAAGTGTAGCTGTCCACTCTGGGTCAACAGTTGCAGGTTGTACCATCTACTGTTACTTATTGTAGCAGGCATAGTCTTGAATTGGTATACCATATCACTGAATGTGAAACTCAAGAATTCTGGAAGAAATGTGAATGGAAATAAGACATGCATCTTGCTGATTGAGGCTGATTGTGAAATCTCCCTTCTGAACAACATTGATAACCAGGTACAGTAAAGCCCTGCTATACCACACTTCGTTATAGCACGAATTCATATATAACACGATCATGGCATGGCTCCTGAAATTTCGTATATTTTTTCATACATGAAAAAATAAATATTTTTTCAAAGTACGAAAAATAATATGTAAAAAATTTATTATCATTTTGGGGAAGAGATCGTCTATGAATTCGGATATAATACGATCGTGGTGTGGCTTCCGAAATTTTACAATAATTTCGCCAATTTCTTGAACTACTACAAAGTTTTGTGCCAAAATAAACAAGAGTTTGATTTAATAATTTGGCAAGATGTGTTGTATTCTTGAAAAAAAAGTGTCTTATGATTGCATCTTTCTTTATATGAATAAAGATGCTGAACATTTCTATTTGTGATAGAATGTGTCAATAGTCAATCACTGCACTTTGATCTTAGTTTATTTTTGAAAAATGTCAGCTCATTTCAAAGCTGAAAAGTGTTAATCTTATTATTACTGATACATGAACAATAAAGTCATTAAGTCTTCTTTGTGTTTGTCTTCAATACATTGTGTGTACAATTGTTGCTCACAGACAAGCACCAAACAATGCGGTGGTTGATAAAAGATTCTCACCTGAATTTATAAATCAATTAATTCAAGTCATTGGTTATCTTCCACCAGCTTAAACAACTTGCACCCTGTGAACTTATTTCTGTGTATTATGTTAAAACCTGTAATTATAGACAGCAAAACAAAGACATATAGTCAAGTGTCATGTTGAATTTACTGTGAAGAGGATGCAAATAATAATAAAATTGCCATTGACAATTACATTAACGAATACCTATGACATGTAATAACAGACAATTACTCGACAGAAAACATAACACTGGTAGAGGACTGAGTTGAACTGAAGCACTATAGACCATAGGGAAGGTATTCATAATGTCACTAACATGTATATTGTAAGACAAAGTTAGAAAATGTTGTATGAATTATTTATCAAAGCTAAAAACTGAGCGAGAAATAGAAATATAGTTGGTCTTCCCTGCTGTGAGACAACTCCACAAAACCACTAATATAGTGGATAGATACAAGCAGAATAGATTTTGTGAAGCCTAAAAAAAGGCATAAGCAGAAGTAGTAACTGATGTATTGACAAGATTGGGCACCAATCACTCTACCGATGGGGCGATAACTCTTGTCTGACTTCCATCTAGGTAAGCAGTTGATTTTTTCACATTTTTTGGTGTTAAATCCAAGCTTGGGAGGGTTCGATTTGCACGGTACTGGTTGTACTCAATGAGTAGTACAATCAGGTATTGTATTTGAGGAAGGAACAGATTTTATTCTTTTAGTCAGTGACCTTGTCCTGTGACCATTTCATCCCAAAATCAATAAAACCTTAAGTAAAAGCCATCCACAAAGTTTATTGAAGGTGTATGGTCTAGAACTAAAGTTATTGTGCAGAAACATTACATGGATGGACAGGCAGACAGACAGATGGACATCAGTGTATGATATGACCTGCCTAACAGCAGAAGTATTAAAACTCACCAACAGCCTTGTTCAAGTACTTCAACTTTGTAAGCCTCTTGTATCGTCTAACCTGTGAAAAAAATATAATCAAGGATGTACTTCCATTTCAATGATACTCTCTTTAGAGACTGGGAAAGGAACGTGACAGACTACATCATGGCTAATGTTGATATACACATTAATGATAATCTCAGTGTAACAGCATAAATATGACTGAACATAAAACAGCTGTGTTTTAATTGACAAAAGTGTTTTCTCTCTTATCATTTGAAAAGTATATCTACAAGTTCTGAATCCCTTTAGTTTAAAAATTTGAACATGGGTAAGTCTAGACTTGGTTTCATTATGAAATGGTCATAATATAATCAGAGATTCTAAAACCAAGATTATCTGAAACCTTTTATAGCACATAAATTAATCCTAAATCAGGCATCCTTGTACAATTTAAAAAATTTAAAACTTGAACGCTGGGATTCTTTTTAAAATCAGAACTCTCCAACATTTAACTAAGAAATTTTAATAACATCAACTGTGCTAGCTGCATTTACCTCCACCTCATCTCCTGTGTCCAACATGAGCTCCTTGATAAGATCTATGGCTGATCCCTCTCCACACAAGTGGACCTCCTTAGCGCAAATCCCTAACAGGACCCGTGTCCAAGCCCAGCCCCTTTGGGGGTCTTTAATCATCTGAATCTCATCCAAGACTGCCACATCGTCTGAAGGAGCAAATGTTTATAGTAAGTAAACTAAAGTAAAAGATTTAGTCCTTGTTGGGAAGAAGATTTTATATATATGATCTAAAATGAAGCTTACTTTATACATGTATGAAATTAAGAAACATGTATATATATCTTGTGCAAGCTTTGGTGGGCAAAACATTCAAATTATTTAATGAGTTTCATACATTTCATTGATTATATTAAGTACGTGATGAAAGACCCACATTTTCTTTAATATCAGACAAGAAAACCGCCAATGGCAGAATGACTATATCAAAAACCATGAATACAGTCAATTCATATTTATTCATGGGATACCAATCTTTGTAGATTTTTTGCATCCTTTGAACCACGGACAGACACATCTAAATACCAACTTATTTGACTCTACAAGCAAACCTTAACCTAGAGAAACTAAGCTCAACGTGAAGGTAAGCACAAGTCACTGATCCATGACAATATATCTTACTTTCAAATGTCCCCATTTAACAAACTTTTGTCAAAGAGAAAAACAAACAAATAAAACAGTGATTGGAATTTTTTTTAAAATACATACTATATACCTTCAGTTCCAAAGGCCTATATTTAAAATTTGAATATTCACAATATTTATATCCATATTTACTACATTCAGTTAAAGTCCCAAGGATGATGTATGCTGCCAAATTAGTTACCTTAAGGTTCCAAAATGCTGTATTATTTTCTCTGCATGTGAAACTATGTGTACATTCCCACCAAAGATGGATGACCAATACCCTCTGTCAAGTGCCTGTACACTTTCTGTAGTTAGACAGCATTAAGTCTCTCATCTGTACTCATGCCAAGCTGTTTTTAGTTTGTATTCAAGAACTGACACTTCTGTCAGCGAGTACAAAAGTGTCACTGGTCTGTTATGAAACTTACAAGAGTAGCACCCGGCATATCCTACTGTACAGATTAATATACACGCACCTCGTTATAATAAAACAAGATACCAAAATAAATAGAGCAGCACTAATTCAAGATAATAGGTTGATCAGTAAACAATGGTCATTGCCTGAAGAGTTAGCCCTGGAAAAGGGGTGGGATAGAATGGGGGCTCTCTATAGAGCGATGCTTGAATTTGTAAGCCACCTACATTATCTAAAGCAAGAATCTTGAGATAAACAACATGAATTTGTGTCACAATGAATTCACAGAAGCATTACATATTTGTACTCAAAATCAGAAGTTGAATGAAACACAGCTGAAAGGTTGTCATTTCATTAAGTCCTGATTTTTTTTCTGATTGTTTTCTTTTACAAGAGACTTTTTATTTATATAAATGCAATACCCATGTGTACAGAATCATCACTTATAATTTCATTGCTGAAATCATGATTATCACTTTGTTGCGAAAAAAGAGACACCATTTAACCCTGATATGATAATGGAAACTATTTTTTTTATTATTATTTGTATTAGAATGTATGGAATGCAATCATACATTACTGTATATATTTGTGCACTGGCTGACTCTATGAAGGATGCATAATGAAAACATAACCTGGAATTGCTTTGGAACAAAATCAAGTGATTTCATGTTAAACTATATTTCAGTACTCTAGATCTTACACATATATTACAGAATATACCATAATAGATCTTACACATATGTTACAAAACAGACCAATTTACTAGATCTTTTACACATATGTTACAAGATATTCAATTACTAGATCTTACACATGTTACAAGATATAAAATTACTCGATCTTACACATGTTACACAATATACCATTACTGGATCTTACACATATATTACAAGATATACCATTACTTGATCTTACATACATGTTACAAGATATACCATTACTAGATCTTACACATGTTACATGATATACCATTATTAACCTAAATATCTGAATCTTCCAATTTTCGAGACAACATATTTTCAAAATTTGTAATAATTTTCAATAGTACATAAAATTTCCAGACAACAAATATGTTTACTTTTAAAGCTAATGAAAAATAAAAAACTTCTAGCTGCAGGGCTGAGCAAATCCCATAGCCCGATATCCCGGACTACTAGTATTCATTTTCGAAGTCAGGCAAGTAAAATTTTCCAAGTCGCTAGTCCAGGACAAGTGTTTTTTTCCTATTTTAAAAAAGTCAGGCAAGTCCTTATTTTCGTGCTTTAATCACTATATCTACCTTTATTTGGCCATTCATGCCCTCCGGGCGTACTGAATACTTGATTCTACCCCTCTCCATGTATACATTTACATCCTGTATAACACCTACAGGTGGTCAGTGATAACTATAGCAGATGTGCCCATTCTGTTACCGCTTGACTGCATATTGGGCTAAACGACCAAATTATCGGCAAATCAAAACACGTCAAACAAAACAAAGCCGGTATGATGGTATGATTAATTACAAGTGTTCTAAGTGGCTTTGTTGCATTGTGTTTACTGAAGATCCTCACGAGTGGCTCACTCTGATTTTAATCCAGCGAGTCAGCATAATTAAATTATTGAAAGGTACTTTACCAACATCAGTGTTAGTTTCCTTTATGAACTGATTAAATGACAGTAATGATTCTTTCATTTTTAATTGATTATACAGAGGATTAACTTTCATGTGCGATATTGCGTTTGAAGCGAAATAATTACGCTAATTAATGAGCTGTCTCTGTTCGTATTTAAAAGAGAAAATGTTTGTTATGATCACTTTATAAGTAGTTGTCAAGCAAGCTGATATTTACTATGTGGATAAAATGAGTTTGCTGATTATTTTCGCAAGGAAGGTAATAAGGACGATTCGAAGAAGGAAAATTCTTGTGAAAGTGTAGGGATAAAATGTAAGACTGCTACTAAGTGTGAGAATTCCTTAACCCAAGAGAGTTTAAAAATTCTAATGAACATTTCACCAAATGGACCAGAGCTTGAGGACTTTAACCCAGACACAGCTATCAACTGCTGGCTTAGTGCTGGTGCAGGTGGCAGACATGTACATGGACATTTGTTTTCAAATCCAGCAGCTAAAACATATATACATGTACCTGAAGTAGCCAAATGTATATCAACCAATGTTTTTGAAAAATTAAATTCTTTTAAGAAATAATTATTTTGTATATTATTTCGTGTGTTCTTTCTATGGATTAAGTACATACATCTCATCAAATCTTGGCAAGTGATTACCATTTTGGGACAAGTGAAAAATAAGGTGGGACAAGTGAAAAGTATGATGGGACAAGTAAATTTTCTGAAACTACTTGTCCTGGACAAGTGGATGATAAAAAAATTTGCTCAGCCCTGAGCTGGAATGTAAACAAAGGAATTTTGAACCTATATTAAAAACAGGTAACTAAACAGATGACCAAAAGACCACGAAATCACTTTGATTACCCATATTATCATGTGAATTAAACCGAAAGTGCTGTCAATTGGCAGCAATAAAAACACCTGACATGCTCCACAACTCATGATTACACTATGTGATATACCCAAGGACTTGATGTAAGACAATTCACATTCTCAGTAAAGTGGATTAAGTTGTGTGATACAAAGTGTTTAAAGATGTATCCAGGTTATTTTTTTAACCCTTTCCAGTAAGCTAAACCAAGTTGACATTTTTTTGTGATAAAGTGGTCAACATCTCTGACATGCAAGTTTCACATAATATATAATTTAATGCAAATATAATTTCAAAAACATGACACAGCATATTGAAGCTATCAGGCCAATTAGATGGCAGTTTGATGTAAAATTTTATCAAGCCAATAAGATTATGGCAGTTTGATTAAAATCTTATCAGGACAACAAAATGTTAGTCTGATGTAAAATCTTATCAGGCCAACAAGATGGTAGTTTGATGTAAAATCTAATGAAGACAACAAAAAATGTCCATTTGTTGTAAAATCCTATTAGGCAAATGAGATGGCAGTTTGATGTAAAATGTATCAAGCCAATGAGATCATGGCAGATTGATGTAAATTCTTATCAGGACAGCGAAATGGCAGTTAGATGTAAAATCTTAACAGGCCAACAAGATGTCAGTTCACACTTTCTCAACATTCAAACAAATTCATGTCATTAAGCTGCTTGCTAGCAAGGCATCTTTAGCCAGCAATAAGAATACAGTCAAACCAAATGGTAACCTTTTTATAGTAGCCATGTGGTCTGTCCATTAGCCAGCAATAAGAATACAGTCAAACCAAATAGTAACCTTTATATAGTGGTCATGTGGTCTGTCCATTCCAATTTCTCAATAAGAATACAGTCAAACCAAATGGTAACCTTTATATAGTAGCCATGTGGTCTGTCCATTAGCCAGCAATAAGAATACAGTCAAACCAAATGGTAACCTTTATACAGTAGCCATGTGGTCTGAGAGTCCATTTCAATTTCTCAATGTTAAATTTCCTCAATAAAAGTAATGTATTCAACAGTGATATGCTTTCCATGGTCAATGAACAGTCAAATGCTTTCCATGGTCAATGGACAGTCAAATGCTTTCCATGGTCAATGGAGAGGTTTCTCCTAATCAAACTGTGGTTTCTTACTGTTTAAGCGGTCACTTGAGCAAATCAACTATGGAAATTTAGCGTTCAATTCCAAAGAAAGACATTGTTTAGGTAAAGACATGTTTGTGAATTGATGTGGACACACAGCTCATCTGGTATATATTTATTGTACTCAAGTCAATCTGTCAGCATAACTTTAAACTGGTTAATATCTCAATGTCATTTTGAGAATTTGAATAAAGCCATAATATTGCTTGGAAATTCGTTGATGGGGTAATCATCATTCTTATGGCTCCCCTTTGGGGGTTGGTGGGTGGGTCACTGATTACTATACTGTAATACCTTTATGGTATTAAGAGTTTCCCATGCATAATCATTTATTCATTCAGTGTGTCAAGATTATTTCATCTTAAATGTTGGGGTGTGAAATAATGCTTGATCTACAAGACTGTAGCATTGATTAATCATTTTATTCATCACTAATAGTGCCTACAATGTGTGAATTGCTTTTTCCATTTCTCCTAAACTTATTCTCTCCACCCCCACCCATCACTGCTTATATCACTAGTTATATTTTCTATGGATGTATATTCTGTGTTTTATTATAAGTATGAGTGTAAAAACTTGTTCTGGTCTTTATGTATTCCATAATGGATGTGTATTCTGTGTTTTATGCTAAGTATGAGTGTAACACTTGTTCTGGTCCTTATATATTCTATAATGTTGTGATAAGTATTGAGGAATCCATCTGATGGCATAAATTCTACAAGGACTGGCAGGTCAACAACAAGTCAAAAGAAGTTTGCATGTTCAATGTTACCATACCCTACTCATTTCCAAGTTGTACCACGTGTGTCATGCAGGAATTTCTCATGAAGAGTTTAAGAAATGAATTCTCTTACCTTTTTGAAATATGGTATACCAAAACCAGGAATATGATATTAGTCCATAAATTAGTGACTTCAACCATCTGGTGGAGTGCTGTTACAGATGCAGTGTGACACAGTGTGATGGAATCAATGTGCCCAGCCGAAAAATCACATTTTTTGTCAGACTTTTGTTTTAACAATAAGTTAGAACTGATGTTACTGTTCATTATTGTTCTTTACTACGCAGAACTTGTTATTTGATTTTAATGTGCAAATAGTATAAGTTTGATAGGGACTATTTTGAACTGCATTACGACTCATTGCATCATCTTGCTCGATTCACTTTGAAATTCACTTGTCCGTCTTGTTCATTTTTACTGAATCACAGGCATGAATGTACAAATAAGACAAAGAGTAAATACACACACTACTGACATTGAGAGGACAGCTTAATTCTGTCATAATTTTGTGTTCAAAGGCATTTTTCTGTGTAATCGAAACAGTTGACTTGGTTACCAATATAGCTAGCCTTGAGACAGACAAGCATTGATTGGCTAGCTGAGGTCATGTGATGTGAACAGGAGTCTATAAATATGGGTGCAGACAGTGCAGTGGCAGATAACTGTCAGTCCGGCAAAGTATGAACATCTAAATAGAAAAGAATTTTGGCCTTTTATTCAAAATCCAATCAGAAATCATACATTATTATCACATAACCAATATTAAATTTTGTTTAACACAAGAAAATTACAAAAGTAAATCAAATTATTAATCTCAAGAAATTTTAAGTAGATTTATTACATGATTGCCATTGAATTTGACTGCCTTATAAATATTATGCAATAATTCTTTTTAAAACTGCTATCTCCCACCACACTGCTGAAGTACAGTAGCACAAAAATACATTTTACATTGAGAGATCACGCTACTATGTAAGAATGTGTTACAGTCAATCCAATAAATTAAGCTGGTATTGTGCATAGGAATAATATAATTAATTTCAATATAAAATTGCATATTTTAACATTGACTTTTGGCTTTTAAATAAACAATTGCGAGCTCTATATTATCAGAAGTTGATAGAGTAGTGACAAACACTGTGTTGATGTAACTTACTATGCTATATTGAAAGACATGTTCTATCTTGAACTCTGGTCTTTTGTGATATAACCCATGGGGTGTTACAATACTAATTGTCTATATCAGAAAAGATTGACATCTGTAAGTGCCAAATGTATTGTGGTCTGAGAAATGAACAGATACCGTATTTACCGTATATGTTGGGACACCGTATATGTTGGGACACCATAAATTAATTTTTAAAGTAATTTTTTTGTGCACTGTAAGTTCTGGGACAGATTGTTTTTTTCGAGTCGTAAGTTTTGGGACACCTTTTAAATCATAATATCGATGCTTAGCTGTTAAAAAAAATGCACTCAAACTTATATTTTATTAAATAAATAAAATAAAAACTGCTGTCAGTGTTGTTTGTTTACACTTGTCTTCAAACTTTTGAAGAACAAAATTTGATAAATCTAAGGGCAATATAGGAGACTAGATGTTTGCACTACGTACAAAATACGTGCAAGTTGGAGCAACCCGTACTTGTATTATATTTTGTTTTGCTGTATAAACACTGTTGGATGAAATAAAAGTTTTGAGTTGATTTATATTTGCCTTTTTCATAAGCCAGATCTAATTCCCAAGTAATATTTCCTCAGTTATCTGCCAGTGCAAATCCCTTAGCTTGTAAAGGCAGCCTCACTTTGTTTTCACAACCCTTTGATCGAGCCGCCGAGTTCATACTTGTTCATTGCCAAGTAGAGTCCCATATTCAGCTGACAGAATTTATTTGAACTTCCTGTGATCATGCCGCACAATTGACACCTGTTCAGTTGTGGCAAATCCTTTAATACCAGTACATTTCACAATGTATGCTCAAAGTGTCACTTACAGACCCCGACTGTTCCACTGTTTCAATTTATTTTCAAAATTCCTGTGAATACTGCTAAAAGAAACCAAAGCCGGCTTCCCTTGGTCTGCAGACTTTGAATATAAAAAATCTGCACACTTAAAAGAATTCAAAGTTGGCTTCAAGGGTCTGCTTGCTTTGTAATAAAATAAACTTTTATATTTGATATCTACTAGTCAGTTGAAACAATGAGTCTATTGCTCGCTACCAGCTGTGTTTATTCACCACCCGGTCTTCTTTTGTTTGCCATCTGTAATCGTAACCGATACAAACAGGCATTGATGTCTGCAGGGTAAATAATATACACGGCATTAATTGTTTTTAAGAATACATTCTGTATCCCATGCTAGCGAAAATATTGTCATTTGCTCTTACGGTGAATGTATTTACTAATAATGATTTTTATTTGCGAAATGTTGTTATATTGTTAACCTGGATATAATACACTCTTGGTTATTTTGCACCATACACCGGATCATGCGTGAATTGCTGGTGCCTTCAAGCAATCGGTTGTTATTTCTGTCTCTCTCTTTCTATTGTTTGTGATTTTGCTGGATCCAATTTTAAGTTTGATAATATACCGGTATTCAAACTTCTGAGGACACCTATATTCACGTCAATAAAATAATGTGTCAATATTGTTACCTGACATAAGCGATACACACGACCGGTACTCTACATTACCGGACCATGTGTTAGTGGATACGTTTGTGTCTTTTATGCATAAATTGCTTATGAAGAACAAAAAAGAGGAATAAATGAGAACAGTACAAGGTTAGTTTCTTTCAGTTTATTATCAAATAAACGTTTAATTTACATACCTTATTTTAACATGAAGTGGTGCGGGGGGGGGGGGGGGCAAATTCAACACAATTTGTTTCGATTCATAAGTTTTGGGACATATGATCTAGTTGAAAAAATGTTTAACCATAAGTTATGGGACAGGAAAAAAATCATTTATTTTATCCTGTCCCAATATATACGGTAAATACGGTAGTCACAATGTATATGTCAGATACTGATTAAATATCCATCCATGTTTGATATGAGAATGTTGACAGGCATTTAATCATTATGTTACTCTTTTTAATCAAAGAATAGATAAAGGACCAATGCTACAGTCACTGTGTCATATAAGATATTCTGTTGGTTCAAAATTTCAAAGAAATGCTATGCCAAATTCTGCAAGAAGACAGAACTGAGGACAAAAACTCGTGAATATTTTATAGTAAATACATCGTGGGAACAGTGTTTCAACTTAAAAGGCATCACAGGTCTTAAAACAAAGGTGACATGTCAATCACTGGGTGGACACTTTTTATATTTGGCCTAGGTCTGTTACTTCTAAGACAACAGACTCCAGGCAGCTGAACTAGATATCTCTTTACCACATATAAGCAAAATTATACATGAAAAATAGACAAAAGGAAAGCTTGAAGAAATCTATGAATGAAAACTTTTTCCACCATACAGGGGCTGAAAATAGCGGTGGTCCGAGGTCTGGGACTGCAGTTTTTCCCGTCGGACTCAAGAGTTAAAATTGTCAGGAGTCCGTCAGACCTTCCACTTTTCCAAAAAAAAATGGAAATTAAAAGAATTCCTCTGCAGTCTCAAAGTTGTTTCTTTAAAAAAAAAACATAAAATGTCAAAAAATATATATGCAAAATTAAGTACGATCAATGTCACTCAAAGCCTATTAAAAAATTTGCTGTGTACAAGTCAGACTTGCAACATCGTGAGTGAAAAAGTATACCAGCCATTGCTATTTTTATCGCTGAATTTGAGTACCCTTCCACATAAGTATCACAGCTGCAAGACCTCAAGTCAAATCTCATTCAACGGGACTTCATCATATTACTTGGAAAGAGAAAATTCCAAAGTCACCCACCTGAAGCCTCATTCAACGAGACTCGAGATGCCTGATGCAATGGCTGACTAAAAAATGTGCTCATGCATATCGTATGACTGGTCCTCTAAAATGAGGTTTAATTAGCTGCAAAATTCAATTCTAAAATGCGAACCGACCTGTCCACGTGGTTCCGCTCGAACTAAGATAGACGATCAGTTCGAGTCATGAGTTTATTTAATTTTGGTTTCTCGTCAAGCGGCAAATATGAAAAGCCGCAGGAACCCAAAAATGAAGAAAATGGACCCCCAGTAAAAAAGAATAAGCCAAACAAAGATGCAAAGTATGAGGAACACCGTGTTCGTACATTTAAAGAACACTGGAAAACAAAGTGGCTGTGGGTCGAATATGATCGGGATACAGAAAAACTGTACCATTTCTCTCCAAAGAGAAGGAGGGAGCTGAGTGAAATTGTGCATGTACTTGAGCGAGAACTTGCACACTTCTCAATTAAACAAGTACGATGTTGTCTAGCAAGGAACATGCTCTGAAAGCCATTGAAAAAAATCTGCAAACTGTAAATGTTCATCTGCAGCATAACTTTACTACAGACAACAGAGCAGATGATGCTAATTGTGCAAGAGGCAACCATCAAAATTCTGACTTCAGTCAAGTTTCTTTCATGGCTGTATTTCCTATTAGACTATATGCCAATAGTAGCAAAGCTATCGAGGCAATTTCAGTTGGAGGATCTGCTTGTTATTGAGTTGCCATAACAGATTGAAGTTTGCCTTGTTCGATTGGCAGCATTGAAAACCCAGCCAGGTAAACACATGAAAATTTTCCTTAAGTACTATGACCCTGCAAACAAAAAATTCAATGATATAAGTATCACTGGTCCAACACCTAAAGTGGATGTTAGGGACTGTGGCCTGATGATTGACAATTGTATCAAGTACATTCAGGAGAGGTTCAGGAATATCAGCACATCCCCCCTGAAGGAGCTCCAGATTTTCAATTTCCATGCATGGCCACTTGACACTGACAAGCTTCACAGTTATGGGAATGAGGAGCTGAAATCCATGTTGACTGCAACTGTAGTCAGTGAATATTTCACACAGGAAGAGAAAGACACAATCCTGGACAAAGACTGGTTATCTCTGAAACTGCATGTAAGACCACTGAGAGACAGTCAACTCCTGGCAGTGTACAGTCTTCTCCTTAAAGAAGACATGTTTAAGGAGTCTGCTATAGCAAATTTGCTAGAGTATTTGTTCACCATTTCACCTTCTAGCAGTGCATGTGAGAGGGGATTTTCAACTGCTAAGTGTATTAAAACCAGTCCTGAGAACAAGTCTGAGGCAAGACAATTTCTATCACCAACTACTGATCATGTCAGAGGGCCCAGATATTGGAGACTTCAATGCAGATATGGCAATAACAAAATGGTTGCTTTCTTCACAGAGAGCAAGACACTTGACCCACTTCTGCAATGGACCAAGGTAGAATGAGATTACTGATAAGGACAGATTGGTAGAATCTGGGAAGCGATTCTGAATAGCCATACTTTGAGACCACAGTACATGATGTATAAATGTGTTTCATTTTTAATCATGTTATTAAGCATTTTGATTTGACTTCAGTTTGATTTATCTAGAGTCCTGTGACTTTGAAAACAATGACCATTTTAGACTACTGGAAATTTTATTCAGATAAGTAAAGAATGGAAACTGCATTGTTTAAAAATAATTACTTTATTCATTTATTAAAGCTCATATGTGTAACTATGCTTCTGTATTGAATTTGATGTTCCTCACAACAGCTCAGCAAACTCAGACCTGTAAATATGTATGTTGGACCTGGCTCCCTCAGTGGGTGACAGGTCCTGGACCTGCCACTCATCGACACTATTTTCAAGCCAAGCCATAATGAATTATAGCTTTAGACAGTGAATTCTTTGCACAGGAATTTATGCCAATTGCCTGAAATAATAATACATCATTCCCTCGAAAATTAGCACACAATGGTGTCCAAAAACACAGACCGCAGTTTAAGCGAGGGCACAAGTTACCGAGGGACCTCTGAAAATTTAAAAAGTGGATACTGTCTGGACTGGACACAGACAATGAGAAGACAAGCGGGGGCTGGGGGCTGTTAAATGGTTTAAAACTCATTTTATATTCGTGTTGGGAATAATTGTCACTAAATTGGTTTTTGCAATGAAGTTGTTGGCTTTTCTGTATAAATTACCTTTATTTTCAAAATAACCAACCTTTGAAAGATTGTCATAAACATTACCCAACAGATTTCAAGACACATCACGTGTACCTCCGGAAACATTGTGTATTACATCACTGCTTTTTGCATGTGAATGTAGATATATTCAAGTGTTATTGTTCATTCACAATGAACCAAGATTTCCTTTTTTCAAAAACTAGGGACATTTAATTTATGAAACAACTGTAAATGCCGAAACATGATTTTTAAAAGAAAAAATAGTTCTATTAGTAAAGTATTGATGCCACAATTTCATTGCAAGTAATAGTGAAATTTCTGCTCATTCACGAGCAAACCTCTGAGTGCCAATTCGAGAATTTCAAGTTCACTACAAATTTTGGAACTCGCTCCTCCATAATGAACTGTATCTGTGAAATAAGGCTTTTCATGCACTGAGTACTCCTTTCATTTTATTTCTCTTGCCATCAGTGATCATATTTGCGAATTAGTAGGATAAAAAAACTGATTAATGTTAGATACTCTAATTATGTTACCTACATGATAATATTTATAACAGTGTTCAATTGGTCAATTGAAATGAGTTGACATAACACTATTGACACCGTTAGCTCTTAAGTGGGTAGGATTTGCATGCCTTTTAACTTTTTTTTTTATTGGTCCAGTCCTTTATTTGATTTGATACAAAAGACATAATTAACATGATAATACAAAGCAGATCTACTTTCAATTGATTGTAACAATACAACAAAAACTTCTGCAAATCAGAGATCAAAACACAGTTGGCACTTAATTAAGTTCTCAGAAACGCTCGTGGACATAGCTGTGACGGCAGATTTACACTTTTCACATTTTAATACAAGAGGCATATAGCATTAATGATGATTACATTGAAACTAAATTAAAAGATAGAACTAAAACCCAAACTTCACTTGACAAAACTTATTTAATTGGTATTTATTTCTTAAAGTGGTGCCACAAGTAGGCATTACTAACATTTTCATGGATCGAAATATCTTTGAATATTGTTATTTACAGTGTACTTTTTTTTTTTTTTTTGTATATAAAACAAAACAAAACTTATGACTTCTTATTAAAAGTTGTGAATTTCAAGATGCTGAATCAGAGTTCTCGGCACTAACCGCCATTTTCGAGCTATATATATATAAAAGTTTCATTTACTAGTTTAGATTGCAATTTTCTTCATGTTCAACAGATAGGGCCAATTCTTTTGGTATTTTCTAGAAAAAAAAATGGAATCCATGCCTGACCCGCATTATAAGTGGGTTCATGAGTTACCCAGGCATGAGTCATCAAGGGAGAGGTGTAATAATAATAATAATAATAATAATAATAATAATAATAATAATATTAATAATAATAATAATAATATTAATAATGGTATTCAGCGCATGGTATTAGTTCAAGAATCAAGTCTGAAAGGTGACCATGCATTCGGAGGTCACCTGTATACAAAGGCCAGTTTGACCTTTATCCATGTGTGGCTGCTATTGAGTGGTTTGATTATATACTGAATGCCAATGTGGTACATGATGAAAATGTGAATACGTAAGAGTTGAGTGATCATAGTTTTCAATAACTCATTGATTAGGATGCATAATTTTAAAGATGTTAATAATATTCTTACTGCACGAGAGCCAAAAAAGTACCTATCAGAAAAACAGATGCTGAGAATACAATTACATCATTATTAACTTAATACCTGTCTTTCTGACTATGTAAGCAAAATATTTTGTCCACAAATTTTGTTTCATCAAATTATTACCAATGAATATGTGAGGAACAAATCTGGGATTCATAAAGCATCTTAAATTTCTTACCAAAAAAGTCAATTTTTATTAACAAAATGAAAAACCAATTAACAAACCAACCAAACACAGTCTTTCTTGATGGTCCCTGTGCGTCAATGAAATATCCACTGGGCATTCAGCAGGCCCTTCTGATTAAAAATGTAATCAGTATATCTTGCATATCTCTCAAAATAATCTTGCATATACCCAGAGTAAAAACTGAAGACCCTTTTCAACTCATGGAATTCCCAATATAATTAAAATCAAGATATCTCACATAATGGAGATCTGACCTTTAAATTTACCAATCAAATTACAGCTTTCACATTTATGAAAGTGAAATTTTTTATTTGGAACACATCATTTCTAATGATAACTCGCCCTGACACAAAATGCAATGCTTTACCTGATAGGTTACCACAAAATAAGTGGATTAGGAATTCCAACAGTTGGCATAATGTGAACCTTTACTGGTGCTTATCAGATCTACTTATTATAAGTAGATTTCAATTTTAATCATATTTCTTATTTCTTGATCCTCTCTTTTTCAATGTTTTTTTTTCTTTCTGTTAACTATTTAATTGTCTTTATATGCCATGCACCTGATAGGAATCCCAACACAGTACAGAATATCATGAAGAAAATTGCAATCTAAACTAGTAAATGAAACTTTTATATATATATAGCTCAAAAATGGTGGTTAGTGCCCAGAACTCTGATTCAGCATCCTGAAATTCCCAATCTAATTAAAATCAAGATATCTCACATAATGGAGATCTGACCTTTAAATTTACCAATCAAATTACAGCTTTCACATTTATGAAAGTGAAATTTTTTATTTGGAACACATCGTTTATAATGATAACTCGCCCTGACACAAAATGCAATGCTTTACCTGATAGGTTACTACAAAATAAGTGGATTAGGAATTCCAACAGTTGGCATAATGTGAACCTTTACTGGTGCTTATCAGATCTACTTATTATAAGTAGATTTCAATTTTAATCATATTTCTTAATTCCTGATCCTCTCTTTTTCAATGTTTTTTTTTTCTTTCTGTTAACTATTTAATTGTCTTTATATGCCATGCACCTGATAGGAATCCCAACACAGAACAGAATATCATAAGCAAAATATAAAACAATAAGTGTAGGATAAATTTACAGAATTTTCACTAAGCTGGGAGCAGATATTGACTTACATGGAGTTGTAACACTGCACATTTCTACAGTACATGCCACATGGTCGGCAGGACTCTTGTCTGGGTTGGCATACCTCCTCTCCTCTCCTGTTACCAGGTCACATGGAGTTCCCTGAATGCAAAGGAAATTTAGTCAATATTAAATTTAGATAACAGCATGGCCTCAAACAGAGGAACTTGTGTTGTAAAACAGAGGTAACAGAATGTACATTCAGGGGCCATAATTGCTCCAACTAATGACATGGAATAAAGGAATCCAACTCCTTCAAGGTCACACCAATATAGAGCTGCCCTCAAAATTTGTTTGAAATTCAGCAAACCTATGCTGCAAAACCCAAAGTCAGGAGGACATGACAACTGGGGCCATACATCTTCTAACTGAAAATATATCGTCACATACCATATCTGGTTGAAAATCCAACACTCCTTGATAAAGTTATACTGTGGAAATGAAAGAAAGACAGTCAGTCAGGGGGCCATAACTGCTACAAATGATCACATATAAGGCTGGAAATTGAACTTTCAAGACCTCTTCAATATAAATCTGCATAATAAATTTGGTTAAAATCCAAAACTTTTTAGCAAAGTTAACTTGCAGAAACCAAAATTTTGGACAGATGGAGAGATAGCTGGGCAGCTGGCTAGTCAATGTGATCACTACAGGATTCCCTCCAATTTGTTGAATGAGGCCCCAATGAAAGGGGTAATGAGAAAATAAAACAGATTGGCAGATTTGACAAATTGGTTAAATACCTGTACCTATGTTTTTTGTTTTTAAAAGCCAAAAAATAGCAAAAAACAAGTAGCCAAAGTCTGCAATAAATACTTAAGATCACATAGTAAGCATGGATTGGTAGCAGTAATTAACAATTCACAATTTATAAATGTAAAAGAGGCAATCAAAACTGTGAGAAACATGTATGAACATCTTGATTAATCTTAAAGAATCAATACCTATTTAGTTTTTATAGTACACAATATCCTAAAAATAAATATAACACACTAAGGCCTATAATATCTGAAAGTGTGACTATACAAAGGTTAATTTTTTTAAAGTATAATTCTGTAAAAGTTTTTCCAATTATCCCAACCTCCTGATTTTCTGAACCATTTTAATCACATAACCTTCACATTTTTTTTATCATAACATGTCATGATTATTGTTTCCCAAATTATGACATAAAACAAGAAGGGTCGCATATTAAAGTTATTAACAATGGCAATATCTGTGCATATTTTGTGAAATAGAATCTCAAATAAGTGTCAATTACAAAACAAACTGTATGCAACTCATTGGGTATAACATGCCACTTGTGGTGTGCCACTTATAAAATATATAAAAAGAGGCACAAGTAGGCATAATATCACTCAACTGGCTGACATAACTTAACAGTTGACCATTTCACCAAGCAGGCTTTGGTTGTATTGTAAAAACATAACCCTATGTAAACATCTCCCTAAATTTATATAATGTCAGTTTTAACTATTTCACTACAGTCGGAAACAAATTCTTTCTCAAGTTAAAGGCATAATTAACATGCATAGTTCTAGTTCACACCTGAACTCACCCAAGATCTTGATGATATAAATCTTTTTACCAAATTTTATCGAAAAAAACATGAGAAATATAATATCTAGAGAAGTTACAAGCTATTCTGATCAGATGCAAGATCACATCATTAATCTGGGCAGGTCTCACTTGCTACAGAGCCTGAAAAGTATAATTTTACCAGGAAAATAAAAATGGAATGCAGAATGAACACAAACAAAATGCTGAATGAACACAAATTAAATGCACAATGAACACATATGAAATGATAAATGCATTTTGATGGAGATAGAGAACACAAATGCAAAATGCACAACAATGAATGACAAATGAAAACTAAATGAAATGCAAATGCATTTAATGAACAGATATGAAAATTTATTTAACTTTATTTCGGGCTGCCACTAAATTTCCATGGTTGAAAGCTTTTTTGCATGTTAATATAGGATCAGCTTCTTTATACTGGGAATTTTTCAGATGAGAAATTATTCTAACAACACTAATGTGATTACATCATCGCTGGTAGTTGTATCTATGCAATTTTTTTTGGAACCAAGTGTAATAAAAAATAACATTTGCTGTCAAATACTCTACAATATTTTTACATTCATTGCAGTTACAGTTACATTTTTATTTATTGGACATTCAATGCTGTCGTTTAAATTGTGTGTATTTTCTCATTTTTTAAAGAACACCTTTTATAAGATGCAAAAGTAATAGTTCTCTCCTTGTAATACTATCAAAAATGGATATCCCAACTTTGGGCAATGCATTCCAAATAAAGGAAAACAAAATGAAACGATGAACGGCTGCAATAAACACAACATCAGAATGCATTTCTGAGACTAAACAAAAATGACGAGATGATAGCTGAAATACAAATGTGAACAGAATGCAGATGAAATGCAGATTTCACAAAATTACCCATTTTGGGGTCTGTATAGAACCTGAGACCACGATTCATCAAGTTTGACCAAAATCCAACATAAATTAAGTCTCCAGAGTGGTAACAAGCTCAACCAATCAGATACAAAATTACCTAATAAATATATGTAGATCTTGCTCATAATCAAACTCATGCAAGATCTTGATGATATAAGACTAATTAACAACTTATCAAAATCTGATCATAAATAGAGTTACTAGAGTGCTGACAAACTTAGTGAAATCGATGCAATATCACTTTACTAATAAGCGTGGATCTTACCCATTATCAGACTCATCAGAGATCATGATGATATAAGCACATATTCCAAGTTTTATAAAAAATTGATCAGAAATATGGCCTTCATAGTAACAAGCTCAGCCAACCACATGCAAAATCACCTCATTAACATGCTTGGATCTTGCTCATTAATGAACCTGTCTGAAATCTTGATGATATAAGCCCATATTCCAAGTCTGTTCAGAACTGGACCAGAAATATGGCCTCCAGAGTGAAAACAAGCTCACTATTTTCGATTAAAATCAAATCAGAAACATGGCCCCATGAGTGGTAAAAAGCAACTGTTGGACGAACAATAGATGCAAGGCCATATCATAAGCTCACCTGACCTTATGGCCAGGTGACCTGAAGAAACCTCTCAAAACCAAAACCTCAGTAAACCAAGATACGCTTGCAATTAAAATAGCTTTCTGATCCCAAATTTTCTGTCTTCAATTAAAATAACCCAGTAAAAAAAAACTCATCAAAAACAAAACTCTCAATTTGGTCAAGGGTTTTCAGTCATGAGAGGTATCACTGATATAAGGTTCTATATTCAAGTTGCCTAATGAATCTGAATAATCAAGTTTGCTATTTTCTAAGATCACAATCTCTTCTGAAGCTGACATACAGCATCATTGGTTTTCTTGAAGACCTCGTTAGCCAATAATCTGAGTGGCCCACAGTAGACCCCTGTCTTGGCCATCATGAAACATTCCAGTGCATGATGGGTCTTGCCACTGTTGGTGGGACCTGCATGGATAATTATCTTTCTCTGTATACCCCTTGCCTCAGAATACCTGAAGAATAAAAATGATTCCGGTTACTTAATGTAGTCCTCCTACATTCATATCTGTTACTATCACGGGATCCAAAGTGAAGATCAGTAAGTATCAAATATGCCATCCAAAATGTTAAAATTCAACCTGCACTAAAAATCAGTATCAATATTCTGCAATCAAAAAACTTGAAGGTGGTAAATTGATTGGCTTCTAACTGTTTACAAATATGTTGAAGATGAATTTCTCTTGGCCATAATGAAGGCACAACCTTGAGTAAACTTGTGTTGGCTGAGACTTTGCAATTGCCTTGAAACATTAAGATCTTGTTCTTCCAATGCATTCTGAAGAGCTGACACTATACAAAATTATGTCCATCCATCTATCTGGGCATGCTTTTTTTAAATCTATATCAATTGCATTAAGCAACTTCAATGGTGTATTGTAACTTTTCACAAGGGCGGGTCATTCTTTAAAATAGATGTTTGATTATTTGCCGGCAATCAGAGAGAAATTATATTTATTAGTGAAGAATTCATAATAAGCTGGTGGTCAAGAGTAAAAGAAGCAGATGGGGAAATTCTACACACCCCTCCTCTCAATCCTCTCCTAAACTCCTCGAGTCAGTATTGGTAACTTGCCCTGTGTCAGTTAGACATAGACTTTAAACTTATGAAAGCAGTTGGTGAGTATATAATAGTTTATAAAGTTTTATCAACACCCAGAAGGCAGGGCTTGGATAGTGGATGGGGGAGAAATTATCTTTCAATGAATAATGGAAAATATTTTGTGCTGCTTGTCTACAGAGTTTTAGTGTAATTGGTTGGCAGATTAAAGTTAACTTGTTACCTACCAATTTGCTGGTAATCGGAGATCACTGATTTTACGCAAATCATCCATACACTCCAGGTGTGGAAAGATCTCCTTGGCATGCTTTATAAAGTATGGAAAAATATTGTCCACATGACCTGTGAAATAAAGCAAATTTCACATGAAAATAAACTTAAAAACAACATAAACTGAAAAAGTAACATACATCAAAAGGTTATTTTATCAAGTGCATAATCCATATTTGCATTTTTTGTTTTACACAGTTTGAAAATATAGTGTTTCCAATAAAAAATGCTGTTTCCAATATTCACAAACACAGCGTGTCATTTGTTTGAAACAAATAATTTAAACTCTTACAATATTTCATGCAATTTTTCATACCCTTTAATTTTTTGTACACTATCCAGCTATAAAAATAATATTTATTAAATGTATCATATTTTTTGGTACACAGCACTTCATATTTTCCATCAAATATTTACATTTTTCTTACAAAAAAGTATTACTGGGAAATTTATGTTTGTAAAAAAAATCAAAAATATTGCTAATTTTTTTTACACAAAGAATAAGAGATTAAGATCATATACAATTAAGAGATGTTTTAGATGTTTTTTTATCTGTGTTATTTTTTAACCTCATATTTTGATGTTATAATTGAACAGAGGTTCCCATTTCAAACGGCTTAAAAAATATACCAAGGTATGATTTATGTACGTTCAGTGACCAAAGTATTGTCTTGCTAAGCATATGTTATAAATGGTGATTAACTCGGGGTAAGTTCTTAACTGAGGCATTGAATAAAGAAACAGGAGATTAAGAAATAAAGAATCACCATTTATAATTGTACAAAAAGGTCTCTGATCATTTCATTCTATTATTACTGTTTTTAACTGCGTATTGTGATGTTTTTGTATTTGAATCAAAACGAGAAGTTCACATTTCAAAAGTGTTACCAAAAAAAACTGATGTACGACTGAATTAGGTCAAATGGCCAATGTATTGTTTGCTGAATGTATGTTTGATATAATCTCATATAAAAAACATAACTATTTTGTCGTCTCAGTTAAAAACTTACCCAATGTGACATGGTTTTTAGGGCATTATTCATTTATTCATTCATCATTGGCTCTCAAAGTATTTGCTTATGGATATAAATATATGTTTATAATATATAAATACTTCTACATACATGCATCTTCATTGTTCTCTCTCTCTCTCTATATATATATATATATATATATATAATAGGCAAATTTGGCTGTTAAATGCATTTACTATTCATATTTATTTTGAATGGAAAAAATTGCATTATTTTCATTTCCCTACTGATAGCATCCCATCTGTGGCCTTGTTACAGCAATCCAACCTTGAATAGAATTACATGGACAGTGAATTCCTTGATAAAGTTCTTGGTGTCAGTCCTTAGACAATATGGTTAATGAGTGACCTTTACTACGTACATCAATACAATATCTATGGACAATGGCTTTGTCACAGACATTTTCATTTCCCAATGGGTAGCCTCATTCCCCTACTGATAGCTTCACTAATTTGATATCGTCCATGTGAATCTTGGCCTAAATCCAGTATTTACTGGAAATGACTAAGCTGAAGCTATAGGCATATTTAATTATCATGTAATAACCCTGCATAGCCATGTGGTTGTTGCAACAATGGCTATCATAATTACAACAAGAATGTGCCATTTATTCAGGTGTTAATTGGCATGGAATATAGTAGTGCCCTTGTATGTGCGTAAATGAGGAAGATCACAAGCATCAGGTAACTGAATAATAACGATTACAATTGCTTTGGAACCTCTCTCCCCAACAGCTACAAATAAATATCACTCTGAATACATATTACCGTACACACTGACACAATGTTATTTCATCTCTCTCTCTCTTATACACACACATTCACTAAAAACAACAAAAGTCTGTTCGAGTTCTATTATTTTTTATTGTAATTTGATAATGAGGTTGCTGTTGTTGTAAGAATACAAGTTGTACAATATATAGCACATGTATTATCAATGGGTACCTAAATTGCAAGCAGTGATATGAGCCCCTGTGACTTGGACCATCTTAATGACTTTACCAACATAACACACCATAACAGCTATATGAAGAAATCTGCTCTGAATACACATGAACTTATACAGTGACATGTTGTTGTTTCTCTCTCTCTCTCTCTCTCTCTCTCTCTCTCTCTCACTCACACATATATTTACTAATATCAACAAAAGTCTCTTTGAGAACTTTTTTTGATAAATTTTAATTAGGTTGAAAGCCAAATTAGACATAAAATATATGTTTATTTTTTATGTTGGTACTGTTAGGTTGCGGAGTATCATGTGTCATGCAGACCTTGTTTGGGTCTGATTCCTTTATTTTTCATACAGTCAGTTCTCAAAATATTAAATATTTTTGTATATATGTGACCCAGGACTTGTGTCGTGTACCAATGTGCGTGTTTGTCACGAGTGAGTGAGAGAGTGAGTGATCGATCGCAGTGCATGATTCCTGTGCTTCACGAGTACTAACATCGATTCCCCGCCAAATTAACAAAAGCTTCTGGTATTCCTCCTCTCATTCTTTGGACAGACAACACCTCAGGCAGTTCGATTCTTGAATATTGAGAGCACTTGTCTTTCACGCAAGTGAAAGACAAGGGATTGGGCGTAATTCGAAAAAATTATACACTTCGAGTCTGGTAAGATATCATTTGTATTTTTTTGTGATAAAATTATAAAATGCAGACGTGTGGATTGTGTATTGTATTTGTGTCGGTTATATTTTGTATTGTATTTGTCTTGTATATTAAGTATGTGCTTTGTATTGTTTTAGGTTTATTCCGTACCGTTTCATCTTGTAATAAATCCCACAACTAGCAGTGAGTGTTATCATTTCAACCTGATATAAGATACAGCTCACATATATAATTTGTTTGTACTCTTAAAAGAATAATTATTTTTTCATGTACAAAAGAAATACAGTATATGTGATCACTGGGAAACATATTCAATTTATTCAACTGAAGTAAAATAAGGCATGTTGATTGTGTTAATTTGGAACATTGCAAAGTTACCTACTTTTTTCTTGTTGCTATTTTTTTTTCTGAATTAATGAGGAAAATCAATACACAAAATTAAATAGCTGCAATGTTTCTTTAAGCAGTAAGAACACAAGCAGCTATAGATCTTCAAAATTTAATAGCCATGAAACAGTTTGACATAGGAAAGCCATACAATTTAACAGCCTTGAAATAGTTTGACACAGGAAGCCACAAAATGTAATAGCCATGAAATAGTTTCACACACAAAAGCCACAAATGTAACAGTCTTGAAATAGTTTGACACAGGAAACCACAAACTGTAACAGACATGAAATAGTTTGACATAGCAAAGTTTAAAAAATTAGCAACCATGAAATAGTTTGCAATAGTAAAGCCACAAAATTTAACAGTCATGATATAGTTTGACAAAGGAAAGCCATAGAATTTAACAGTCATGATATAGTTCGACAAAGGAAAGCCATACAATTTAACAGTCATGATATAGTTTGACAAAAGAAAACCACACAATTTAACAGTCATGATATAGTTTGACAAAGAAAAGCCACACAATTTAACAGTTATGATATAGTTTGACAAAGGAAAGCCACACAATTTAACAAACATGAAATAGGCTGACACAGGAAAGCCACAAAATGTAACAGCCATGAAACTGGTTATCAAAAGTTAATACACATGAAATAGTTTAACATAGGAAAGCCACAAAATTGAATAGCCATTAAATAGTTTTATGAAAGAAACCCACAAAATTAAACAGACATTAAATAGTTTGACACAGGATGTTAAAATTGATCTGAAAATATCCTGTAAGTTGATACTAATGTCATTTCTCAAGGTGCTGAAAAAAGAACTGTTAAATATGGGAATATTAATTGAGATAATAGATGATTTCTGAAATACCCAGAGTTATCTTCCCTACCTGATTCTCCTATTATCAGTAGTTTCTAATTTCTAGCTGCACTGTGCAACAATCCTATCCACACGGGCAAGTCATTAATGACTGTATTGTTGGCTTCATCTGAGACTTGAAGGTAGGAAATTAGTCATTTTTGAAGTTCTATGCAAGAGCGTACATAAAAGCACCTAATTAATCTAGTAATAAATGATTTAATTGTCTAAATTATGTTACCTAACCTGGCAGCCAGCTGAGAACTCATCCATTTCACATGTCTCCTTTAATACTCAAAGACCACTTGAAAGGAACGTGCTATCATTATACTGAATTTGTTTTAATCGAGACATTTTTTGAAGGTATTTTTTTTAAAATACAGTGAAACCTCTAAAAATCAGACTCTCAGGATCAAATAAAATTTTCAGCTTTTAGGTTTTGGATTTTACCAAGGTTCGCTATTTTTGCCTCAGAATGAAATGTGATAAGGTGCCCTCTGACATACAATTAAATTGAAATGTGATAAGGTGCCCTCTGACATACAAATAAATTAAAATGTGATAAGGTGCCCTCT
Source organism: Margaritifera margaritifera (assembly GCA_029931535.1). Classification (NCBI taxonomy): domain Eukaryota; kingdom Metazoa; phylum Mollusca; class Bivalvia; order Unionida; family Margaritiferidae; genus Margaritifera; species Margaritifera margaritifera. The sequence continues at coordinate 1,065,787 of JAQPZY010001492.1, forward strand.
GACATACAATTAAATTTTAATATGTTTAAAAAACAAAATCAATTGCAAGTTAATTTCGAAAAGAGACTTCTGTGAAAATTAGAATTTCATAGCATCTGTATGTGTCTCTATGATGGTTTTTATTTCACTCTGCACGACTTTAGGTGGTTACAAATTATCATCGGCTTGTCACTTGCTCTGATCGTGTTTCAGTTTTATGGGATTCATTTAGCATAAGAATTACATCTGGGACAGAAAATTTCTTTTGGTTTTAGAATTACATCTGGGACAGAAAATTTCTTTTGGTTTTCAGAGCTGATAGGGGTTCGATTTACTAGTTAAAGGTTATTGAAATTAAACAAGGAAAACATCAGGAGCAGAACCATGATTCAGTTTCAAGGGGATTTCGGTTTGCTGAGATTTCGGTCTTGAGAGATTTGAATCTATATTTATTTGTTTCATTATTGTAGATGGGTTGAACACCACCAAGCACTCACAACCCCCGTCTGTTTTTAAATTTGACGGAGTAACCTATAATACTGTGTAAGCATGACTGACTATTCAATAACATACTACTTGTAAGATTGGAAAATAAAAAAAGAGTACTGCAAACAGTACATGTTACAATGTCTTGACATTTCTCTTGCAATTATTTGACCTTCAAAAAAGGCCACAGACTTACATTTCCCCCATAAAGACTTTGATCTTTGAGGCTTGGGGGGTGGGGGGGAGAGTGACTGTGATATGTGACATCCTGTCTAGTCAAGTCTGGGTAAAGTTTCATGAAAACATCATCAGTGGTTCAAAAGTTAAAAACTGGACAAGGAAGCAGATTATGGAGTAAGATTTTCCACTGCCATGACCTTGACTTTGAGTTAGAGACCTGACTATGGCACATGACACATTTTGTCTATTCACAATATATATCTGGGTAAATATTCATCCAAATCCCTATAAGATTTGAAAAGGTATGGGGTAGACAAGAAAATGTTAACAGAAGGGCAGAAATACATATGTACAGAACATTTTCTAAAAATGTTTTAACAGCATATTTAACACATTATTGGCTATATCATGCAGAGGAAATGGGAGCTAAGCGCCTTTCCCAAGGACACACCATGACAGTCAACCCAGGCTTGCCTGGGTGGGTATCGAACCAGTGACCCTTGGCTCACAAGTCCAATGCTTTACCAACTGAGCTAGCATGGTTCTCCTCATGCTGATAAACAATGCCTTAATATAATATGCCTGACTTAAGACCAGGGTAAAATGAGGTAGGAATTATTTTCAGTTAAAACATTAACATTTATGACAATATCCATAGATTATAACTCTCCGTTAACAAACAGTTAGATTTGAACCACAAGAATGTGTCTTCTTTGTAGTACAGTAATATGCCAATTATCTGGACCCATTGGGAGACAATGATTTGTCTGGAAAACTGGTGTTCAAGATAATTCATTTTTAATCAAATGCGAATATGAACGATAATAATCCATGTCTGGGTAATTGGCATTCTACTGTGCTAGTGACACAGATATAGAATTGTTGTTACTGCCAGTGTAAAGGCTTAGATGTTGCTGGGGAGTAGCCAATGGAAAATAATTTGGAAATTGTCTGTTTGACAGATGGCTGTTGATGTGAAAGACTTTGTGGTTGACTGGTGTCATCTTGCTGCAACGAGTTGTCTACAATAAACTGTAGTTTGGTCAACAAAAAAGCACTCTGAACTAATTATGAAGATCATAAATTTGTATACTTATGACCTTGAAACAAGAACATAACCTTAAGTTCTCGAGTTCACAAAGCCATACAAAGTACACATTTAGCTCGTTTTAAACCCATGATGGACTGGAATCACATCCAGATGAAAATTCTTACTGTTCACTCTCTGGCACAGTGGAAACTGGGATAAACCTCAACCCTTTGAGTCACTGAAAGTCTCAGAAAGATTTAATTCAAAACAAGCTGCTAAATTGAAACATTTCTGTATAATTTATACTGCTTTAGACAGGTGGTTGTAACTTGGAGGTTGAACATACCAGCTCCCTGTAACAGGTCACTGAAAACAATGTGAACATCTGCTGGCAGCATCTCCGACTCCAAACAGAACTGGCGAAAACTTATATAGGCCTGATGGAACAATTTCTCTGAAAAAAAAGAAAACTTCTGATGATAAATTCAGCAAAGGCTCATATGGAAGAATAGTGAAATTACAATTCAAATTGTTTGCTATTTAAATTGAGAAACCGGAACTGTGTAATTAAAGAGGCAGCGATTTTTGCATTGTTGCATGGACTTGTTGATTAATCAATGCCCCAGCGAGGAATTTCTTATAGAAGGGAGAGCATGTGGGGCACATTTTATGATAGGGGCACCTTTTTTGACCACAGAGGCTCCTTTATGGAACAAAAGGGCATGCTTTGCAGCCAAAATGATTATCAGCCGATACTGAGTTTTAGGATGGATGCCATCTCTTTTGGAAGAAAAATCAGATAAAATCTCCCTTATATATGTATCAACATTTAAACAAATTAAAACTATATGAATTTATAGAAAACAGCACAATATAAAGGAGGATGTATTTTAGTAATATTGAGAGAGGAAGATGGGAAGGCCTAAAAGGGCAGAGGTGGAGAAGCTCCACTCTATTTCTATCTAGCTGGACCACTGCGAAAAACTTAAACTTGATCTAGCATCTCTAGGTGCACCACAAAGGGCCCACTAGCTACAATTTGCTCAGCAGGGCTTTAACAGAAGATCTGATGTTGGAAAACCAAAGTCTAGAAAAGATAAGCCTTGAGGGGCCATAACTCTTCCAAATGATGATGTGGATACTGAAAATCAAACTTGTTCAAGGTCTCATAAATATAAATGTGCATGATAACTGTGGCTGAAATGCAATATTCCTTAGTACAGTTATGCTGCAGAAAGCAAAGTTAGAAGGATGGGGAATTAGGGGCCATAACTCTTGTCAATGAGGTCATGGAATGCTGGAAATCAAACTCACTCAATGTATAATCAATCTGAAGCCACATGCGAACAATTTGTTTGAAATCCAAGAAAGAAGATATTTTGTGGAAACCAAAGTGAGGGGGACAGGCAATTAGGGGACCATAACTCTTAGAAATATGACTAAATGCACAGAGGAATATGTAAGTCTATGAGACAATGTTCATAATAAATTAAGTGAAAATAAGTTGAACGATTCTTGACCTATGCTGGTCACAAGCAACATCTAGTCTGAAGATATGAAGTTAATTGTCAAGAGAAAAGCCATAAAGGTACACACCAAATTGCATCAGTGCGTAGAATGGTTCTGGACCTATGCTGGTTGTAAGGATCTACTGTAGTGGAGATGTAATACTGATGGAAAAAAGGCAATAACTCCATCAAAATGAGACCTGAAAAGCTGAAACCTTTAAATTCATATCTAAATGGAATAAGCAATTCATCTTCCAAATGGCATCCATTTATGTGTAAGGGTTACAGAACTATGTTGATTACAAGCAACATCCCATGTTAGGATATAAAGTTAATTGTCAAGGACTGTAACTCTATCCAAAATGGAGTTGACGAGACAAACCTCATAAAAGGTACATCTAGGTTTATCAGACAATGTATACACCAAACTACATAAGAATATGTTGAATGGTTCTTGATCTATGCTAGAAACAAGGATCTGCTATAGTGGACATGTAATACTTATGAGAAGAATGGCAATAACTCCATCAAAAATGAATCTGAAAAGAATTCAACTTTAAAAAGGCTTATCTACATGCAATAGTCTCTCCACCTACCAAATGGCATCCAATTATGTGCAAGGGCTGCAGAGCTAAGCTGGTTACAAAAAGTGTAAATGGAAAGACAGATTGGCAGACAGACAGAAAAGGGGATTACTACCAGGTTCCAGTATCTTGATGTGGGGCCCTAATTACAGCATAAAATCAATACTTTGATACATATTTATCATGGTATAAAAAAAGCTTACAGTTCAGGATTCTTTCTATTGTTACAGTAATTTTTGGAATCATGCAGTTTCAAAATGTAATGGTGTGATGAAACATAATATTGAAGAAGAGAATCAATAGTGGATAATTTTCTGGTCAAACTTTGAATGCTGAAACCCGAGGATTATGACAGAATCAAAGTAACAAGCAGTTTAAGCTACTTAAATGAAGCTGCTACATGTATCTCTAAGCGGCTGCTGATAAATTTTTATTAAGGTGATAAAAATTTAGCAGGGCTGAGCAAATCCCATAGCCTGATGTCCTGGACTATTAATTTTTGAAGTTGGGCACGTACAATTTTCCAAGTAACTAGGCTGGGACAAGTACTTTTTGCCTTTTTCTTTAAAAAAAGTCAGGCAAGTGCTTATTTACATGCCATAATCATTTTATCTACCTTTATCTTGCCATTCATGCCCTGTGGGCGTACTCAACACTTGATTCTACTCCTCTCCATGTATTTATTTACATCCTGTATAACACCTCTCAGTGGTCATTGTCAACTTGTGGCATGTGCACACATTCTGTTATTGCTTGACTGCATATTGGGCTAAGTGACCACAATTATTGGCCAATCAAAACACAAGAAATAAAACAAAGCTGGTATGATTAATTAGCAGTGTTTTCGATGACTTCATTGTATTGTATAAACCAGATCCTCATGAATGACTCACCCTTTGATTTCAATCCAGTGAGTCAATCCAGTTAAATTAACTTCCATGTCCAATATTGCGTTTGAAGTGAAACAATTATGCTAAAGAGCTTTCTCTGTTCATATTTAAAGGACAACATGTATGTTATGATTGCTCTAGAAGTACATGTAGTTGTCAAGCAAGGTGATATTTACTATGTGGATATAATGAGTTTACTAAATAATTTTCACAAGGAAGTTAATAAGGAAGATTCAAAGATCGAACATTCATGTGAAAGTGGAGGGGTAAAACATAAGACTGCACTGCCACTGAGTGTGAAAAAACTATTTCTCCATAGAGACATAAGCCAGACTCTGTGGCAACAAAAAATGTCAATTTTGACACTATTAAGAGACTGAGAAATTTACAGCCGCATTGGGTTAATCGTTATCCCTGGCTTAAATTCATTGACTCAGAAGGAAAGATGTTTTGCAGTTATTGCAAACAATATCCCAAACTGGCACAGGTTGGAAATTCAACCAGTGTATTTGTCAATGGAACTGACAAATTCAGGATTGAACCAATCAAGTCTCATATCAATTCTGGACCTCACAAGGCCTGTGCAGCACAGTATATGCATGACACTAGCAAGCATGTGCAGAAAATCTCTGATGTTATGGTTGCTGACACTACACTAGGAAAGGCCCTTTCAGAACTAATGAGACTGAAATAATAAAAAAAAATGACATCCCTCGTTAACACAGGTTACAATCTATCCGTTATGGAAAACCCTTTTCTGATATGGAAATTATGTGTGCACTCCAGGAGAAGAATGCTGTTGAACTTGGTGCTAATTATAAGAACATATTCAGGACAAGAGACTTCGTTCTATCAATTGATCAAGTCTTGAGAGAAGAAGTTGGGGAAAGTCTGAATTCCAGCAAATTCCTTTCCATTCTTGCTCACAGAAGTACTGATGCTGCCATATCAGAGCAAAAAATAGTGCATACAAGATACATGAACAGTTGAAACCTTTGATGTAACAAAATGTATAATATCAACCTTTGTTTTTGAAAAATTTAATTTTTTAAAGAAATAAATATGTTGTACATTATTTTGTTTGTTCTTTCTATGGATTAAAGTGCATAATCTCATCAAATCATGAAAAGTGATTAAAATTTTGGGACAAGTGGAAAGGTAGGTGGGACAAGTGAATTTTCTGAAACCACTTGTCCTGGATAAGTGGATGAAAAATGCCTGTTTAAAGATAAACACATTAGTAATAACGCTTTTGTTTTTTTTTGTTTTTATTGGTTTTAATGGCCCTATTAACACATTATTGGCTATATCATGCCAAGGAAGTGAGAGCTAAGTGCCTTTTCCAAGGACCTCCCGAGGCAGTCAATCTGGTCTGGCTTGGGTGGGTATTGAACCACGACCCTGGGATTATGAGTCCAATGCTCAACCAATTAAGCAACTGCGGCTGCCCAAACATTAAGGTGTAATAAGTTAAAGTCAATCGTTACATAAATTATCTGCCTTACAGGTACTGTACCCCTCCATATGAGAGTACAAGATATGGCTTACAGAGTGCCAGAAGAAATTAAATTTTCAGTTTGATGAATGGGCATTTGAAGACAGGAAAGTTACTTCCACTGATTATCAAAACTAGATGCAGCAGATTTGGTTTGCAAGTTTGAGTGTTGGCTGTAAATTTAAGCCAAAGAATATTGTCCGATTGGGTGACTGAGTAAATAACTTTCATAGTTCTCTCGCAAGTACATAAGAGAATATATACAGTTTTTGCTTTTTACATGAAAGCTAGGTACAACTTACGGTCCAGTCCATTTTCCGTCGCTGCTCTTCTGACCTCTGGACGTCGATAAAACTGATTCAGAAGCTTGAGAAGATCATCTGTAATAGGAAAGTGACAACTGTGTTAACCACTGAATATAGTGGGGAGGACCACAACTATGTTGGTAGAACCTGTGGTTTGACCCCTTTAAACTGTAATTTATGCAATATGTTTAAATCATACTAAAGAAGTGACCATAATGAAAGTCATATAAATAACAATAGCTAATAATATTAAGTTCCATGTGGAAGAGAATGGTAGTGTAAATAAATAATACTTACAACTTGATACAAACTGATTAGAATGGTCATTCTACCATGAACATATCAAAACGAACTTACCAGAATTTGTTAAAACAACACTATATGGATGCTTTTGGCTTCATTATTATTATTATTATTATTATTATTATTATTATTATTATTATTATTATTATTATCTGGAATATTTTCCCTTATCTTATTTCTTCATTATTCCTTAGAATCCTTCTTCTTTGACAACTATAGCTAATTTACTTATTATGCAAATGAAAGCATGCAAAAGACAAGCATTTTTTTCCAGAAAAATGTTCTAAATTCATTATATCATTCTAGAATAATGATCAAAATTTGGCTTTGAAATTATTTGTTTTTGTGCTTTTTCTAACCCTTGTCAATAGCATTAGTCATGTATGCATGCCATAAACATACAAATAAAATCAAACATATACTTAAATGTATTCAATTTTCCATTTGTGGGTTGCCAGGAGAATATTTGCCCAACCTAAAGTTGCACAATGTATGACCTTGTGTTACTTGTCATCTCTGAAATTTGTTTCAGAAGAGAGAAAGGGTGACAAAACAATAGCATCTTTGCCTCTCTGGTCTCTTTTCAGGGGGAAAAATACAACTTTCATCAAACTAACTTTGATGAAATTCAATCCTTAGAAATTTCATGTTAAGCTTTATTACTGCATAATATTTAATTATTATTATTATTAATTCTGCTGTGTAGAATTCATATTCATGAAAAAGCAAATTTTGGACAAAAATGAGCACTTTTTACAAAGTATGACCTCGTCTAATACTTTTGTCTGACATCATTTGGACATGTACATCTCCAAGGCATTGACATTACTGCATTGCTATCCATATTACTATGGCTTAGAGATACATAAAACTGAACAGTGTACAATTTTACATCAAATGATGATTCTAGAATCAAATAATAACTTGCTTTTTGAGGTATGTTTTTGTTTTGCATAACATTTTTGCATAAGTAGACTGAATAGTATATATACTTTTTATTATATAAAATGGTCTTGTCAGAACAGTGTAAAAGAGATTTGCAGGAGAAGGCACAGAGTTTTCTTTTTAGCTATGATACATGTAATAATGATATGCAGCATTAGCTTCAAGCATCGCTTTATCATCAAAATTTAAAGCAGCGTTATGATGCCATAAAGTACACAATAGTCACAAGTAATATTTGTTGTTTACTGAGATGTTATTTATTTTGTCCACATTTATGGTAGAAATAGATCTCAGAAGCAAATGGCACAGCTCAATAAAATAATCCATCTGACAATGCTCAAGATACCAAAAAAATAAAAAATTTTAAAAAAAACCAACACATAACATTCTCGATCATTCTTGATTCCAAAATCAACTAACTCCAATAATTACAAGAACAATTTAACAATAAAGTTAAAAAAATAAAGACATGCAAAGATGATGAAAATACAAGCATTCGAAAGTGTTGGAATTTTAACGCCAATTCATAATTAAAAAGTACATGTACTTTGTACTTTTTTCGAAAAGGAAAACCATGGAGCAAACGAAACCTCTACCTTTTCCTGCAATGTAGTCCACTAAAGATGGTCGTCCTAAATCCAGCAGGATGATAGATTATTATATGGAATGAAGAATTTAATGTAATGGCAATGAATATGACTGAATTATGGGTCTAAGATAAATTATATAGAAATGTACACCTCTGAAATCTATTTTCTATTACATGGATCAAACTGAGTCCAGACACAAATTTAAGTATATAAATGTAATGCATCCAAAGGATTATACCTACTTACCCAGTGTTCTCCCCAGGGTCACTTACCATTGTGATCCCAATAAGCTATCATTTCAGCCCACATTGTTTTTGAACCCACGCACCAATAAGATATTCACCAGTGTCAATATACTTTTTTGTTTCCTGCTATCCTTTACAAATTATTCTGATAAAGAAATATTCTATCAATAAATTCCAAGCTTTATCACTCAATTACAGCTTTTCTTATTGCTTCTTGACTGTTGGTGTATGACCTTTCATCCTAGTTTAGTTTTGCACTGATAGTCACATGAATCACTGCGATGAAGTAGTCTACAGGTTGGTTCTAGTTCAGTCCAGTCGCTTTCACTACCAGTTCAGTAGGTGTGGCACATATAGTGTATTACTTTTCAAGTAAGTAAAATCCTAAGTGCTCATTCAGTAAAATGGCCACACTAACAAAAGAAAAAACACACAATTACCCAGCACCCGACTAGCCCCCCGAGTTGAACTGGCTAGGAAGATCGGCTACAGAGTTTGTGGATTCAGACAGTGGGATTTCTCCGATGAAGAAAAAGAAAGATCATAGGAAATGAAAGTAATGGAATGGTTCAACACTGTATGGAAGATTTCCTATCTTTGGATGGAGATCTCTGGATTGAATGGTAAGTCTTCCATATTGCTAACGTTTGGTTTAGATCTACTTAGCAACAGTTGGGGGTGGGATGTGGGAGTGGAGAAGGTGAAATTACCTACAATTCCTAGGGCACTATTTCATTCTATTATTTTGGTTTTTATAGTTGCAGTAGTAGTGGTAGTATTAATTATTATTGTTGTTTTATTTATTGTTATTTTCCGGAACATACAAGGAAACAGTAAATTTTCATGAATGAAAATTGCAGGAGTTCCTCTTATATTTAAACTGTATACTCTGAGCAAGAGAAACAAGAATCCATCAAAGGGACTGATGGTCTACTGTCTCAAAACAATTTCCAGCAATTCAAGATAAAACCATTTGTTCTTTTTAACTGCTAAGTGTTGATGAAACCATCTCTGATTTTCTTGAGCAATACATTTTCAAATTAGCTACTGTGGCAGCCACACTGGATTTAAGATCGGCACCATTTTCATTTAGGGCAAACTAGACATCATTAGAATACTTTTAGTGAAAACTCCATGTTGATATGACCATCCATTCAGAAGATGTTTTTGGGGGTGGGGGGTGGGGGAATGCCATTTTTCCGCACATGATAGGCTATACAAGGCAGCAAGTCTATTTGGCAGAGGAAGAAATTGTAAAGACCCCAGGAAGAACCACCGACCAATGGGAAGCTACTAGCAAGCTTTTTCATATATCCATGTTGGCAGAGATGAGCCTCATACCCATGCAGACAGGTGATCTGCAAGTGATCTGCAAAGGTGAGTGCCTTAGCCCATTCAGCCACCCAGGACCCAACCCATTCAGGAGAACTATTGTCAAGATTTTCAATATGTTCATTGTGGCAGCCATATCTGAATTCTGATCAGCACCATTTTCACTCAGGACAAACTAGATATTATAAACAGTCTACTAGTGAAAACCCCATGTTGATATGACTTTCCATTTAGAAGAAGTAACAATAACAAGATTTTCAAATTGGCTGCTACGGTGGCAATACTGGATGTCAGACTGGCCGCATTTTCATAAAGTACCAGAGAGGCATCATAAGAAGTCTTCTGGTAAAAAACCAATGTTGATGTCACTGTCCATCACAGAGGGGTAGCGATAAGATTTTCAAGATGGTGGCTGTGGCAGCCACTTTAGATATCCAATTGGCACAATTTTTATTTAAGACCAACAAGACACCGTAAGAAGTCTTTTGATGAAAACCACATGCCAATATGACGTTCCATTCAGAAGAAGTAGCAATAACAAGATTTTCAAGATGGCTGCCAGGATGGACATACTAGATGTCAGATTGGCACAATTTTCATTTAGGACCAACTAGACATCATAAGAAAAAGTCTGTTAATAAATATTCCATGTTGATATGACCATCCATTTAGGTGGAGAAGCAATAACCCGATTTTCAAGATGGTTGCTGTGGTGGCCTTATTGAATGTCTGGGCAGCACTATTTTAATTTAGAACCAACTAGACAGTGTAAAAAGTCTTTCAGTGAAAAACATATGTTGATATGACCATTCATTCAGGAGTAGCAATAACAAGATTCTCAAGATGGCCACTGCAGTGGCCATATTGGATGCCTGGGCAGAACCATTTTCACTAGGACCAACTAGACATCATAAAAAGTCTTTTAGTGAAAGCCTCATGTTGATATCACCATCCATTCAGGAGTAGCAATAACAAGATTTTCAAGATGGCCGCAGCCATAATGGATGTCCAAGCAGAACTATTTTCATTTAGGACCAACTAGACACCATAAGGAATTTTCTGGAGAAACCCCAATGTCAATATGAGTCTCCATTCAGGAGGAGTAGCATAACAACATTTTCAAGATGGCTGCCATGGTAGCCATATTGGATGTCAGATCTGCACCATTTTCATTTAGGACCAACTCGACATTTGGATGAATGTGTATGTAAAGTTTCATCGCAATCTTCTAAGTAGTTTAGGAGAGGTAGTGATAACAAACTTGTGCTATTGGACAGGTGTATGTTAGTCGCTGGACAACAGACCATCCCATAGACCAGAAGAGCTAAAATAGTTTGGTCAATTTTTAAAAAATCTTAATTTAAGTGGGTGCTGCCACAGGAATTTCTCTTGAACTGTCTATCCAAATAAGAACAGAAGCAGTTTTGATCTTCAAATCTTACCTGTTTTGAAAACGTGTAAAGATAAGGTTTTGGGATTATTCTTTCATTTATATTTGAAATATTCCTCCAACAATAAGCAACTAATGCTTACTGTAGCTACAGCTGCTAATAAATAAAAGAAATGTTTCATCAATAGTTTAGCTCTCTGATATTGAAGGAATTAAATCATAACAAACATACTGATACATTGTTCTTAATAACAAACATACTGATATATTGTTCTTAACGGAAAGGAATTTGTGTTCTGTTAGTTAATCTGTCATTATTATTTAAAAGCATGTCACCGTCTTGACACTTGAAGAATTTATCCTTGGTAATTCACTTAGGAATCAGGTAGTTTTTTTTATCTTTTCTTAAATCCATTAATAAACGTTTTGTTCCATTTTTTTGGGTGTGAAAGGTCCTTTTAAACCATTCACAGGATCAAGTATTGAGGAACAAACTGTCACAGAGGGTGCTCAGTTACCTTGTAACCATCTGCACAGCAGACACTGCCTTAAGAACTCTGCCTTTAATGTGACAGTAAAGAGATATGGAGTAGTGAAGAAAAGAAAGATATCTTTTATTTAAACTGAAAGACTGTAATGAGCTTTGTCATTAAAACAATATATAAATTAGATAAATAACGAATACTACCGGTATGTAAATATGTGTACTTTCTTTTATATATCATACGTTTTTCATGTTTTTGGTAACATGCATTTTTTAAAAACATATTATGTCGCTACATTGCACTTACCCCAATGCTATAAAAAATTCCTAGGGAAATCACTGTTTCCAACATATACAACACTGTTACCAACATATACAACACTGTTACCAACATATACAACACAGTTACAAACTTATACCACTAATTCACTTTTAACAAAACCTATGTTGGTCATAAAAAAACCCATTTTAAACTAGTTGTTTGGTTGCAATGACTTCAAAGAATATTGTTAATTAATTTTTTTTAAATTTAAAAAAAAAAAGATAAATAAAAAAATGTAGTTTTGTCTTGATTTTATAATTCAGTAACTAAGTACCCCCTAATGTGATAAGAAGATGTAACTAGACTTGTGAATTTCCAAATAAGGTAGTCAATGTGCCTTGTCAATGTTTCGCTTTCTTATTGATCTCTACAAGATCACAAGTTATCTTGTACATTATAGTAACCTATTCTCCTTTGTGCAATCTAGTAATGCTTAAGGTATTATAGCAGTGATTCTTCGTCCAGTGGTGAGTAATACAACACTGGAATGATTCAATTTGGTTGATAAGAGTTTCTGTGTGACTGGGGGGGGGGGGGGGGGGTGGGGGGGGTGGAAGTCAAGACATTTGTAGATTGCAGATTTATGACTTTTGTAGTGGATTTTAAAATTTCATGGAAGACAGATGGGATTTGTATTAGCCATATTCAGCTGTTGATACCAATTTTAATTTTATACCAATTGTGTTTCATTGTAAATTGTTGTGTTTCATTGTAAATTGTTGTATTTCATGGTAAATTGTTGTGTTTCATGGTAACTTGATTTGTTTTTTATACCAATTGTATTTCATTGTAAATTGTTGTGTTTTTTTATACCAATTGTGTTTCATTGTAAATTGTTGTGTTTTTTATACCAATTGTGTTTCATTGTAAATTGTGTTTTTTAATACCAATTGTGTTTCATGGTAAATTGTTATGTTTTTTATACCAATTGTGTTTCATTGTAAATTGTTATGTTTTTTATACCAATTGTGTTTCATGGTAAATTGTTGTGTTTCATTGTAAATTGTTGTGTTTCATTGTAGATTGTTGTGTTTTTTTTATACCAATTGTGTTTCATGGTAAATTGTTGTGTTTCATTGTAAATTGTTGTGTTTCATGGTAAATTGTTGTGTTTCATTGCAAATTGTTGTGTTTCATTGTAAATTGTTGTGTTTCATGGTAAATTGTTGTGTTTCATTGTAAATTGTTGTGTTTCATTGTAAATTGTTGTGTTTTTATACCAATTGTGTATCATGGTAAATTGTTGTGTTTCATGGTAAATTGTTTTGTTTCATTGTAAATTGTTGCCCAGAAGCTCACCTAAAGAATGTTTTGTCATCAGTGGTCATTTTCTAAACTCAAACATACAAGGAATCAATGATCACAATTTGTTTGCAAAAATATATGAGAACTGGGCATATTTAAACATATTTAAATCTATTTCAACTGGGCATATTTAAACATATTTAAATCTATTTCAACTGAGCATATTTAAATATCTTTAAATCTATTTCAACTGGGCATATTTAAATATCTTTAAATCTATTCAACTGGGCATATTAAAACATCTTTAAATCTATTCAACTGGGCATATTTAAATATCTTTAAATCTATTTCATCTGGACATATTTAAATATCTTTAAATCTATTCAACTGGGTATATTTAAATATCTTTAAATCTATTAAACTGGGCACATTTAAACATCTTTAAATCTATTCAACTGGGCATATTTAAATATATTTAAATCTATTTCAACTGGGCATATTTAAACATTTAAATCTATTCAGCTGGGCATATTTAAATATCTTAAAATCTATTTCAACTGGGCATATTTAAATATCTTTAAATCTATTCAACTGGGCATATTTAAACATTTTTAAATCTATTTCAACTGGGTATATTTAAATATCTTTAAATTTATTCAACTGGGCATATTTAAATATCTTTAAATCTATTCAACTGGGCATATTTAAACATCTTTAAATCTATTCAACTGGGCATATTTAAATATCTTTAAATCTATTCAACTGGATATATTTAAACATATTTAAATCTATTCAACTGGGTATATCTAAACATCATTAAAATCTATTCAACTGGGTATATTTAAACATCTTGAAATCTATTTCAACTGGGCATATTTAAATATCTTTAAATCTATTTCAACTGGGCATATTTAAATATCTTTAAATCAATTCAACTGGGCAAATTTAAACATATTTAAATCTATTTCAACTGGTTATATATAAACATCTTTATATCTATTCAACTGGGTATATTTAAACATCTTTAAATCTATTCAACTGGGCATATTTAAATATCTTTAAATCTATTCAACTGGGTATATTTAAACATCTTTAAATCTATTCAATTGGGTATATTTAAACATCTTTAATCTATTCAACTGGGTATATTTAACACTCTTTAAATCTATTCAACCTGGGTATATTTAAACATCTTAAATCTTATTATACTGGGTACATTAAACATCTTTAAATCTATTCAACTGGGTTATATTAAACATATTTAAATCTATTCAACTGGGTATATTAAACATCTTAAATCTATTCAACTGGGCATATTTAAATATCTTTAAATCTATTCAACTGGGCGATATTTAAATATCTTTAAATCTATTCAACTGGGCATATTTAAACATATCTTTAAATCTATTCAACTGGGCATATTTTAACATCTTTTAAATCTATTCAACTGGGCATATTTAAATATCTTTAATCTATTCAACTGGGCATATTTAAATATCTTTAAATCTATTCAATCTGGGCATATTTAAAAATATTTAAATCTATTCAACTGGGTATATTTAAATATCTTTAAATCTATTAACTGGGCATATTTAAACATCTTTAAATCAACTGGGCATATTTAAACATCTTTAAATCTATTCAACTGGGCATATTTAAACATTTAAATCTATTTCAACTAGGGCATATTTAAATATCTTTAAAATCTATTCAACTGGGCATATTTAAATATCTTTAAATCTATTTCAACTGGGCATATTTTAAACATTTTTAAATCTATTTCAACTGGGCATATTTAAATATCTTTAAATCTATTCAACTGGGCATATTTAAATATTTTAAATCTATTCAACTGGGCATATTTAAACATCATTAAATCTATTCAACTGGGCATATTTAAATATCTTTAAATCTATTCAAACTGGGCATATATTTAAACATATCTTAAATCTATTCAACTGGGCAATATTAAATATATTAAAATCTATTTCAACTGGGCATATTTAAACATCTTATAAATCTATTCAACTGGGCAATATTTAAATATCTTTAAATCTATTTCAACTGGGAATATTTAATAATTTTAAATCTATTCAACTGGGCATATAAACATCTTAACATATTGAACTGGGCATTTAAATATCTTTATTCAACTGGGTATAAAATATAATCTATTAAACTGGGCATATTTTTATTTAATCTATTTCAACTGGGCTATTTAAACATATATAAATCTATTCAAAGGGGTATTTTTCTATTAAACTATTCAACTTTTTATTTAACATCTTTAATCTATTCAATGGGTATATTTAACATTTTTTCAAACTGGGTATATTTAAACATCTTTAAATTATTCAACTGGTATATTTAAATCTATTTAAATCTATTTCAATATTTCCTATCTTTAAATCTATTCATATTATATTTAAATCTATTCAAATCTGGGTAATATTTAAATCTATCATATTTAAATATTATTAAACTGGGCATTTTTAATCTTTTCTATCTGGACATATTTATTTTAAATTATTTAATCATATTAAAATTTATTCAACTGGGTATTTTTATCTTTAAAACATTCTTTCAACTATTTATATTCTTTATATCTTTAAAATCTATTAAATATATTTTTTATATTTAAATCTATTTCAATGGGGCATATTAGCTGGGCATATTTAAATATCTTCTTATTATTATATTAATATCTTAAATCTATTTTTTAAATCTATTGTAAATATCTTTAAATCTATTCAACTGGGCAATTTAAATATCTTTAAATCTATTCAACTGGGTATTTATTTAAATCTATTCTTTAAATTATTAAAACATCTATTTCAACTGGAGCATTTTAAAATTTAAAATATCTTTAATCATATATCTAGCAACTGGGCCACGATTAAACATATTTTAAATCTATTCAACTGGTTTTTATTTAAATCTATTCAACTGTATTCTTTAATAAAATCATTTGGGTTAAAACATTCTATTTTCTATTCAACTATTTAACTTTATATTTATAATATATCTATTGTAATTCAACTGGGCATATTTAAAGATTTTAAAATCTAATTATTCATATTTAAATATCTTTAAATCTAAACAAACTTTAATTTAGCTACTTATTTAAATATCTTTAAATCTATTAAACTGGGCATATTTAAACATCTTTAAATCTATTCAACTGGGCATATTTAAATATATTTAAATCTATTTCAACTGGGCATATTTAAACATTTAAATCTATTCAGCTGGGCATATCTAAATATCTTAAAATCTATTTCAACTGGGCATATTTAAATATCTTTAAATCTATTCAACTGGGCATATTTAAATATATTTAAATCTATTTCAACTGGGCATATTTAAACATTTAAATCTATTCAGCTGGGCATATTTAAATATCTTAAAATCTATTTCAACTGGGAATATTTAAATATTTTAAATCTATTGAATTGGGCATATTTAAACATCTTTAAATCTATTGAACTGGGCATATTTAAATATCTTTAAATCTATTCAACTGGGTATTTTTAAACATATTTAAATCTATTCAACTGGGCATGTTTAAACATAAGTCAATCTATTTCAACTGGGTATATTTAAATATCTTTAAATCTATTTCAACTGGGCATGTTTAAACATATTTAAATCTATTTCAACTGGGTATATTTAAACATATTTAAATCTATTTCAACTTGGCATATTTAAACATCTTTAAATCTATTCAACTGGGCATATTTAAACATCTTTAAATCTATTCAACTGGGCATATTTAAACATATTTAAATCTATTTCAACTGGGCATATTTAAACATTTTTAAATCTATTTCAACTGGGCATATTTAAATATCTTTAAATCTATTCAACTAAGCATATTTAAATATCTTTAAATCTATTTCAACTGGGCATATTTAAATATCTTTAAATCTATTTCAACTGGGCATATTTAAACATATTTAAATCTATTCAACTGGGCATATTTAAACATTTTTAAATCTATTTCAACTGGGTATATTTAAATATCTTTAAATTTATTCAACTGGGCATATTTAAATATCTTTAAATCTATTCAACTGGGCATATTTAAACATCTTTAAATCTATTCAACTGGGCATATTTAAATATCTTTAAATCTATTCAACTGGATATATTTAAACATATTTAAATCTATTCAACTGGGTATATCTAAACATCATTAAAATCTATTCAACTGGGTATATTTAAACATCTTGAAATCTATTTCAACTGGGCATATTTAAATATCTTTAAATCTATTCAACTGGGCATATTTAAATATATTTAAATCTATTTCAACTGGGCATATTTAAACATTTAAATCTATTCAGCTGGGCATATTTAAATATCTTAAAATCTATTTCAACTGGGAATATTTAAATATTTTAAATCTATTGAACTGGGCATATTTAAACATCTTTAAATCTATTGAACTGGCCATATTTAAATATCTTTAAATCTATTCAACTGGGTATTCTTAAACATATTTAAATCTATTCAACTGGGCATGTTTAAACATAAGTCAATCTATTTCAACTGGGTATATTTAAATATCTTTAAATCTATTTCAACTGGGCATGTTTAAACATATTTAAATCTATTTCAACTGGGTATATTTAAACATATTTAAATCTATTTCAACTGGGCATATTTAAACATCTTTAAATCTATTCAACTGGGCATATTTAAACATATTTAAATCTATTTCAACTGGGCATATTTAAACATTTTTAAATCTATTTCAACTGGGCATATTTAAATATCTTTAAATCTATTCAACTGGGCATATTTAAATATCTTTAAATCTATTTCAACTGGGCATATTTAAATATCTTTAAATCTATTTCAACTGGGCATATTTAAACATATTTAAATCTATTCAACTGGGCATATTTAAACATTTTTAAATCTATTTCAACTGGGTATATTTAAATATCTTTAAATTTATTCAACTGGGCATATTTAAATATCTTTAAATCTATTCAACTGGGCATATTTAAACATCTTTAAATCTATTCAACTGGGCATATTTAAATATCTTTAAATCTATTCAACTGGATATATTTAAACATATTTAAATCTATTCAACTGGGTATATCTAAACATCATTAAAATCTATTCAACTGGGTATATTTAAACATCTTGAAATCTATTTCAACTGGGCATATTTAAATATCTTTAAATCTATTTCAACTGGGCATATTTAAATATCTTTAAATCAATTCAACTGGGCATATTTAAACATATTTAAATCTATTTCAACTGGTTATATATAAACATCTTTAGATCTATTCAACTGGGTATATTTAAACATCTTTAAATCTATTCAACTGGGCATATTTAAATATCTTTAAATCTATTCAACTGGGTATATTTAAACATCTTTAAATCTATTCAATTGGGTATATTTAAACATCTTTAATCTATTCAACTGGGTATATTTAAACATCTTTAAATCTATTCAACTGGGTATATTTAAACATCTTTAAATCTATTAAACTGGGTATATTTAAACATCTTAAAATCTATTCAACTGGGTATATTTAAACATATTTAAATCTATTCAACTGGGTATATTTAAACATCTTTAAATCTATTCAACTGGGCATATTTAAATATCTTTAAATCTATTCAACTGGGCATATTTAAATATCTTTAAATCTATTTCATCTGGACATATTTAAATATCTTTAAATCTATTCAACTGGGTATATTTAAATATCTTTAAATCTATTAAACTGGGCATATTTAAACATCTTTAAATCTATTCAACTGGGCATATTTAAATATATTTAAATCTATTTCAACTGGGCATATTTAAACATTTAAATCTATTCAGCTGGGCATATTTAAATATCTTAAAATCTATTTCAACTGGGCATATTTAAATATCTTTAAATCTATTCAACTGGGCATATTTAAATATATTTAAATCTATTTCAACTGGGCATATTTAAACATTTAAATCTATTCAGCTGGGCATATTTAAATATCTTAAAATCTATTTCAACTGGGAATATTTAAATATTTTAAATCTATTGAACTGGGCATATTTAAACATCTTTAAATCTATTGAACTGGGCATATTTAAATATCTTTAAATCTATTCAACTGGGTATTTTTAAACATATTTAAATCTATTCAACTGGGCATGTTTAAACATAAGTCAATCTATTTCAACTGGGTATATTTAAATATCTTTAAATCTATTTCAACTGGGCATGTTTAAACATATTTAAATCTATTTCAACTGGGTATATTTAAACATATTTAAATCTATTTCAACTGGGCATATTTAAACATCTTTAAATCTATTCAACTGGGCATATTTAAACATATTTAAATCTATTTCAACTGGGCATATTTAAACATTTTTAAATCTATTTCAACTGGGCATATTTAAATATCTTTAAATCTATTCAACTAAGCATATTTAAATATCTTTAAATCTATTTCAACTGGGCATATTTAAATATCTTTAAATCTATTTCAACTGGGCATATTTAAACATATTTAAATCTATTCAACTGGGCATATTTAAACATTTTAAATCTATTTCAACTGGGTATATTTAAATATCTTTAAATTTATTCAACTGGGCATATTTAAATATCTTTAAATCTATTCAACTGGGCATATTTAAACATCTTTAAATCTATTCAACTGGGCATATTTAAATATCTTTAAATCTATTCAACTGGATATATTTAAACATATTTAAATCTATTCAACTGGGTATATCTAAACATCATTAAAATCTATTCAACTGGGTATATTTAAATATCTTGAAATCTATTTCAACTGGGCATATTTAAATATCTTTAAATCTATTCAACTGGGCATATTTAAATATATTTAAATCTATTTCAACTGGGCATATTTAAACATTTAAATCTATTCAGCTGGGCATATTTAAATATCTTAAAATCTATTTCAACTGGGAATATTTAAATATTTTAAATCTATTGAACTGGGCATATTTAAACATCTTTAAATCTATTGAACTGGGCATATTTAAATATCTTTAAATCTATTCAACTGGGTATTTTTAAACATATTTAAATCTATTCAACTGGGCATGTTTAAACATAAGTCAATCTATTTCAACTGGGTATATTTAAATATCTTTAAATCTATTTCAACTGGGCATGTTTAAACATATTTAAATCTATTTCAACTGGGTATATTTAAACATATTTAAATCTATTTCAACTTGGCATATTTAAACATCTTTAAATCTATTCAACTGGGCATATTTAAACATATTTAAATCTATTTCAACTGGGCATATTTAAACATTTTTAAATCTATTTCAACTGGGCATATTTAAATATCTTTAAATCTATTCAACTAAGCATATTTAAATATCTTTAAATCTATTTCAACTGGGCATATTTAAATATCTTTAAATCTATTTCAACTGGGCATATTTAAACATATTTAAATCTATTCAACTGGGCATATTTAAACATTTTTAAATCTATTTCAACTGGGTATATTTAAATATCTTTAAATTTATTCAACTGGGCATATTTAAATATCTTTAAATCTATTCAACTGGGCATATTTAAACATCTTTAAATCTATTCAACTGGGCATATTTAAATATCTTTAAATCTATTCAACTGGATATATTTAAACATATTTAAATCTATTCAACTGGGTATATCTAAACATCATTAAAATCTATTCAACTGGGTATATTTAAACATCTTGAAATCTATTTCAACTGGGCATATTTAAATATCTTTAAATCTATTCAACTGGGCATATTTAAATATATTTAAATCTATTTCAACTGGGCATATTTAAACATTTAAATCTATTCAGCTGGGCATATTTAAATATCTTAAAATCTATTTCAACTGGGGATATTTAAATATTTTAAATCTATTGAACTGGGCATATTTAAACATCTTTAAATCTATTGAACTGGGCATATTTAAATATCTTTAAATCTATTCAACTGGGTATTCTTAAACATATTTAAATCTATTCAACTGGGCATGTTTAAACATAAGTCAATCTATTTCAAGTGGGTATATTTAAATATCATTAAATCTATTTCAACTGGGCATGTTTAAACATATTTAAATCTATTTCAACTGGGTATATTTAAACATATTTAAATCTATTTCAACTGGGCATATTTAAACATCTTTAAATCTATTCAACTGGGCATATTTAAACATATTTAAATCTATTTCAACTGGGCATATTTAAACATTTTTAAATCTATTTCAACTGGGCATATTTAAATATCTTTAAATCTATTCAACTGGGCATATTTAAATATCTTTAAATCTATTTCAACTGGGCATATTTAAATATCTTTAAATCTATTTCAACTGGGCATATTTAAACATATTTAAATCTATTCAACTGGGCATATTTAAACATTTTTAAATCTATTTCAACTGGGTATATTTAAATATCTTTAAATTTATTCAACTGGGCATATTTAAATATCTTTAAATCTATTCAACTGGGCATATTTAAACATCTTTAAATCTATTCAACTGGGCATATTTAAATATCTTTAAATCTATTCAACTGGATATATTTAAACATATTTAAATCTATTCAACTGGGTATATCTAAACATCATTAAAATCTATTCAACTGGGTATATTTAAACATCTTGAAATCTATTTCAACTGGGCATATTTAAATATCTTTAAATCTATTTCAACTGGGCATATTTAAATATCTTTATATCAATTCAACTGGGCATATTTAAACATATTTAAATCTATTTCAACTGGTTATATATAAACATCTTTAGATCTATTCAACTGGGTATATTTAAACATCTTTAAATCTATTCAACTGGGCATATTTAAATATCTTTAAATCTATTCAACTGGGTATATTTAAACATCTTTAAATCTATTCAATTGGGTATATTTAAACATCTTTAATCTATTCAACTGGGTATATTTAAACATCTTTAAATCTATTCAACTGGGTATATTTAAACATCTTTAAATCTATTAAACTGGGTATATTCAAACATCTTTAAATCTATTCAACTGGGTATATTTAAACATATTTAAATCTATTCAACTGGGTATATTTAAACATCTTTAAATCTATTCAACTGGGCATATTTAAATATCTTTAAATCTATTCAACTGGGCATATTTAAATATCTTTAAATCTATTTCATCTGGACATATTTAAATATCTTTAAATCTATTCAACTGGGTATATTTAAATATCTTTAAATCTATTAAACTGGGCATATTTAAACATCTTTAAATCTATTCAACTGGGCATATTTAAATATATTTAAATCTATTTCAACTGGGCATATTTAAACATTTAAATCTATTCAGCTGGGCATATTTAAATATCTTAAAATCTATTTCAACTGGGCATATTTAAATATCTTTAAATCTATTCAACTGGGCATATTTAAATATATTTAAATCTATTTCAACTGGGCATATTTAAACATTTAAATCTATTCAGCTGGGCATATTTAAATATCTTAAAATCTATTTCAACTGGGAATATTTAAATATTTTAAATCTATTGAACTGGGCATATTTAAACATCTTTAAATCTATTGAACTGGGCATATTTAAATATCTTTAAATCTATTCAACTGGGTATTTTTAAACATATTTAAATCTATTCAACTGGGCATGTTTAAACATAAGTCAATCTATTTCAACTGGGTATATTTAAATATCTTTAAATCTATTTCAACTGGGCATGTTTAAACATATTTAAATCTATTTCAACTGGGTATATTTAAACATATTTAAATCTATTTCAACTGGGCATATTTAAACATCTTTAAATCTATTCAACTGGGCATATTTAAACATATTTAAATCTATTTCAACTGGGCATATTTAAACATTTTTAAATCTATTTCAACTGGGCATATTTAAATATCTTTAAATCTATTCAACTAAGCATATTTAAATATCTTTAAATCTATTTCAACTGGGCATATTTAAATATCTTTAAATCTATTTCAACTGGGCATATTTAAACATATTTAAATCTATTCAACTGGGCATATTTAAACATTTTTAAATCTATTTCAACTGGGTATATTTAAATATCTTTAAATTTATTCAACTGGGCATATTTAAATATCTTTAAATCTATTCAACTGGGCATATTTAAACATCTTTAAATCTATTCAACTGGGCATATTTAAATATCTTTAAATCTATTCAACTGGATATATTTAAACATATTTAAATCTATTCAACTGGGTATATCTAAACATCATTAAAATCTATTCAACTGGGTATATTTAAATATCTTGAAATCTATTTCAACTGGGCATATTTAAATATCTTTAAATCTATTCAACTGGGCATATTTAAATATATTTAAATCTATTTCAACTGGGCATATTTAAACATTTAAATCTATTCAGCTGGGCATATTTAAATATCTTAAAATCTATTTCAACTGGGAATATTTAAATATTTTAAATCTATTGAACTGGGCATATTTAAACATCTTTAAATCTATTGAACTGGGCATATTTAAATATCTTTAAATCTATTCAACTGGGTATTTTTAAACATATTTAAATCTATTCAACTGGGCATGTTTAAACATAAGTCAATCTATTTCAACTGGGTATATTTAAATATCTTTAAATCTATTTCAACTGGGCATGTTTAAACATATTTAAATCTATTTCAACTGGGTATATTTAAACATATTTAAATCTATTTCAACTGGGCATATTTAAACATCTTTAAATCTATTCAACTGGGCATATTTAAACATATTTAAATCTATTTCAACTGGGCATATTTAAACATTTTTAAATCTATTTCAACTGGGCATATTTAAATATCTTTAAATCTATTCAACTGGGCATATTTAAATATCTTTAAATCTATTTCAACTGGGCATATTTAAATATCTTTAAATCTATTTCAACTGGGCATATTTAAACATATTTAAATCTATTCAACTGGGCATATTTAAACATTTTTAAATCTATTTCAACTGGGTATATTTAAATATCTTTAAATTTATTCAACTGGGCATATTTAAATATCTTTAAATCTATTCAACTGGGCATATTTAAACATCTTTAAATCTATTCAACTGGGCATATTTAAATATCTTTAAATCTATTCAACTGGATATATTTAAACATATTTAAATCTATTCAACTGGGTATATCTAAACATCATTAAAATCTATTCAACTGGGTATATTTAAACATCTTGAAATCTATTTCAACTGGGCATATTTAAATATCTTTAAATCTATTTCAACTGGGCATATTTAAATATCTTTAAATCAATTCAACTGGGCATATTTAAACATATTTAAATCTATTTCAACTGGTTATATATAAACATCTTTAGATCTATTTCAACTGGTTATATATAAACATCTTTAGATCTATTCAACTGGGTATATTTAAACATCTTTAAATCTATTCAACTGGGCATATTTAAATATCTTTAAATCTATTCAACTGGGTATATTTAAACATCTTTAAATCTATTCAATTGGGTATATTTAAGCATCTTTAATCTATTCAACTGGGTATATTTAAACATCTTTAAATCTATTCAACTGGGTATATTTAAACATCTTTAAATCTATTAAACTGGGTATATTTAAACATCTTTAAATCTATTCAACTGGGTATATTTAAACATATTTAAATCTATTCAACTGGGTATATTTAAACATCTTTAAATCTATTCAACTGGGCATATTTAAATATCTTTAAATCTATTCAACTGGGCATATTTAAACATATTTAAATCTATTTCAACTGGGCATATTTAAATATCTTTAAATCTATTCAACTGGGCATATTTAAACATCTTTAAATCTATTTCAACTGGGCATATTTAAATATCTTAAAATCTATTCAACTGGGCATATTTAAACATCTCTCTCAAATTTGAATGCAACCATATACATGTACCTAAGTAGCATGTGCACATAATGTATAAAAGTAAAAGAGAGGCTGTAAGATTTTTGCAAGCTCAAGGCTTATGAATGATCTGAAGACTCAAGGTAAATAACTTTATATCCATTTGCAAGCCCAAGGCTTATGAATGATCTGAAGACTCAAGGTAAATAACTTTATATCCATTTGCAAGCCCAAGGCTTATGAATGATCTGAAGACTCAAGGTAAATAACTTTATATCCATTTACAAGCTCAAGGCTTATGAATGATCTGAAAACTCAAGGTAAATAACTTTATATCCATTTACAAGCCCAAGGCTTATGAATGATCTGAAGACTCAAGGTAAATAACTTTATATCCATTTGTAAGCTCAAGGCTTATGAATGATCTGATGACTCAAGGTAAATAACTTTATATCCATTTACAAGCCCAAGGCTTATGAATGATCTGAAGACTCAAGGTAAATAACTTTATATCCATTTACAAGCTCAAGGCTTATGAATGATCTGAAGATTCAAGGTAAATAACTTTATATCCATTTACAAACCCAAGGCTTATGAATGATCTGAAGATTCAAGGTAAATAACTTTATATCCATTTACATT
This sequence comes from Margaritifera margaritifera, assembly GCA_029931535.1. Taxonomy (NCBI): domain Eukaryota; kingdom Metazoa; phylum Mollusca; class Bivalvia; order Unionida; family Margaritiferidae; genus Margaritifera; species Margaritifera margaritifera. Next base: position 1,091,638 of record JAQPZY010001492.1, read on the forward strand.
GCTGCTGGATCCAGAACTCTCTGTAGGATTTTAGAAATGAAAGTCCTCGGCCAAATTTCCCACAAAACTGTGAGTCCAATATACAGAAAACTGAAGATCCAATTTGAACATTTTGAGTCCAGGATCAGAAACTGAGAGAGCTATGCAGGTCTATGTCTGTTTATCTCTGCAAGATTTCACTGTGGTCTTTAAGGGCAACAAATATTTAGGGGTACTGATACTTATCAAACTTATAGGAATATCAACTAATGGCATTAACTTTCCAACACACCATAGAATAATTAAAAGAAACAAAGATTTTAAAATTACTCTCACCAGGGAAAATTTCTTACAAACAACTGTTTCTAAATTTTCCCCCACAAAATGTCAAAATACTACCAAGACTTCAAAGACCGATTATCACCATGAAAGTCAAACACAATAATAAGGTACCAACCACTTAATAAGATTCACATTTATTTGACAAAAGTTTTTCCACTTTCTTTTTCTGTCAAACTTACAGCCAGGTGAGCTAAAAACTACACATATCAATTCTACAGACTCTATCGCACTTATGCGCAACTCTCAGACAACAAAGAATGTCTCAAATCTAATCCAGTGAATCAGTCTCTCTTATTAGCAATACCCCTATAAAAGCATTTCCACAGGAATCCATGCAACAGAAGTACTCATTTACACAGATTCTATCTTGACTGAATAAATCAAATTAGGAAAGAAAAAAACAAAAAACGAAATATATGTGTATCTATCGTATAACTATACACATGTATTTCATTTTTTTCTGGAACATTTGGAACTTTTTATGGACAAAATGTCAAACTCTTTTGTTGGCACCAACTCTGGTAAAGCATTTGATCCCAAAGCTTTATGTAGTCTAAGGCTGAATCTGTATAAATGAATTACTTCTGTCACATAGTAACCACAACACTGTGAGAGATAGAGAGGGATAAATGAATTACTTCTGTCACATAGTAACCACAACACTGTGAGAGATAGAGAGGGATAAATGAAATGTTTTCAGTCCTCACAAAATAAAATTGTAATAATTTGTGATCTTTTCTTGTTTTGTAAAGCAGAGCTCTGTAGGATTTTGAAAATACAAGTCCAAGGCTACTTTTCTCCAAAAACTGAGAGTCCAGTGTATAGGAAAGTGTGGATTAACTTTTAAAAACTGGGAATCGAAAACCACAAAGTGGAGGTCCTGGAAGCTGGTACTCTCAGTGCAGAGTGCTCTGTAAACAGTCACACAGTTATTTGTAAACATTTGGATTTGTAGAGTTTTTGCATAAAAGTATGAATCTGACAGTGCACAACCATGCTTGTCCTTCTTTTCAGAGAGAGAGAGAGAGAGAGAGAGAGAGAGAGAGAGAGCAAATCCATTCAATTTCACCTAAATTCCCTTGGCATGTTCCCAGACATTGTCAAGAATAATGGTTGTTTTATCCCAATCATTTGCATGATAACACTTTAACAATTCCATAAGTGATGAACTGGCCTAATTTTTACAAAATTTCTTACAAGTTTCCTCAAACTGAGATTTTTGTGCCACAATTAACCTCAGACTAAATGTATATGATACGTTTTCTGTTTAAACTCCATGCAGACACTCAGATCTGTAGTTCACTTCATTCACAACGAAGTTAAATTACGACAGAATGACTGACTTTTATCTAGAATCCACACACCAGCAATTGTTTATTACTATATTTTCATGCATATACCCCACCCATGCATATACAGTACCCCACAGAAATGCACTAATCATGTAAAACATATTTAGCATACCCCGCCCACGCTTATACCCTGCACAAACTATAACATAATCTCACATGAACCGACCACATGTGCTAAGCCTGAAGACCAGATGTCCAGATCGGAACCTGTTCCAGTGTCAGGTCTTAAAATTCACATGACTGTTTAAGCTGCAATATGACACCTGTCAGATGGACTGAGGCTTTAAACCTGTGATGCTTTATCAATATTTGTTAATTGGCAGGGTTCATTGGTTTGATGCTCATGCTGTACTTTATTACTAATTCACATAACATCGTAAGATGCAATATACATACCAGAAGGTCTATACATGAGTGGTTGTATTATCTTTTATTACTATAATTTAGACTTCTATACCACTGTGAAAATTTGATAGTGGGTTTGAAAAATCATAGGTTTTGTTCAATTCTTTGTATTTAGATTCATATACCAGTATAAACATATGGAAAGCTGTTGCACTCGATGGCATCCATTCATTATCAAGCAGTGCATAATCCCAAAATGAGACCAAGTGATAATGTGACTATGGTATAAGTGACCCAACCAGATGTCTCACTGAGCAGGTAAGCGACCAAACACAGAAGTGGGAGATCAAGTTTCATAATGTCTTTATCGTCTATTTTTTCTTGATTTTTTGCTTAAATAAAACTTATTTTCTGAATGGCAGAAATATCAACATTTTTCATGTTTCAATCGGAGCTCAGAGTTATCTTGGAAAATGGCTTCATTCTCGGAGTTGCTCTGATGAAAAAGGAGTTGGCATCTCTAGTATTGCAACAAGAGCATTGCAAGTCACATGCTATTGGTTTGTAAACATAGTGAATTAATACGAACATGTTAATGAAGGCAGTGGTGTGACCAGTCACACAATTATTAAAAATTATATCTGTATAAAATTTAAAATAAGCTGATGACTACTGGCTACGTGAAAAAGTACTGACATAGCCCGCCCACCGAGATACCCCGCATGGAGGGCGTGGGGTGTGTAAAATACTGTATAACCTGCTGGATATATGCGTGAAAATACGGTACATTGCACTTACAAGTTTAAAAGCAAGCGCCAACTTTACAAATTGTATTGGCTACTTTGAACGGAAGCACTGGGGCTCCTATGTGGAAAATTAATGAAATGCAGAGTGATTATTAATTAGAAAATCCACACAACTTAACTTTGTTTTGCTACATCTGAAAAGTAATTCTGAAGTATGATAAAAAAGAAATGTAGCATATTCATCAGGTGTCAATTGTTTCAGATAAACACTGGTTTTGTGAGATCAAGGGGCCATTGAGCTTCACCACCCACCATTACCACCACCACCACCCCAGGTTCAAATATCCCTTTCATCTCATAAAACCAGTATTTTTTTCTGGGACAATCAACACCTGATAGGTAGATTTATTTATTTAATCCTTCCAACTTCCAAACAAGAAAAATTGACTTCACAGTTTGGAAAAAGATATATTTCTTCACCTACATATTTCTTTCAGTTTGTTTACTGAACTTGTTAATTTTAAGACTGTCAACCTGGCTAGGACTGTTCATTCTGGAAAATGGATTGGCATAAAGGTCTGTGAACATTCTTTGATTAAAGTGCAAATATTCTTATTTCACAATGTTTCGAAGGTCAGAAAAGGAAAACAGGGAGGTACATGTAAGAACAAGAGAATCACAGTGAAATTTAGTAAACGAGTTCAGGATTGCAATTATGAGAGTCTAATGTTATTTTTTTTGCATTTATCTTTGCATAAACTGTAAGTTGCCAAATAACAAAGCTTACCAGTGCTCCCACCTTGAAAAAAGAAGTCACAGCCCTAAAATTGGAGTCCCAATAATGAGACCATTTTTCTCCTTTTGTAATAATTCAGGGCACTATGCATGTATTGTTGTGTGTCACCAATGCAAATGTCGTGTACAGTATTGTTGTATGTCACCAATGCAAATGTCATGTACAGTATTGTTGTGTGTCACCAATGCAAATGTCATGTACAGTATTGTTGTGTGTCACCAATCCAAATGTCATGTACAGTATTGTTGTGTCACCAATACAAATGTCATGTACAGCATTGTTGTGTCACCAATGCAAATGTCATGTACAGTATTGTTGTGTGTCACCAATGCAAATGTCATGTACAGTATTGTTGTGTCACCAATACAAATGTACAGCATTGTTGTGTCACCAATGCAAATGTCATGTACAGCATTGTTGTGTCACCATCACCAATGCAAATGTCGTAAGATTGCTACTGTATTGCTCACTCAATGTGAAATGTTTACTATTATTATTATTGAAGAATGAAAACCTAAGGCAATTGAGAACTGTGATAATTGTAATTGTAATGTTACAACAAATAACAAGTCTTCAGTGCTTCACATTGCCATTCTTCAATTTTGTGTACAGCAAGAAGAAATCAAATAAGAGATTAAAGTTTCTTTTCTATAATAATGTATTTAATCAGCTTAATTCCATTTCATCTTTAATCAACATGATGTGCTTTCTGCAGCAGAATACTCCAACACACTTAATGAATAAACAAATTAACAAACTATATTAAATTTTTTATTCAATCCCTAACCATAATAAATTCATTTTGCAACCCATGGGAATATCAGATTCTGTGATTCATTAAAAGAATCTCTCAGTTTCTTAGGTGTTCTGTTTTCTTTATCAGAAATGGATCCATTATCTACTTTTTGTTGGCCAGTCTCGCAAGCATTAGGCTCATCTGCAGCCTTGTTCTTGGTATCATAGTATGTAAAGATCCCATTGGTAAAGTACACATAATCGCTCGAAAACAAAAGTATTATCTGCACATGGCTCTGAAAAACAGCTGATTCAATGACTTTTATATGGGAATTCTTATTTCTCTGACAAACAAAATCAATCAGTTACATTATAGGAAAGAATGCAGAGAACTTTCAATATCTCAGCACTCTTTATTGAAATACAGTATACAATAAAATATGAGTGTCCCAAACATCACGGAAGGATTTAAAGTATGATGGATTCAAGTGTGCTGAATGGTGCTTATCAAGACAAGGTGTCCATTTTGTCAAAGCATACACACAAAATTAGTCTATTGATCAAAGTGATGATCAGGTAATGACAATCAATTAACAGGTATTTTAATCTCCTTATCTAGTATCTACTAAGAGCTGTCCTGCGTAACTTCACCTAAACACTTGGGTTATATTTGATAACCTAAACACTACATGACTAATACTTGCTTTCTAGAAACAGATCAAAACAAGTTTCTCAAAAGAAAAAACTTGCATACTGAGGACTGAATTTTAATGCATCCAAACTTAAAAACAAGTGCATTTTTACATTGATTTCAGCATCACTGAGAACCCTGCTTATGTAACACCCTTAGGATGTTATCGGCTGTGTGATTTGGCAACAGATACAATATACACAGAAAAACAACCATAAACTCTTGAAGTGCCCTGTGGGTAGACACAACATGTCGATCTATACACATGTATTCCATCAGTCTTGATGGCCACCTACTGGCTGACCTTCTGGGAGTACATGACTGGACACCCCATCATCACGGATGATTAAGACTGTTTTGCCTTTGTTTGTCAGCATTTACAAGATATGAAAATTTACTTATCTATGTATCAGTCATTTCTTAATCCAACAGACTTATATTCAATCCACTCTCTAATCTTAAACTGTAGAAAAACCCTCAGAATATCAGTAAACACACACCATTCAAAGTCTCCACCATCAGTTTCCACTGTGCGTAACACTGTATGAAGCCAAATACTTTGAAAGCAAACCACTATAGTCTCTAAAAATAAATGTGGATATGATCTGTATAAGTAAACTGTTCCTCAATGAAGTTATTCTAAAAGTATATAATTTTCAGTTTTTTTGGCTGACATTTTGTAGAAGACTGTTACATTGTCATTACTATACAGTACACGCATCACGTTTTTATGATTCTCCACTTAATCCAGTGGACGTGGACAGATGGGATAGGGGATGAAGTGCCCACTATGAGTAGTGGAAGTCCGTGGATTTTCCACCCAGTCTAGTGTAAATCCACTCAATCTAGTGGAAGTGTATCACAGATTTTATTGCAGTCATAGTGGGTTTTATGGCACCCCTCGCTGATTCTATTGTATCCGCACTGCGAGTCGACACACTAAACAAACATATGGGAGAAACTCCAACACCGTAAACTTGAACATGGCAGGTGTCAATTTCATACCTTTACCTGTACATTGGTAACATTTCTTGTGTATTTATCAGTAGCCTGGCTGAGGATAAATACAGACGAACATGCGTAACATGGAAAAAATATGAGGTTTTATATTTCTTGAATATTGTCCCACCCCTTTACACGACAAAGCATATATCAGAAAAAATTGCTTAGCTACAATGTACATCCCTGCTGATTTAATACATGTATATGTACCTGTTTGCATATACAGATGCGGAAATTTACATACTGTTCTGGATCAAGCAGGAACTTCGATGTTCTTTCTCAATAAATGATATTTCATAAAAGTGTTTTGTGTACTGGTTATTAATTTGTCATAGTTTCCCTTTAATTTCCATACTATTTCCAAGACCCACCTTGAAGAAATCATTGAAAGCAGTAATATATATAAAACTCGAAAAGAGATTACAAACGGACACCATAATATTTATATCGAACATGTACGATAATGAACACTGGCACATTATGACATGATTGTCATAATTCTTTCCAAAGTATATTAAAATAAAAAAGATACACGAGCTATGCAAAGGAAATGTTCTTCTGTATTATTACCTTTAAACTTTGAAAATAACATTGTTTATGAGAGAGTACAGCATTTTTTTAAATGCATGGAATTGTGTAAACTGTATCGACTGTTGCACTCTACCAGTGGCCATTCATGTCAAAGTGATTTCAATGAAAACAAAAATTACATCCTATCCTTACTTTTTTGACAAATCTATATGCTGAGGAGTGACATTCTCACTTTGAAGCCAGATGCTATGCCTGTTGCATATAGTTTCCTGCCTCGAGTCAGCAACAGTCAGTCTGGTCAGTTCCTACATGTCATCAGCTAATGTTCAATGTCGCACTTTGACATTTCAAAATGTACAGTACATTAACTGTTGAATTAAAATATCACAAATCCACACACCTTAATACTAAAAAGAGGTTAGTTTACGAAAAACAAATTTGGACTGAGAAATGCATTTGATGTTAAGTTCTCATATTATTGTGTAAAACTGGTCTCTAGCGTTATATGAAAAACTAAATATAATTATTTTATTTTCCCATTTAGAGATCTACCATGTAACTTAATTTAGAAGAAGAAAAAATGTGTAATGGCCTTGATACATGTCTAAACTTCGTTCTTTTTTTACTTCTAAAAATCAGAACAAGTGTATTTGTTTCAAGTTATATGCCATTCCCTCAATCTATCTTTCTCTCCCAGTCTACAACCCCCACCCACTCCATTGCATAATAAGCAAATCGAGTAGAAGTCTTAAATGACTTAAATTAGGACAGTTCCTAGCAGCTACTGGTCAATGTCGCGCTTTGCTGTTTCAAAATAAACACGGCTGAATGAAAATGTTTCTTGTTGTCACAAAATCAAACACTTCAAAACTTAGAAGACATTAGTTTGTGAAGAACAAATTTAGACAGAGAAACGCATAGCCATTAAGTTTTGATATTATCACATAAAACTGGTTTCTAGCGGTATGAAAAGCTGCAATGGTCCTGATTATAAAATTATTAATATTTTATTTTCTAAAAATCGCAGCTAGTGTGCTTTTTCTTATTTTCTTATTATCTGTTGTTGAATCTGGTCATAATTAACTATGTACGAACTTAATGCTTCTTAAATTTTATAGACTGAAAGTTTAATGAGTGAGCATTACTGCAACAATCCAGGTGAAACTGACAATATTCGCGATGACCTTAGAACTAATATGACTGGTTCAAAATAAACAGAAAATAAATGGAATTTACATGTACAACCTCTGAAGCCAAAACCATTCCACCACCAGGTCTGAGTAGTTAACGGAGTTCTACCAGGGATACCAGTTTAAAGCCATGAAAAATAAGAAACCATATATTTACAGCAATCAGGGATAGATTTTATAGCCTTGGGAAACATGTGGCTTAGCAATTTCAGGTGATGTACAAGGCAGTATTGATAGATATGATGTGTTCAGCTTGTGTGTACTACAGTACAAGTTAAACAAGGGGAAGAAAGAAGTATGAACAAGAAGAAATTCCACTTAGATAAAACTAAAACCATACAGAAATACAAAACTGGCGGCTATTTTTATTGTACAGCAAATGCAATCATATCTTCTGTAGTGCTGTTTGGGTGATTATGGGCATAATTTCAGTAATTTCACATTGTTGGCCAAACTGCTAAACCGGGTATAAATACATATTTGAATTCATGTTCTTTGGTGACAAAATGTTTTATTTGTATTCACGTCAACTTCTTAAACAGGATAATTGGGACAAAATGTAACAAATTAGTAGCTAAACTGATCAACAATATTCACTTGACATTTGGGGACAGTTTGTAGTATTTATCATGTGGATTGAAAGAATATACTGTTCCAAATAAATTGTATCTGCATAAACTCAAAATAATACATTGAGTTTATCTCTTACCAAAAATATTTAAGTGATAACACACTTTTTATTGCTTTCACCCATCCATTTGCTAATATTAAACTCGTCAGATGAACTAACCAGCAATTCAAAGTATATTTTTTAAAGATGTTGGTCACAGAATGCAGCATCATAGAGTCTGAGTTAAAACAGTAGATCTACAGTAAAAGTAAACACATGTCTAGTTCCTGAGAAAATGTGTCACATGGACATGTATATTTGAGTCACAAGTACTAAACAAGCTAGAATAGTAGAGGTTGTATAATGGATAACGCTGTGTATATTTCATTGTGTGGGAACATGTTAAGCAAACAATTTAAAAGTGACGGGGAATTTTTAAAAATCACAGCATTTCTTGCATTCTTTTATTTAAATAACGGAATGAAACCCTCTAATACATGTATTTACGTGTGATTTCTTTTTCCTTTTGTTTGTTTAAAAACAAAATCTCTCCCCCCCCTCATTAAAATTACCATAATTAAACTTTTTATAATTTGTGAAGCATCAAAGTAGTCTCGTGACTCTTTGCTCAGAAATTTTTCTTTCATCTCTTGAATACATGTATCTGAATGCATTTTTGTGGGCAAGTCTCTGAATATTAAATAGCATTGTGTACAAATTAAAAAGAGCATTATGCACTGTGTGCTGTAGCTAAGCCGACAAGTAAGTTCCATGTGAGGTAGCAGGTGTCCACTATTACACAATTATATTGCTGCAACTTTCAAATGGGCAATAAAACTTAAAACGACTTGGACAATCCACGACGACCACTATATCCAGTCAGTGACGAACACACGTGAAAAGGATTAAGGTCCACCATGGGAACGTGGATTTCATAAAAACTTGATGAGTGTACTGTACATCTACTTCCTCTGCATGCTTAGTCAGAGTTTATCTACATTTTATTTACAGACTTTTAGTTTTTAACATTTGGCTACATGCAGAGTGAAAACCAATGGCAGAAAGTTTTATGGTGTGTTTTTACCAATATTCAAAGAGGATTAGCTACACTTTACAATGAGAAAGTGGATTAAAAGTGTACCTGTTGGATTTAGAAATAACTGATACATAGGTAAGTAAAGTTTACATACCTTGTAATCGCTGATAGTCTCAATCAGCCACTAGGTCTGCCAGTCATGTACCTCAAGAAGGTTAACCAGTAGGCAGCCAACTGAATAATAATAACCATATATTAAAAAACTATTTCAATCTATCAGTCATGATTACAATAATAACCATGTTAAAAAGACTCAGTCTCAGTCAAGACTAATGACCGATGCTACGCTTGCTTCTCATCTGCTTTGCCTATTTCATATTATGATAGATACTAGTATAACGTCCCCCCCCCCCAAATTTATGCCGATTTTGAAAACTCCCATGCTTTCCCCTATTGTATTTGGTTCTCACCTTTCTTGACCTCACCAGACAGTTCTTCGCCAATATTTATGTCATCTGCGTTACTCTCTTGTTTTTTGAAGGGAATGGGTTGGAAGAGCGAGTTAATATCTTTGTTGTTATCCGACTTCGTCCTCACTGCTTGCACTTGGAATGAGCTTACGCTGGGTGAAGCTCCATGACGAAATGTGACCTTGCGCAGAAAATTCACAACTGGACGAATTTCTCTATTAATTATGTGCGACCTTTGAAGCAGATTATGCGCCATATTATTTTAATCTATAACTCTTACTTATGACTAGAGAAATTTCTTTTATGATAAATTTCGCTTGCAAAATCTAAGTGAAATATTTTGGCGCATCGCAACCGTTACTGCAACAGGAGGCAGACATATTGGATATAGCATTGTGGGTACTATGAACGGGTCCTACTAAACACCGCAAAGACGCGGAAAGACGCGCAAAGACAGGGCAAAGACGGGCAAAGACACGGAAAGACATGGCAAAGACGGCACATAGACATTTTAAAATGACAATAGTGGAAAATACTGAATGTTGATTCTATTTTTATAAAAATAGAAATGTTTCTATTGTTAATATGTCCTTCGGTTTTTTTTTTTTTTTTTAATGTCTGTTTGCACTCACAGTTGTATTGAATTATTGTAAATATTCCAAAATGTCTTTTGTCAACAAAAATGGAATCTTCTTGTCATTATTTGTAACATATTTTATCTCATTTAATAATGATACGGTAAATTCTGTGGGGAGTTTATATTATTAAAATACATGTTGTAAGTACAAGGAAAAGAGAAGCGCGCAAAGACATTTTAAAACTTTCCTTAATTGAAAATTTCCTGTTATTTGTACATGTTTCATCTAAAGAAATAAAAGAAATATGTATATAATCTATGTGTTCATAGTTTTATAGTTTGTGTACACCGCAAAGACGGGTAAAGACAGGCCAAAGACATGCAAAGATGGGCAAAGACACACAAAAAGAGTTCAAAAACGTTCTTGGATAGTATTTTACTGAGCTATTTTCTTTAGTACAGTTTGTTAAGCATTTGCTACACATTTGTCTGTATGGAGCAGCACAGATGTGTACCCGGGACTTGGTACGTGGACCCTCCTTTTTAAGTCCCATAATTTCGAATTTTGTGTATGCTAATTGCATACTTGTGAATTTTTCAAGCCAAAATTGTGCATTAAATTTTATATTAGTATTGATATTATACTTTTGATTTCCCAATACATATTATTTAAATATTAATAAAAAAAATCCACAATTTAAGACGTGTAAGTATACAGGTATGATACATTGATAACTTGATGCAAAATGATGGAAATACAAATGCAAATCTCCAAAGGAACATTAAAAGTGAAAAAATGACATAGTACATATACCAAAAATGTATATGTATGAGTACAAATATATAAGTAAAGCCTTATAGTAAGTTCATTATTTCGTTGGTTTTATTCCCTGTACAAGTTTATTGTAGAGCTGAAATTAAGAAACTTGTATATTTGTACACAATCAATATTTCCATATTTCACTTTTTCTCTATCTCTTTAGTGTTTTAAACAAAAATTAATGTTGCTTTATTTTTATTATTTTATTTATTTTATTATTTGTTTTAACATTTATAGAAAATAAACTGAGAAAAGATAAAAGAGATTAAGATCTCATATATTTTTTCATTTTCTTTTCTTTGTATCTAAGTACAATATGTATATACAAGGTATATACAAACCAGTTCACAAATGTGCGCTGCGCCGTCCGAAACTGAGCTCATTTTTTTGGAGTTGACCTCATGCCCTTGCAACGAGTCTTCTGGTTAGGCTTTCTCGCAAGGGATAGAGACCTTGGTACTGTGAAGGCCCCATCTGAAGATGTTACAGTCGGTGATTTGACTTCTTTCCCCGCCTTCAAAAACTTTAAAGAGTATGTCCTTTTATCTTCTGACGATTTTGCCGACAAAACAGCATGAGACAACTTAAACTTGACATATCTGTTATTGAAGCTAAAATTACCGGTGTCATAAATATCTCGTCTAATGTCCACCAGTTGGGTGTTCACAAGTTCATGTAATTTGTTGACGAGTTCATCACATTTCAGTGGTTTCCAATAACATGCAACTTTAAATGATTAGTATTTGATCATCTCCTTTGCCGACGTATTTAACGTTATTAGTATTGATCAATTGTTTAGCCGACTTAATTTGACGGCCTCACTCCTTTAATTATTTTATATTAAACTATGGCTATCCTGAAGTGTGAATACCTGTATACAATTAATTGGATAATTATCTGTTTGATGCATTAGTTCATTACCGAGAAGTTTGAACTGTCCTTGTAATGCCGCTAACGTTAACTGAGTTAAAGGTGGCGCGTGTATACTCTGCAACTTGTGATTGTAACACGCGTTGACACCTATTAATCGGATTACAGTACCACTTCACTACCATGTACCGTACCTTTGTACATACAGTATTGTAAGTTTATAAACGTCTCAGTCCATGTACTGCCGCTATGTTAATTGAGTTCAATAGATATTAAAGAAAGAACAATCAACACATAGACAAAGCAAACATTTCTAATTCTTATATATTTATTTATATAAATTTTGTATCAACAGTAAATATTTTCCAATATTGTAAGTATTTTCCCTGTTTGTGCTCGTCTTTGCGTGTCTTTGCCCGTCTTTGTGGGTCTTATTCCTTCTCTCAAAACTTACCGTAATTACATATTTTTAGAAATGTACATGTGGACATTTCGTGGTCAATAAGAAAGATAGAGGGAGTAGAAGTAACAATGCCCGTCTTTGCGCATGAAACTATTTGGCGCCAGAATACATTAAATTTGTAGTAAACCTATATCTCTATGTTGCCGGTATAGCTTTAAGTTAGAGGGTAAAATTAATGTTGCAAAGGCCAAATTCAGAACTCTTTAAAATATAATTCAGTTATTCTGGTGTCACTAGTAATATGTGGCGCTTGGGGTCACACCGGAATTAACATAACGCCATAGGCTAACACTTGGGAGTCATGCGGGAATCCTATGCTAAAATTGTCCATAGGTTTAACATGTGAAAGGTATTATGGGGTCAAAAGTGTTATGGGTCAAAAGTGTTTATAGGGTCAAAAGTGTTTATAGGGTCAAACGGGAATGGTAAAGTTAAATCTTTTTATCTGCAATCCGGTTGATTATGTTACGACTCTATGGTCTAAGAAAAATGTAACAGAAAGAAAGTGAAACCAACACATCAAGTAAAAATCAACAAGCAATTTATTACTAGATAATTAAAATGAAAAATCAAAAAGTCACTTACAGTAATGTGTTTATGTATCCTAATAATCCAATAAGAATGATTGTTCTAATCACAAGTCCTAAATATAGAATGTGTCCTTGAATGTTATTATGTGCCAATGGTCTCCAAGGTCCTGATGTACTAGAAATCTTGATGTGCTGAAGTCAAAATGAAGTATTCCAAAATCTCTGAATAAGTTCACATAAATTCCAAAATTGTCAATTAAAATCCAAAAGTTTATGAGCACTGTTAATAATCCAATGAATAATTAAAATAATTCCTCTCTTAGAATTTGGAATGAATTTTCACAACTGCAATAGCTCTTTACAAGACTGATGGTAATGTCGAACTGAACAAAATGTCTACAAAACATGATATATATAAAGATTGGTCACATGACAGAATGTTCTAGATTGGTCACATGACAGAATGTTCTAGAATGTGAGTCATCTTAATGGAATTCTAACTGTAAACAAAATCAACCTTGACCTTCAAATTGAGAAAACATATTGATCAAAACAACCTAATTCAAGGACACTAGTTAAACATGTTTTTCCTAACAAACATAAAGATTTAATCAAATATTAAAGTGAAGAAACACTTACAATTTCCCAAAATATTTATAATATTATATAAACATCATACATAACACCTCCCCTCATAAAGAAAAAGAAAGATTTATATAATAAAGCTTTCTTTTGAATATACATCTAATACTACAATAACCAAAATTACATAAGAACATGTTTTACGATACTGGACTTAATTACATCAAGCAATATTACATTTCTAGGCACGTGAGAGTGCATCTGCAATCACATTGTCTTTTCCCCTGATGTGTCTAATGTCAATGTTATATTCCTGCAATATCAAACTCCATCTCAACAATCTCCGATTTTTGTCTTTCATTTTGTTGATGAAAGTAAGGGGATTGTGATCACTGTACACGATAATTGGAGAAAGAGCTGAGGTAACATACACTTCAAAATGCTGTAAAGCCAATATCAAAGCCAAACATTCCTTCTCAATTGTGGAATAATTTTTCTGGTGTTTGTTTAGTTTTTTAGAAAAATAACACACAGGGTGATCCACACCACTTTTGTCTTCCTGAATCAATACTCCACCAACTCCTACATCACTTGCATCAACAGAAAATTTAAATGATTGGCTAAAATTTGGTGCAGAAAGAACTGGTGCATTCTTAAGCATGGCCTTTAACTTGTCAAAAGATTCCTGACACTTGTCAGACCAATGAAATTTGGTTTTCTTACTCAATAAACTTGTTAAAGGTTCAGCAATTTTGGAAAAATTTGAACCAAATTTCCGATAATATCCAGCCATACCTAGAAATCGCATCAGTTGCTTTTTACAAATTGGAACTTGAAATTCAGAGATAGCTTTGACCTTAGCTTCTATAGGTTTAACTTGACCTTGTCCCACAATATGTCCTAAAAATGTGACACAAGCATGGCAAAACTCACTTTTGCTCAAATTAATTGTCAGATTCGCATCACTGAGTCGATCGAAGAATTTTCGAATGGTTTCCAAATGATCTTCCCAGGTGTTGTTGTAGATAATGACGTCATCGATATAAGCGTCACAATTATCAAGACCAAATGTTATCATGTTCATCAGACGTTGAAACGTTGCAGGCGAATTTTTCATTCCAAACGGCATGACTTTATATTGATGAAGTCCATCTGGAGTTGCAAATGCTGAAATTTCTTTTGCCCTTTCCGTCAGTGGAATTTGCCAGAATCCTTTTAAAAGGTCAAACTTGGTGACATATTCCGCATTTCCAATTTTATCAATGCAATCGTCCATTCTTGGGATTGGAAATGAATCAGTTTTGGTGACACTGTTGACTTTTCTATAGTCAGTACACATACGGAATGTATTATCTGGCTTGGGAACAAGAATACATGGTGAACTCCAGTTACTTTTACTTGGTTCTATGAAATCATTCTCCAGTAAATACTGAATTTCTTTCTTCAGATAGTTCTGTTTGAGAGGATTCATCCTATAAGGATGCTGTTTCACAGGCGCAGAATCTACAATGTCAAGGTCATGATAAATTTTACTTGTTCGTGTTGGAACATCAGGAAACAAGTGCTCATAGTCATGTAATAGCTGTTTTAGTTCATTTCTTTCCTGTTGTTGTAGATGTGAAAGTTTCTGGTCTAGGTTGTTCAATATTTCTGAATTCCGAAGATTGGTTATACCAGAGTCACTATAGTCTGATCGTATTCCATCGTTGATATCTTCACTGTGTGGGACAGGTACAACTAAATTAACTGAATAATTAGCTGAGCTATCTCTGTCAAAATATTCCTTTAACATATTTATATGACAAAGTTGTTTCTGTTTCCGTCTCCCAGGAGTGTTAATGATATAATTTAAGTCATTTACTTTCTTTTCAACGGTATAAGGACCAAAAAATTTAGCCTGAAGAGGATTCTGAGGTATGGGAAAGAGAGCCAGAACTTTGTCACCAGGTTTAAAACTCCTTTCCTGTGAATTTCTGTCATACCTTAATTTCATTTTTGACTGGTTAGTGTGAAGATTAGTTCTTGCTACTTCACAGGCCTTTGACAACTTGTATTTGAAATCAGAGACATAATCAAGAAGATTAAACTTCGAATCTTCATTTGAAAGAAGTTTCTCTTTCAATAATTTCAATGGTCCACGGACAGTATGACCAAAAACTAGTTCAAAGGGACTAAAACCCAACGACTCTTGAACTGATTCCCTAACAGCAAACAACAACAAATGAACACCCTCATCCCAATCCTTTTCTGTATCAAAGCAATATGATCGAATCATATTCTTCAAAGTTTGATGAAATCTTTCCAAAGCACCTTGACTTTCAGGGTGATAGGCAGAAGATTTAAACTGTTGGATGCCTAATTCATGCATAACTTGTTGGAAAATTGCAGACATAAAATTTGACCCTTGATCCGACTGGACAGATTTGGGAAGGCCAACAAGTGTAAAAAAAACTTCACCAAAGCTTTCACAATAGTTTTAGTTTTTATATTTCTCAGAGGAATTGCCTCTGGAAATCTTGTAGATGCACACATGATGGTCAACAAGTATTGGTTGCCTGACTTGGTTTTAGGTAAAGGACCAACACAGTCTACTATTATTCTACTAAATGGTTCATCAAATGCAGGAATAGGTTGCAGATGAGCCTTAGGTATCTTCTGATTGGGTTTTCCTACCGTTTGACAAGTGTGACAAGATCTGCAGTATTTAGAAACATCACTTTTGAGTTTCGGCCAATAAAAATGATTCAAGATCTTGTGATAAGTCTTACGGACTCCTAAATGACCAGCCAAAGGGGTTTCATGGGCTAAATTAAGAATTTCCTGTCGATATGACTTAGGAACAACAATTTGATAGCTCACTGACCACTCGTTACCAGCGGGTACATCAGGTGGTCTCCATTTCCTCATAAGGACCCGATTTTTCACAAAGTAACACACTGGAACTTGTGTGGCTTCAGTTTCACTAATAGCCCTCTGAAACAAACAAGATATCTCGGAATCTTGCTCCTGTTCAACGACAAGGGATTGTCGTTTGTCATCCTGAGTAGGACAAAGAGAATGAGTTGCCAAAAGAGGATCACTGTGATCAATACCATTTGATTGATCAATACCTGAGGAAAAAGTGACCTCATCAAAAAACTGACCAATACATGTGTCAGCTAAAGGAATAATATCCTGATCAACATCAATCTCAAGAGCTCTTTTTTCCATAGCTCTAGTAACTGCACAAGCAGGGTACAAATCAGGGATTTCAGTTTCGACAGGATCAACTTTCTGATCCAAACAAGGCTTGTCAGTTACAAGTGGATTAACCACAACCTTATCTCCAGCTAGGTCATTGCCTAGTAATAAATGAACACCCTCTATGGGTAAAGAAGTCACTGCCCCAACAGTCACAGGTCCAGAAACTAAGTCTGATGCCAAATTTACACAATGAAGAGGAACATTTACAAAGCCGCACTCAACTCCCTGAACAAGAACACTTTCACTTGAAGAAGACTCCTCAGACAAAGGCAAAGTACCTGATAATAAAAGACTCTGAGAAGCTCCAGTGTCCCTTAATATTTTAATTTTAATCAAATAGTTTTAATTGGCAGAATCACCAATAAGTGATATAGAACCTTCTGACATGAATGGTTCATAAGCCTCCAAAATAGAATCAGACTGGGGTTTGTTTGACCCAACAAATGTATTGCTTTCAATACAAGACCGTGACCTTGACCTCGTAGAAATAAGAGCATTTGGAAAAGCTCTATCTTTTCTCTGTTGCTTATTTTTCAACTTGAAGCAATCAGAAATAACGTGCCCTTTCTTTTTACAATAAGTGCACGTAGGAAGAGATAAGGATTTCTGATCAGTCTTATCAGATGTTTGATTCCTAACAGTTGTGCTGTTGTGAAATTTGGAAGTACTCGAATGAGATTGAAATGGTTTTTTACCAGAAAACTGTTGGGAGGACGACTTATTGCCAAATGAAATTGTGTGAGTCAAGGAATAATCATCAGCCATACGAGCAGCATTTTCCAAAGTTTCCACATTCTGCTCGTCAAGATAGGTTTTAACATCACTATGGATGCACCTCTTGAACTCTTCAATTAATACGAGCTGTCGGAGGTTGTCATAACCTTGATCAACTTTCTTGGCTGAGCACCACCTATCAAATAGTTGTTCTTTATCCCTTGCAAATTCGACATGAGTTTGTCCAGTTTCTTTTCTACAATTCCTAAACCTTTGTCGATATGCCTCTGGTACCAACTCATAAGCTTTCAAGATGTACTCCTTAACCAAATCATAATCAGTGCTTTGTTGTACTGACAGTGAAGTGTAGACTTCACGAGCTTTGCCAATAAGTACACTTTGTAATAACAAAGTCCAATGCTCTCTGGGCCATTTCAAGTTTTCAGCTATTTTCTCGAAATGAAGAAAGTATTTATCTACTTCTTTTTCCTGAAAAGGGGGTACTAACCTAATATATCTAGTAACATCAAAACCTGGACTTGTGTTTAAAGGAGTGGAGTGTGCTCTGTTTGCCAGTTCTAATTCTCTTAATTTAAATTGCATTTCCCTATCTTCTCTTTGCATCTGCATTTGTCTTTCCTCTTTCTCTCTCTCCCTCTCCCTCTGCATTTGCCTCTCTTCTTTCTCTCTCTCCATCTGCATTTGCATCTGCCTCTCTTCCTTCTGCATTTGTAGCTGCCTCTCTTCTTTCTCTCTCTCTCTCTGAATCTGAAGCTTTACCAATTCTAAATCAATCGTGTTCTTTAACTCTAATTCCCTTAATTTCCTGTCAGAACCAGATACAGGCTTTCTCTTCAAACTTAAAGCACTGCTATCAAAAATTCCCTTTCCTACTAAATACTGAATCAAAATAATTTTTATCTCCTGTTTTGTCAATGATACTTTTGCCTCAGATAGACTGTATTTTCTGGCAAGCTCGAGCAACTCATCCTTTCTCATGCACTCTAACCCCTCCTGGGTAGGTTTTGAAATTAAATTCTGAACATTAGATGCCATTGTAAATGCTTGTTGGTTTCACACAAACAAATTTCTTTATTAAAAATCTTTGCCAAAGACAAAAAAAAATTCTCCGAGACAAAATCAATATGAATTTCAAAGATAAATTTAATATCTCTAATATGCTTTAAAGAAATTCAATCCCGGACGACGAGCCCCCAATTTCTGTTACGACTCTATGGTCTAAGAAAAATGTAACAGAAAGAAAGTGAAACCAACAAATCAAGTAAAAACCAACAAGCAATTTATTACTAGATAATTAAAATGAAAAATCAAAAAGTCACTTACAGTAATGTGTTTATGTATCCTAATAATCCAATAAGAATGATTGTTCTAATCACAAGTCCTAAATATAGAATGTGTCCTTGAATGTTATTATGTGCCAATGGTCTCCAAGGTCCTGATGTACTAGAAATCTTGATGTGCTGAAGTCAAAATGAAGTATTCCAAAATCTCTGAATAAGTTCACATAAATTCCAAAATTGTCAATTAAAATCCAAAAGTTTATGAGCACTGTTAATAATCCAATGAATAATTAAAATAATTCCTCTCTTAGAATTTGGAATGAATTTTCACAACTGCAATAGCTCTTTACAAGACTGATGGTAATGTCGAACTGAACAAAATGTCTACCAAACATGATATATATAAAGATTGGTCACATGACAGAATGTTCTAGATTGGTCACATGACAGAATGTTCTAGAATGTGAGTCATCTTAATGGAATTCTAACTGTAAACAAAATCAACCTTGACCTTCAAATTGAGAAAACATATTGATCAAAACAACCTAATTCAAGGACACTAGTTAAACATGTTTTTCCTAACAAACATAAAGATTTAATCAAATATTAAAGTGAAGAAACATTTATAATTTCCTAAAATATTTATAATATTATATAAACATCATACATAACAATTACAATCCAGCACACCAGATATATAATATCCATCACCCGCTTTATTATTACAATCCAGCACAAACCTCTACAATCAAAACACACACCACATATATTATCCATCACCCGCTTTTTGATTACAATCCAAACACACACCCTTCAATCCAGCACCAACTTTTTTATTACAATCCAGCACACGACATGCACAATACAACACCCGCTTTTTGATTACTATCCAAGCACACATCCCTCACACCAACCAAAAGGGTAGGAGTGTTTATACACGCACCCTATACTTATATATACACAAACATACTATCACACACAAGGGTGAGAAGTGTTTATAGACACACTACTATACCCTTACACACATACTATCACACGGAAGAGAGAGAAGGGGAAAGGGGTTTTAAGTTTAGTTGTCAACAACATAGACATACACAAAACATACACACATTTTTTTTCTCGCAAATATGGTTAGTATCTCTCTTGTCTAGAGATCTGGGTGGCCCTGAAAAGGGCCGTTGGTTTTCTGCTACCACTCCCTCAGCAGTTTTCGCACCTCCTGGGTCGCGCACCGCAGGCCGCAGATAGTTGTCCCCAGTTGTTTCTATTTTTCGTCCACGATGTCTTGGTGGAGACCACGAGCCTAAAGCTAGGCTCGTTGGCCTCCTTTCCCCAGTCTTCCTTCTACTCCTCCGGCATCCAATCTTTATGGCCCAAGCGGCGGAACTTTTCCTGGATGTTCATCCAATTAGTATTGGGGAGAGGGAATTCCCTCTCCCTCTTCTTCCGCTCCCTTTCTTTCCTCTCCTGTTCCTTGAGCATCTTTTCCTCTGCCCTCTGCCCACGCCCTCTTGATTTTCTCCGTCTCTTCATTCATCACCTCTCTGACTAACTCTTTAGCAATTCTTAGAGAGATGATTTCTATTTTCAGGTAGCACTCTATCTCCTCCACCCGACCCAGGAGGTTCTGGACTCTCTCCATCAAAGATATCGCTTCCATCAGCTTGCCCACTTTACAATGGTCTGCCATTCTTCTTTATCAACCAGTCAACGATGAATGGCAAGACTGCTTACTTACTTATCTTGAATTTACAACCTGTGAGGCCATTCGGCCATTTACGTTGGGTTAATTTACACACGGTGTACAATTTAATTTTTCCTCGAGTGGGTGTAGGGTACCCATTCACCGCTTTAATGTGTGCACAGCACACTTCTTAATTGTTCATGCCAGGGAGAGAAGGCATAGGAGGCGCGCTTCGACGTCTCTGGAGGGCTCCAAGTGGTCTAATGATGAAATTAAGATTTTATTTGCCAAAATTAAATGTTGTCGTCTTGCACCTTATCTAATATTTATATTTTCAATTTGTGGCTATTGCTTTAGGATTGTTAGTTAAGGATAGGAATAGAGTGGAACATTATTGTTGACCCGGGTCATTCCAAGGAGAAAATATTCTATATTTGTAGACATAAGCACCTTTTAATGATGGGCTTTTTCTTACTTTAACCAATCGTTGCCACCTTGAGCGGCCAGGCCCGATGGTCTAGGCTAATAACCACCTTATATTGTCTAATTTTATTTATTCGGAAGCAGTTTTCCCATGGTGCCTATGCTTATTCTTAAATTTCACGGAGTTTATTTAATCAATCACCGCATTGTGCAGTGGAGCCCTGATGGTCTGGACTTATGATCTCCTTATAATCGTAATTATATGTGGGTCAGATTAGTTGGTCAACTTGACGAAGGTTTTAGTTTTTCCAAACATTGCCGCCTTGTGCGGCTGGGCCTGGATCACCTTATATTGTATAAGTTTTATTTGATGGTAAGAGTTAGTTTGTATGATACTCCTTGGCTTTTCACCGGGTGCCGCCACCGAAATGAGAGAGAGGTAAACGCTGGATCTTTTCCGGGTTTGGATATTGGGATGACAATAGCTTGTTTCCAGCTTTTAGGGATTTCTCCCGATTGCCAGATCAGATTCAGCACATCCTATATCGCCAGTTCAATATTTTCTGGAAGATTCTTATAGATTTCATAACCAAACTTATACTCACCAGGAGATGTGTTTTTTTTATTGAGTGCTTTTCGCCACTCATGGATTGTGAAATCTAAGTTTAAGCGGTTTGTGTGGATTCCCTTGTCAGTGAATAATCGGGAGTCGTCTTTCCACTTTATTTCTATATTTTTGGAACTTCTCTGTGTGGTTAGAGTTACTACTCATACCGGCAAAGTGTGTGGCTAATTTTTCCGCTTTCTCCCCGTCAGTAGTGAGCCCGGTGAGTTTTGGAGTGGAGAGAGTGGTTTTGCCCCTGATTTTTTTTTTTTTTGTATCTAAGCCCACACTTGTTTCGAATTTGCTTTATGATTTAGTGATGAGCAGTACTCCTTTATTAGTTCTGTTTTGCTGTAAAAATGGTGGTTTTTACTAATCTCTCCTTTTCCATGTAGGCATGGAAATCTTGTGAATTTTTAGTATGCCTAAATTTATTGAGGGCCTTTTTTCCCCTTTATGAATTGCCTACACTCTTCGCTCCACCAGGGGACGGTTTGTTTGTTGCCACGCCCTCCCGTTTTGCACCGCTCCGCTGCTGACGTCACGGCCTTAACGACATTTTCGTTAAAGGCATCATATAGCAGGGAGCTGTCCATTCCCTCACATAGAGAGCGAAATATTTACCAGTCTGCCTTATCAAACCTCTACCTTGGAATAGTCGAGGTGTCGTTTTAATATACTTTTATGTATATTGTGGTTAATATTGGAAGGCTGCCTAGTGTGTTTGATTGATCTACTATCCAATCGGCAACTTCCGCAATCTTGGATGAGCACAATATTTGATCAATGGCGGACAGCATTCCGTTTTCCCGGTTAACTCTAGTTGGAGAGCCGTTATTCAATAGTACCAAGTTTGATAGCGTGATACACCACTCAATATTAGCACCCCTACTATCTCAATATTACCACCCCTACTATCTCAATATTACCACCCCCACTATCCAGGCGGGTTCCTTCCAATTGTTCGCTGTGGGCTTTAAAATCTAACCAGATAACTATGTTTTCTTCTATGTCACAAATTATATTTTTATATCTTTCTGGTTTTATGATTGGTCCCCCTCCTGGGTCACAAATGTTTACCACCAGTAGGGGTTTGTTGCCTGTGTGTATTTTGATAATTTGAAACTCCGGAAGAGAGTCGGAATTTATAGATTGTTGGCTTCCTTCAATAGACTCACTCGACAGGGTACAGGTCCTCTAAGCCCCGCTTAGAGGGTGGTCCTGTGGTCCCTTAGCGGTCAGCGGATTTGGGGTGGAGAGTAAATAAACTCCTACTTCTCCACGGCTTTGAGACAAGTCCGTCTTTCAAGGGCCAGAAGAATCGAATGTAAAGACTGATGATGATTCTGCAATTTACGACGTGTTCGGCCATTCCGTCATGTGCGTAGGATAACAGCGCACTATTTAATTACGTATCGCTGAATGTCCGGCGTGTCAAAGGAGGAAAGGGTGCCCGGCAAGGGGTGCGCCGTCGTCCCTGGATGCTTCATCTGATTTCTGTGCCGAAAGGTCTAAATTTTGGCGTCTTGCAGCCTAATTTACATCAAGAAATTAGAAATATCTCCTTTGTACTTATTGCTGTTGTAGAAAGTTTATTAAAAGAAGTAGTAGAGAAAAAGTTTTTAAGGAGTGGAATTTTTTGCTGCTAAAAAATAGTTTCCTTATAAATTATATGCGTCTGCAGTTGGTGAAATGAATCAGTGACTGCTTTGTGCAGTGACCTGGTGGTCTGGGCATGGGACCCCGTCATATGTGTGATATGGTGTGAGGCGTATCTATGGGTTAGGGATGTTTTCACCTTCCAATGATTGCCGCCTTGTGCAGCTGGACCTGATGGTCTGGGCTTAGGACCACCTAATATTTCTTAATTTTATAGGGGTGTGAGGTTGAGAGTCGCCTGCATGAATTCCGACTCCTTATGTTAATTATACTTGTTAGTAGAGCGTCCCTATACCAGGAGGTAGCAGTAGAAAGAAGCATTTAAAAAAAGAGTATTATTCCTGTAGTAGGATTAAATGAACATGCAGGTTAGCAGTCATGCGTACTGGAGGGGGGCAGATGTAGGTAATACAATCGGCAGGTTTAGTTAACATAATACGGTGGGAAGTCGGAGTAAACTTTGTTTACATAATTATACTCTTTTGCAGTTGTGGCTTATAATTGCTAATTATTCCGCTTGTTATCAGTTTTATGCCTGATCACACTGTAGATTTCCTGGACGCTGTAATCCAATTTATGGACTATGGAGTAGCTTAGCTTGTTTTTAGCTATTTTATCTGTCCGTTTATTTCCAGGTATGTCAATGTGGGAGGGCACCCACATAAAATCCACAGTGTCATCGGTTTTTTTCAAGGATTTTGAGTTTCAAGTAGACTTCCTTCGTCATATTTTCCCTATAGGAAGAGTTGCCTGATTCCAGAGTCCGCATCACACTGGCAGTTTCGGTGGTTCTTGGTGTGAACATGACCCCTGCCTTTTTCCGGGGGATAGTCTGAAACCCCACCTATTGGTCCATTGCCCAATCTTATCCAGCCTTACCTGCAATCGACCTACCACAGTTTCACTGAGGGGTTGCCTGCTTTCCAGATTCCGCTGTCGTTGGCAAATCGCGGGATGTCCAGATAAGTTGGATCGATTGATTTCCCTAGGTCATTTATCATGATATTAAATAGTGTCATTCTTAGTCCGCTGCCTTTGGGGGTACCATTGTCAAGCTCATGTACTTCCGAATACTGGTTGTCCACTCTAATGGAATTTTTCGACCTTTTAGGAGTTTGATATTCATCTATGGA
Source organism: Margaritifera margaritifera (assembly GCA_029931535.1). Lineage (NCBI taxonomy): Eukaryota > Metazoa > Mollusca > Bivalvia > Unionida > Margaritiferidae > Margaritifera > Margaritifera margaritifera. The sequence continues at coordinate 1,116,066 of JAQPZY010001492.1, forward strand.
TTCGGCCTGTTATACCATAATGCATTGAAAGCCAGACTTATGCTTGATTCCAAGCGTATTAGTTGATCTATTGTGGATCGCTTGTTGCGAAATCCGCTTTGATTCTGAGATATCAAATTATTTAATTCAAGGTGGTACATCAGTCTATTATTAATCATATTTTCCATAATCTTACAAATGTTATTATATAGTGAGATTGGCATGTACGAGTATATATCCGCGGGATCATTTCTTGGTTTTCGGGATTGGTATAACTATTGCTTGTTTCAAACGCTTAGGTATTTCTCCCGATTGCTAGATCAGATTCAACAGATTCAAAATGGCCAGTTCAGTGTTTTCTGGAAGCTTTATTACAGATTTAATAACCAAGCGTATCCTCTCCAGGCAAGGTTGGTTTCTTTCCTACTTAGTGTCTTTCGCCGCTCGTGTATCAATCATGAAATCTGTCTAGGAGGCTTGAGCGTTTTCCCCTGTCGGAGAACACATGGGGGTGTTCTTTTTCGACTTCATTTTTTAATTTTTGGAACACTTCAGTATGGTTGGTATTACTGCTCATATCGGCAAAGTGGCGGCCAACGTTTCTGCTTTCTGCCTGTGCGTAGTAAGTCCGGCTCGTTTTGGGGCCACGATTGAGTATTTGCCCTTAATATTTTCTTATTTTAGCCCACACTTGTTTTGAGTTAGCCTTGTGGTTTAATGATGAGTAGAATTCTTTCCATGACGTTTGTTTCGCTGTGTATATGATGTTTTTAACTACCCTTTCTTTTTATTTGTATGCACAGAACGCCTGAGAACTTTTAGTATGCCTAAATCTATTTAGGGCACTTTTCTCTCTCTTACGGACTGCTTGCAATCGATGTTCCACTAGGGTACGGACTGTTTGGTGCCCCGAACTCCAGTTTTGGGGATGCACCGTTCCTCTGCGGAGGACAGAACTCGATAATATGTTCGTTAAAGATGTCAACATTGTCGTTATACAGCGGAGAATCGTCAGTACCCTCACACAGAGAGCGGTAAGTGGTACGTGCAACATTATTAAGTAGTACAAGATTTGATAGGGTGTTCCAACTTTCAATACTTCTTCCTCTGCCATCCAATTTCCTTTTGAAGCTTGTGAGCCAGCTCCGAGATATTGTTTCGTAATACCCTACAATTCCATTGTAAAATTCGGATTTTTTTTTTTTTTTTGTATCCATGTAAAGACTGGTGAACGCGCCGCTTTATATGCTTGAAGCACCGACGTGAAGGAAAACATACCTCAAACTAAATACAATCCTCACACAGAATACAGGGACGTTTTGTTGATGAGTGGTCCTGGCTTTATCTTTTAAGGAGGACGGCCACGTCTCACCATGGACCTTAACACACTATAGGTCCGGCTCTTTCTAAAGGAGAAGCAAACGTCCGCCGTCTCCATTCTACATTCCACTTCTCCTTGTTGTTGTTGTTGTTGTTGTTGCTGCTGCTGCTGCTGCTGCTGTTATTTTTGTTGCTGTCTCTGATGCTGGTTTTGTCTCTTCTCCCATTCTTCTTTCTTTTTGATAATTTCTTCGCGCAGGACATCTTCTACTAAGTCCTGCGCCATTTGTAAGAAGATGGTCGTCTTCCTGACCGTGCTTTTCTGGATCAGGTGCTGCCTAAACCGGTGCATGTGCACCATAGCTTCACTCAATCTGGCAATCATCGAAGACATTTTTAGTGTTTGACGAGTCAACGATGGATGACAAGACTGACTGACTGACTGACTGATCTTACATTATAGTCGTGTTCGGCCCTACGGCCATGTACGACTTGTCAAAATTGTAACCCTTATGGTTGTATGTCCGGCGAAGCAGTTGAGGCGAAGAGCTCGGCAAGAGGTGCTCCGTCGTTCCTGGATACTCCGCTGGGTGCAGAGTATATTAATTTTTGATTGGCGTTCCGCAAGGTATAACAAGTTGTCTTACACAAAAATTTTGAAATTTGACAGATCACTGTACTGATGGCTTAAAGTAATGTTAAAGATATTTATGAGAGAGACAGAGTTTCTAAAGAGTGATATTTGTTGGTATGGCTAGTTTCCTTATTATTTGTGCAGCTATTACAGTTAATCAGTTACTGCATTGTGCAGTGGACCCTGATGGTCTGGGCTTAGGATCACCTCATATTGGTTAAGGTGAGGGCGTGTCTATAGTTGAGGGGTGTTTCTTTCCTTCCAATGATTGCCGCATTGTGCAGCCGACTCTGCTGATCGGGATTTAGGATCACCTCATATAGATGGGTGTGGGACAGTTATGAGTTTCTGAGATCAGTGTTGCCACCTTGCCTTGTGCGACCGGCCCTGATGGTCTGGACTTAGAACTACCTTATATTTCTTAATTTTATGGTGTATAGAGGTATAGGTCGCCTGCCAGGATTCCAACTCCTTGTGTTAATTTTAGAATTCCTATAGTAGGAGGAGATTACATGGAATTAGTTAGTGGCTTCATCTGGATGGGATGCGTTAGTGGTTGAAAAAGTGATAATGAGAGATGAGTAGACATGCTCTAGATTATATATTTATGTGGTCGGGGAATTATGTTATTTTTCAATAAATTGTTTAAGTAAATTGCTTTAGGGAGTTGTGTTAGGTATGTATTATTACTGATTCATTTGGTTGTTTTTTTTAATAATTTTGTTTTTCATGACTTGTCTTTATGTAAGGGAGTAGAGGTTATCTCGCCTCTGAGGTCGGGGATAAGTCGCTCGTTGCGAACTGGTTACCCCGAATGGGCCCAGCATACCATCCCTCGCCTCTTTGGCGGAGCCCTTCCTCGCCTTCTCAAGACAAGTTCTGCTTTTGTGGACTTAAATTTGATTTAGTATAAAGTGTATATATTTGGCTCGGGTGGTTTGGTCCATTAAAATGTTTCCCCTTTTCCTAATATCTGAGACGTACTCTATTATATTCAAGTACGCCGAGTTGATGCTTTTGCCTGGTGTCTTTATAAATTCCGGTACTTGTTTGGGGCATTTAGTGTCTTCTGTCTATCCTGGAATTTGGTTCTTTCTGTGCTGTATTTAGGGCATTCATTGGATACGTGGCAGAGCGTTTCTTGGGTTGGACAGTGTGTGCAATTTATTCCTAGCTCTTTCATACATGGCAACAATCTTCCAAAGCTGCTGGCTAGTAGTGTTTTGCCAGTTCTGATTCTATATATGACTTTGGAGTCATGTGGGTTTGCCAGGTTAGGGGCAAGAGCATTTCTGCAAATTTGCTTCTGCAGGTCGTATAGCCTGCGCCCTTTTTGGGATTTGTCCCATTCCCCCACCATTTTTGATTAATTTTATGCCTAATTATACTATATATTTCCTGTACGCTGTAGTCCAAGTGCTGTACTTCCGCTTCTTTTAGCCTGTTCTTAGCTTCCTTGTCTGCCCTTTCGTTTCCAGGAATGTTTATGTGGGAGGGCACTCACATAAATTCTATGGTGTGATTATTTTCTTCCAAGGTTTTGAGTCTCAAGTAGACTTCTTGTTAGGGGTGAAACGATTCATCGATATATCGATGCATCGATACTTTTGCCATAGCGATACACGTATCGATACAGGAGGTGAAGAATCGATACAAAGCGATATCTACCATATATAAATTACTTTAATCTTCAGCAGTCATGAATAATTATGAGTCGTTTGCTTCTTATTCTTTAAATTGAGAATCGATAATGTATCGTATCGTAGGCTGTGTATCGTGAATCGTATCGATACGCGGCACAGGTGTATCGTTTCACCCCTACTTCTATTAACAGATTTTCTCTACTGGTCGAGTTACTTGGTTCCAGGGGTTCTCCAGATAGGATTTTTAGTTCGTCCCCGGAGGTGCTAGCGAGACTGTACTGTGGCCGGACTTGTTCATTTGTTTTGCGACTTATGCCATACATTGCAAGGATCATTTTGGCACGGGGATGGGATTGAAAGGATGTCATGTCGAATATTGTTTGAAAGAAAAGAAGAAAAGGTTGTTTCCATAGTTTTTTTTCTTCAGAAATGCGCCAAAAGTGATGTGTAAATGACATGACATCCTTCTTGTCACCAAAGGTGAAACAAATTGGTACAACATCTTAAATAATCGGAAGTGGTCGATTTTATATCGATGAGTTAATATGGATGAGGTGTTTGAGTGGCATCGTCATACGCATAATTCAGCCAAGGTGTTCCTAACTGTTTGGCTAATACGTACACTTGAGATTTGTGTCTTGGACTTTTAAACGTTACCACATAATGGGCATTGAGACTGATGGTTCAATGTGCTTTACTTTGTTGAAATAAATTTTGAGTAACGTAAATAGCACTAGCATTACGATGATGTCCTTTTCGTGTAAACCAAAATTTAATTTCTTCTTCGTCTTCTCGTAACATGTCATCGAAGATGACAAGATGTGTTTTACTAAAGTCTGACACGATCCCATCGTCTTCGCGATGAATGTCTTCTACAAACGAAATGGATTCTCCTTAACTTTCTTGGAGTAATGTGTAAGCCGATTGCCACTCTATGTAACACCACACGATACATTGTAGTGGATGATCAAGCAATTGCGATGTGTGTTCGATCAAATTCGGTTTTGCCTGAACCACTCGATTCGGCAATCAACAGGTTAAAGGGATGGCGAAGATACAGTGCCTCTTAACTTTAACGATCTAACTTTTCATCAATCAATTTGAGAACGGAGGAGGATGCAGCCATAACCATGGTATTGAGAATTCTTAGATGACCATCAACTACACAAGACATTTTATACATTTGATACACATTTAATGTTTGTTTTTCAAAAAGTGTAACCACAAAAACATGTTTACATTTCAAGAATAAGAAAACGAAACACATAAGTCATAAATGATTCCGTACATCAATAAAATACAAATTAAAATCACCAAAGCTGCATATAAACAAGTAATTGTACAACATTCTCGATCTAACTGTGTCATATGGGATCTATGGACACGCTCTGGTGTTCTTCTAGTCTCTATGAAATTCATTGTCTCTATTTTTTCCGGGAATGTAATTTCTTCATTTCTGTTCTATCTGTACAATGCTACTACTCCTGTTACTGCCCTAGTAGGTTTGTAATATGTCTACCACTGTTTCTAAAATTGTCTTTAATCCCATTTTCACTTCTGATTCGTCTTTCACTGACTCTAAGTCTAATACTTTTGTTGGATCAGTGACACACAATGTCGTTTCCAGTCACGTACATCTTTCCAATCGTAAATTTGTTGCTGTAACCAACTGGCTATACACACTTCTTTGTAAGTTTGACGAATGTCTTCTTCATCTAGAGGTACACAACTTGTCTTCATCACTATTCTCAACACTTTTAACACAATTTGTTTTTCGTGCACAGTTAAAGGTTTGGTAGTCCTGCATTTGCTGCATAAATGGACCACAACGAATTTGCTGGTAGACGAAATTAGAGAAAAGTAGTCACTAACACACACACACCATACGTCGTCAAAAATTCAATGGAATCGTATGATGTGGAAACAGTTTTTGTAAAAGTGTTTGATAATCCTCTAAGTCCTGAACACTGTCATTGACTTCATTCCACGGAATTTATTGCAACACAGAGGACAAAAGTCGTAGCATTGTAAGCTTTATATCCAGAAAAGAAAAGTCATCTTCCAAGGAAAAAAGAAGACGACGAAGAGGAAGACTACGACCATTGCCCCAAGAAAAGGAGGCGCTGCCGCTAGAACGCGCACGTTCACACGGATGCATCGACCTGCAGTCACAACGGCATCAGCGAGACATGGTTAAATTAAAAATGTTTCCCAATCTGTCGAAGACGTCCCCCGATTGCACACCCATTTCTAAGACTACTCCTTCTCCTCTTGCGCCTTCTTCTTCTGCTGTTGCTGCCTCTGTATCTGCCAAAAATGTAGCACAGACTAAGATACAATCACAAGACAAAACGGGTGTGTTACGATGTCTAGTCGATTCGTCGCAAAATAACTCACACGATTTAGCCCGTTAGAAATGCCTTCGGTTTCTTGGCGTTCTGTGTCCAAGGTAAATCTTACATGACGTCTCAACAACTATTGGACATGAATCCATGTAGAAAAGAAGATGGTTAGACATGGGTTGCCTTTTTCAGCTTGACAAGAAAGATCTCATTGCATTGTTGTCATAAGACTTATAAAAAGATGGGAAAAAAGTAAATCCCCTTCGTTTAAGCAAACATTGGGATGTTGTTGCTGGTGTTAACCAAAGTCAATGTACCGATGCAAATACATATCATTCAAAAGGCTCCATACGAAATCATTGATACCCTATGTAATGTTGTTAAAGCGTGTTGAAAGTAACTGTTCCATTGAAGAAGACACAGAAAGAGCGATTAGGACGACATCGTCTCTTTATTCGAAACATGGTCAAAAACAAAACTGCAGTCATCGAAAAGAAAAATTTCCTCGTAAACGAGGAGAGTTTCTTCCGACTCTAATGGTTCCGTTTTTTTAGCTAAAGTAGCTACTCCAATACTAAAAGCGATAGAGTTTTGTTTAGATGGAATTCGTAGGTGAAATAAAAACGACAATTCATTCTGAAAGGACATCAATACCGCACCACTTTACCTTACAGAAGGACGAGGATTAGCGTCAGTCCCTTACAAGCAGTGGATGGACCTCCACTGTTTGTAAGAGCAGTGGATATACCACTTGCCACCGAATCCTAATTTCAGTGAGACGGCTTACTTACAACAGATTTCCAATCCTTGATGGATCGATCAGGAACAGATACAATCACAATGTTACGGGCAATAATTGAAACGTCTTCAAACATTTCACCAGAAAGTGTTAGACGAAATTGCAACACCCACATTAAGTGCCCCCAAGAATTTGAAGATCGATAAAATAAAAATAATTATACATATATATATATATATATATATATATATATATATATATATATATATATATATATATATATATATATATATATATATATATATATATATACATAAACAGCAGATACGGCGACTAATACGACGAAAGCCACACCAGCGGTCACTTCTACTGCCACTGCCACTGACTTTTTGGAAAGACAACGCATTACAAAATCAAGTGGACGAAAGCGTTCCTAAAGGAATGCAAAGGAGAGAAAGTCTGCTTCTGTGCGTTCTCAACGTTCATCTTCACATGTCCTACTACGAACAACATCGTTTATTGTATCAAGGAAAACCCATTCCCAGATTCCATGTGGTAGAGTTGATCAACGATGCTCTTCGATACAGCAAACAATTTCAACCAGTGGGATGGTAATAATCAATGACACGCCTATTGGCTGATGTTTCCCACTGGACTCCATATAATTAAGATTAAATGTATTTGTTTTGCGTGCTTCATGTGTTTTCAAAACCTACTTGGGTTGTACCTCTAACCTCTAAAACAGGTTCTAAGTTAGCGCGAGCTTTGAAAATCGTAGTGAAACAAAGTGGTCGGCACCCTCTGCGATGGCAAATGGACAAAAGGCACTGAAATTCTCAATCGAAAATTTCAAAACGAATAGAAGAAACAAATACATGCATTTCCTCACTACTTAAAATTCTGAAAGCAAAGCGAGTGTCGTTGAACGTCATCAAAGAACATTGAAAGAAGGTAAATGGAAATATTTTAAACATCAGCACAAGCTCAAGTACATCGCACTATCGTATGTGAACCATACAAATATGGCTACCCAAAAGGAAGTGCAAGTGTTTGATCTATTGTTTAGAAACCCTCAGACCTCCAATAATAAAGAAGGTGATCACATCCTAACTTGTTGTTAAACACAGGAGATTAAGTTCGCTTTGGAAAAATGAAACGAACTTCCGACAAAGGATATTTCCACACATGGATAAAGAGTTATTTCGTGTGACGAGACACGTCCGTGGACGTCACCCACCCGTCTATAAATTCAAAGATAAGAACGAAAAAATTTAAAAAGGAACATTTTAACATGCCTGAGTTTCGACGAGTGACCAAGAAGGACCACCACATCTTTGATATCGAAAGCATCCTAAAGCAAAGAACACGAAAAGCAGAAAGACGTCGCATCAAAGAAGTGAAGTACCTTAGTAAGGTTATCTACCTAGTTTTGATTCCTGGATTGCAGATCGTAAGTCGTCGATAATAAAAAGAACAATCCATGAAAATGCCGTTAAATTTGGTATCACCACTCTCCCATCATCGCTATAGGAGCTACAGAAACAAAAGTAACAACAACAACAACAACAACAGTGGGTAAGCTGCGGAGAACGTGTTCAAAAACAACAAATCGTCTCTTTCTGCCAGATCGCTGTTGTGTATCGCGTGAGTGGAGCTGCTATCGGAAATGTAAGCTTGCAAAAAGGGGATAAGCTATTTTGGACCATGTTACTGAACAGTTGTATTGGATATCATATTTCCGGATCATTGTTGAAATATACCAGCGGTAACATTAGTAGCAATATCAGCAACTGCAGTCTTAGTCCCAGCCATCACAACATCGGCAACCACAGTCACAGTAACCTCTTAGAATAGTCGGAAAGTAATCCTTTGAAATTGGGCTACTCCTCGGAGACGACAACTATCGAAATATAAATAATCACTTTTGTTTGACTTTTACCCAGCGACAGTTCTCTGGATGTGTTTCCCAGCAATACTGTTTTTTTACGACGGTATTACCTCATTTCCAACAACTGGACCAGGTATCACATTGGAAAGTCGTTCATCCTACTCAAGTCCTGAATATAACTGGAAGACAAATCACTTTTGTCATAAACATACTAGACGAACCAGTACAGGACAGATGAAACACAAATTATCCTGGCTTGTACAATCAATAAAAAAAACAACAAAAAAAAAACAAACAAAAAAACAAAACAACAACATCGGCAGCCAATAGCCAATGCCAGACTGAATGTGTATTAAATGGGAATTTCTAAAGGATATAATTTTATTGGTCGATATGTCGACATCTCGTCGATACGATTTTGAATATTCAACGATCAGTTTCTGGATACACCCTCCAATCGACTACCTGCATCCTCGACGGCAAGATGCTGTTCCTAAAAATTTCTCCATGTTTGTTTGCTATTTTGGGTGGAAACACGGATCTAGCTCCTTACTCTGAAGATATCATTATCATCATCAACAACAACATAATCTTTAAATAGTTTTGATACCCCATCGAACTGACTGAAGGACTCAGTTTGATGCTTGTGTAATCCGATTTTGGCAGAATACAATGTGATAGGAAACACCTCCGCTACATTGCTGAGAGACATTCTCTTTAAAGTAGATTCTGCAACACGCAACAGTGATGACCAAGAAGAAAGAAACACGGATCACGTTCGCCGAGAATATGTTTATGATGCACTATCTTCTCTGCAGTAAAATCGTATTTTGACAGGGTGAATATTGGGGATCTCAGACAAAATAGTCTATTCTCCAAAAGGAAAAATCACCTTGAAACTTCATTGTCGCAAACGATTCTCCAGCGAATTGTAACCACACGGGATACCGGTGCATCTAGAAGTAACTCGAGAAACAACGACATGGTTTATGGAGTATGTTCAGATCTTTCTTTCGTACCGTGGCACCGCCTTTTGCCCAGCAAATATTATGCTTGAAACATCATGCCCTATCGCAAGGTAAACAACTCATCCAAAGAGTCATAGTCACAAACAGAATCCCAAATAAGCGTTACTGATTGCCGGAAAAAAATGTGCTGATCCAGACAGGAATAGAGCTCTTTGAACTATCTATAAAACAATACCATACGTCTGTCTAAGCAACTGCTACGACACCACAGCAAGGACAAGACAGGAAGGGATGTAGAAAAACATTAAAACGACGCAGACACGGAAAAACAATGGGGCAAAGTATAGACAGAGAACAGAGCCGTTGACATTTTGTGTTACTTAATATAAAAAATCAAAGATGATGTATCAAGTTTCATGCCAATGTTACAATACGGAGCTTGATCTGTTTTGGCATGCCACCCACGATGATGACGCTGCAAGAATCCCAATGGGTAGATTACCATTCAGTGTCGTCTATTACGACGACAGCTTCCATATAGTTAGAAAGTAACGGGCAAACCGAAAACAACATTGATCTGAATAACAGTTATCTATTCATGAAAGCACTGTCATTAAATATTACTACAAGAATCCTGTTGCAGACGCCAGAGTAACTCCTGTCAACGACTTCATGCATTTTTTTCACAGTGAAGTGGATTTGTATCCGAATAACAAACTGGTTAGCAGCAGCATGGACACTTATCTTTACCGAGCCTACAAAGAAAATCCAAGAACACACATTTAGATGCTCCTGCAGTGTGGAAACCCGACACTCTTGGCAAATTTAACAATACCTAATTTGTTGATGGTAATAAAAGGATCCACAAACAATGACTTGCCGACAACAAAAGAAAATCAAACAAAGTCGCAATTTGGAAATGAAAGGTCGTTTGCACTTGGACATGTGGTAACAGGACACGTATTTGTTGAACGGAGTAACTGTGCGTCTCAGTCGGGTTCGAAGTAGTATCGGTTTCCACTTGCTGGCTATCGTCAACGATTTCAAAACCACAATCGAAGAAGCCAGGCTATACATGAGTCATACCTGTATTAGGAAACAAAATAAGTCAGAATCAGACCTGAAACAGAGTCAATTATTCCATACGACAAGTGGAAGTCAAAACGTTCACAATTACGACTTGACTCCAATCCAAGATTGAAGATATTGTGTTTCAGGGTCAGTTACCTTAACATCTGTTCATTGCCATCGTCAGCAATGCAGCCTTCAACGAAACCATTCATCAAAACTCTTTGCACTTCCAGCACTACCATGCCACCAAAATAGAAGTCACCTGCGAGGGTCGGATTTTTTTCTACTAGACTATCTGAACCTAACTTTACCCATAATAATTACTTGAGATCATACTTGACTCTGTTTGAAGCCACATGACAATTGGGTACCAACGTACACATGTCATTTCCTACAAAGACTTTTCAGGAGGTTATTGTCTGTGGTGACTTGATTTCACACCAAACCAAGACGATGGACAATTCTACTATACAAAAGCAGACAAACTCCGTATTGAAATTCAGTTTGTGCAAGCACTCGACAACACATAGAACGTTGCCTTGCTGGCACAATTCGTCAATACCATCGAAATCAAAGTCTCAGAGAAGTGATCCTGGCTATTAAGAGATCATTCATGTCAAACGTAGCCATGGATATAGACGATGAAGAAAAGGAACCACAGCAGCCAAATACATAAAGTCAACGTGTAGGAGAAGTAGAAAAAGAAGACGAAGGAGGAGAAGAAAAAACATTATTGGCAAAATGGTCCGAACAAGAGAAAGCCTAGGTAAAATGTTTTGCTCAACACTTTGCCAAAAGAATCATTTTACTGACCATGGAACACTGTTATAGATGTCAACATAACAAATGGTTGATCAAGAGTCAAGAAGAAAATTTGGAGGATTATCTGGATAAAGCTTGGACTCTCATCCAAGAAAAGAAAGTCTTGAACAAGTGGTATAAAGACTTTCTACACCATTCTCAATTGCCATTCACTAGCACCCGAGACGAAGCGCATCGAACTCCTCTTGCATCAAAGCACGAATCCTTCCGTTACTTCTACGTAAATAATAGACCCAGTTTAAAGAAAAAGTCATATTTGAATTCATTGCCTATGTTTACTTGTGACGATATCATAGACTGTCTGAGAAGAAATGGTGTTTCGACCCAATTCAATTATGTGAGATTACAAGAAGCAGATTATATCGCGTGTGGACAATATTGTGTGTAATTTCTGGATTCCATGTCACCCATTTACTGTCTTGTTTTGGACACCATTTCCCTAGAAACAATGGAAATGTTGAATGGTGGTTTCGTGATCATTATGGTTTTGTCTTTCATTTAGCTCAAAACGCAGTATAAGTCGATGGCAAGACGAAACCTTCATGTATCATTGGAACGCAGGTCCTACTCACCAATACTGTCAGCCTTGCAAATATGCTCACAATTACATATTGTATTGTATTTGTATTGTATCGTAGATCGTTTGTTTCCCCGGTCTTTATTTTTTAGTAAGTTAGTGAATCAGTTAAGCGGATTTCAAAGAAGAACAAAAATTGTTTTCTCTCTATCTCTCTCTCTCTCTCTCTCTCTCTCTCTCTCTCTCTTGTCCGCGAGTCTACTCACGACATCCTCGTCTCAAGCATGTCAAGCGCGGCGGATTCGCTTATTTTGCCATTCATCGAGCCACAAGACAAGAAGAACGAAGAATGCAGTACAATGTAAGTAACCATTTGACTGTGGCACTTATAAACTTTGAAGCAAATCCTTGACCGAATAGAAGAGTTAGGCATGGTTCCAGGACGAAGGTGCTTCTAGAAAAGAAGCTCTGTTTATTTCAGGATGGACTGATGAAAGATGTGTTTGAAAGTAAAAAGAAAGAGAGAAGCAGGCGTGGGAGGAACAAATAAGGCAGCAACTGCAACAGCAACAAGAACTCCAACAGGCGTTCTAGCAATTGCAATGTAGCAGTGGCAGCAACAACAGCTGCAGCCACCAGAACCGCAAGAAGAACCACTTATCTTTAGGATAGAGGATTGGGCTCACTTTGGCCTCTCCGTGTCTGCGGACCAGTGGAGTCCTAATCGATGGGGAAAAAGTTGTGCTGCTTGCGGAACCTTGAGTGGGAGGTGCCAACACTAAAGGACGTATGGTCGTAAAAACACCCTTTGTCAGGGCCACCCCAGTATTCTAAAAATGGAATACTGGTCATTGATTGCCAGCTTCTCTAAGTTTGTGTTTATCTATGTGTGTATGCGATTGCATGCATTTATGAAAAACGTAAAACAAATAAATCCTACCATACTCCCGTTGTGTATGTGTGATGGTATGTGTGATTGTGTATGTATGACGCAAAATAATTCCTCTCTTTGTACATGTGTAATGGTGTGCTAAATAGAATGTCTAAGTATATGAGCTACCCAACTTTCCTTTGTGTTTCAGCAATGGTATATGTTGGACAGTAAATATAAGCATATAAGATATCTCCGGTTTCTTTGTATGTGTGATGATATATTGGATGGTAAGTCTACGATAAGTATATGAGCTACCCCACGCTCAATTCCCCATAGGGCCCAAGGTGGCATCCTAATATTACATTCCATCTTCCCCATACTCGTCCCAAACTTTTTTCGTGATGTTATATTCAGATAGACCACATACCCTCCGCAATTTTGCCGTATTGTTAAATTCTGATATACCCAATACCATCCTATTCTGTAACGTTAAAGATTACCTTAGACTCCATATTGTCCCATTATATAAAAAATTTCGCACTGCATACTATCCCCATATTATACGTTCATTCAACGGGAAATTAGTAATATATTGATACTGTGTTCCTTCTAGCGCTTTCTGTTAATCGTCATTGATGCTCTTCAAAGTAGGTATAGTATACTTTCAAAGTAACAAAAACACTTTGAAAGTATAATGTACCTACCTAAAAAACATCAATGACTATAATGCGAAAGCGTTATAAAAAATTAAGTATGGATATATTTCTGATCTCCTGTTGAATGAATTTTTTTTATTATGTATGGAAAACCGCATGGATTATATATATATATATATATATATATATATATATATATATATATATATATATATATATATATATATATATATATATATATATATATATATATATATATAAAGAGTACAAATTATATGGCGAATAACAGTCCTTGCAAGTGCACTGGATCCTGCAAGGGATCGTGTGTGTCAGGAATTGATTAAAATAAATGCAACAAACAGACAACGAAACAGTACAAAACTAGTTTTTAACTTGCCTAAGCGCTTTTGACTCTCACTGAGTCTTTTTTAAAGGAAAACACAAAACAGAGACGAGACAAACAATAAACACAAAAAGCGTCGAAATTACAACGTTTACATAACTATTTCTAAGGGAATTACAGAACGAAAATGTTTAATGAGTCGTCTAGTTGACTTCAATCCGACTGATGATGTTGTAAACTAGTTGGTATTGACCTACAAAGGAAGGAGCCATAGCGCTGTCTGTTTTTTTTTTTTTTTTTTAAATGTAAATTGGTGTAACCGCAGATCATATCCCGGATATTTCTTTGTTTCCGTAAGGCGAGTAATGACCATAACAATAATTAATACCAGAAAAAAAAAAAAAAAAAAAAAAAAAAAAGAAAAAAAAAAGTAATTATAGGTGAGTAAGTGACTAATGAGCAAAATTAATGAATTCCTAAATTGAAAATGTGGTGGCTGTAAACACCTCTCTGTTTGGTATCAATTTGTAATTCTCTCTCTCTCTCTCTCTCTCTCTCTCTCTCTCTCTCTCTCTCTCTCTCTCTCTCTATATATATATATATATATATATATATATATATATATATATATATATATATATATATACACACACACACACGAACGCACAATTGTTAGGTGACCACAAGAACTTGACAAAAAGTACATTTTCAAAATCAATAAAAATCGGCAAATAGAAATCTAACACAGTGCAAGAACTCAGTATCTTCCTTCAGTCAAAACACATTTATCTTTACATGCTACCTACCATGATCTACATGTAATCTATCACCATCGTGAAGGTTAATGATTGTAACTTTTGTCAAAGTTTTATCATTAATATTTTCATAGACAGAAAGCGCATAAAAAATGAATAAAATCAAAAGAAATTTTTACAAACGATGAGAAAATCTGCAAAATTGATCATTCCGTCTCAAATCCGCAAGCTTGAGAAAAAGTGCGCAATGTGCTGAAAAATTCGCTGACGTGGTCACCCTACATTCGGCTCATATCTGCGATGCATAGGTAGATATGTATACATGATTGAATCATTATAGTACGCTGACGTGAAATGATACTATGAACGTAAACAGATGGCTAGACTGTTAGATCGGCTTTCATTGATGCGTAAAATAATAACATGGTTGGGGTGTTGGTTATTGTTAGTAACCAGACCAATGACAATCGGCTATCTATTGCATGGCCCCTGAAGATCATTTTACAGGATGCGATCTTGAGTTACCACTATGTCATAAAAAAAAAAAAAAAAAACGTGTCGAATAGCATTCTAATATGACGGCGCAATTTATAAAATGGGAATTTCACAGATACCCCAATTAAGTAAATAAATATATCTTAAAATGTTATTTGGGTTGGTAATTTACGAAAACTGTCACAAACGTTTGAGAATTATATTTTATTGTAACGTTTATATAAAATGCAGATGTCGGTAAATTTTATATATCTTATGTAGATAAATTGCAGGAATCCCTTACACTAGTAGATTACTAAATTAATGGGGCATTTAAGCTTTTCTTGTTAAATGAAGTCATCACTGAGAAAGCTAAACAACGTTAAACAAAGAAAAGTATCTTTCGTTCATTTTAACATATTTTATGTCGCTACAGCGTTATCATTTGCCAATTACTATGCTGAAAAATCAGGCAGTTTACGTCTCAATGTCATGAAGATAAGAATTCTACGTTGAAATCATAGTAGAGCGTTGTCTGAATGCTGTGATTGTGAAAGTCGTTTGCGGAGATGTGAAAAGAATTAGTGTTCAATTTGAATTCATTGCAAAATTATTTTAATATACTTATACCAAGGGAACTTTTTCATGCCTAAAGTTCTGACATGAAGTTTAAGAGCAAACCTTGTTTTTTGAATCACCGGTCATTTTGTGATATTTTAAGGCATTCGCCATGATGAAATAGCAGAAAATAATGCTAATTACATATACCATGTTTTCCAAAAGATGGAATCGCTTTATTGTAACGAGGATATTTGTTTTGAAAAAATGTTAAAGTTGGCACCACCAGCTTTTAGATTAGTTTTTTATTGACTCTATTTTATACGGTAAGATTCAATTGATTTTAATGTCACATAGAAAGAATAGAAAAGTCATAAGCTACATGCATTTAGGATAACCCGGTTTTATTTACTCGATTAAGATATGCCCACACAATCTAACTATGTTGACAATCATGAGTTTAGTGAAGAATACACTACTGGCATCATCTACAGGCATGTGCAGAGAACCTGAACCGGAAGTTCTGGATCAGCTTCAGATGGACCAACTCGGCTCCCAAGTCGCTCCACTGGACGTTTTGGTTAATTCCAGAAAAGGAAAAAATGTTCAGAAGACGGGAATCCGTCAACCAGGAGTATGTTTAATTTATTGATTTCTTGTGAATATTTTTACTTCCTATAAGCACATATAAATATCTTATATAATTTGGTACTAGAGTTGTTTAATTCCTATTTTTCTATGAATTCGAAATATGAAAAAGAACAACAGAAAGAACCCCTTGAAACTATGTTCAATAACTGTCAGCAATGGAACTGACGCCTGAATCCTATCAGACAGAATATAAAGAAAGTGGAATATACGCAATTCCACCTGGAATTACACAGTAATCAAGGACTGTGTATCACGTATTACGTATTTGACAAATTATGCTATATGGAGGGTCCATCATCATTCTGATACTTATTCATCACGAGTTATTTCTGAGGAAAATATTGCACATTCTTCTGTATTCAAGATGGACAAGTAAAAACTGTCATAATTATTTAAAACACGAAAGGCAGTTCTAATTAAATACCTACAATTACGGCACCACTTGTACTGTGCATAATTCGCGTACATTTTGCGCTGGGGGTGAAGAGAGAGAGAGAGAGAGAGAGAGAGAGAGAGAGAGAGAGAGAGAGAGAGAGAGAGAGAGAGAGAGAGAATACATACGTATTATTCACATGAGTAAAATCATTATGTTTGTTGTATCTATCTATCTATCTATCTATATATATATATATATATATATATATATATATATATATATATATATATATATAACGCCTTTGCGCAATACATTTTAACGTTTAAAGAACTTTCTGTTACTGAACTAATGTTCTTCGTATTTTGTTGTAGACAGGTTTTGCATTTGGTTACATTTGTGTATGTCTTACCATCTGCTAAAGTCTTTATAATTTGCAACATATTCAACATGGTGTTCTTCCCATACATATTTGTGAAAACAAGAACGACTTATCTGCCAGGAAGCAGAGAATGTCCGGCTACTGCGGACAGGCAAATCCTTGAACCTGAGTGACCCAAATATCACGTCATTCAGCACGACTCAAACCGGATCCCGCAAAACATGTACATGTGCAGTGCAGATGCAAGAAATGCCGAAGTCCGGCCTCAGAGGTTGCAAACCCGTTTATACATATACCCCAGTTCTCCGCAGAACAGCGTGTGAAAATGAGATGTACAAATACGAGTACGTGTTGGAGGCGGTACCAATATCCTACGCGTGCTCTTCGTTCGTCAAGAAGGCGCGAAAATATCGACCGGGCCCAAAAATGTTGGCCTAACTTTTTATATTCATTTGCGGTTATATTTGATTGATTGTTTTTCCATTGCAAGCTCACTCTGCTGTAGCATGCATATCCTAATTTAGACAGATTATATTACCTTTCAATATTTTGAATTGTATGGATTGAAACAAACAGAACGGAGGGCAATGTATACGGTATTTATTGTATCTAGTCATCCATATAATAGTACGTCATATTGTGCATTAGCGATATACCTTTCATTACAGATTATGCAGTCATTCATCGTTGCAAATACACTGCAATATGTATGTACTGTTCAAATTGTAGGAACATTTGTTCATTGTGTGTTCAGGCAGAGGTTTATTACACAATGTAGTACAGTGCACTTTAATTTATTTCACAACATCAGTCGTTTGAAATATTATATATATATATATATATATATATATATATATATATATATATATATATATATATATGTGTGTGTGTGTGTGTGTGTGTGTGTGTGTGTGTGTGTGAGCATGAAATACCGATACTTTAAAATATTTACTGGAATGAATTTCTCTCTGAACTGTCTCAAAATGTTAGCTCATTGGCCTTTTCATAAACAGACCCAGATTATGATTTGTTTATCTGGAACTACTGTTTTCTAACTCTCCTGAATAAGTACGCTCCCATGAAAGTAAAACAACAACAACCATAAACAACCAGATTGGCATGCTGGTGGAATCGCTGAGACGCAGCGTAAACGAGACTATTATCATAAATGTAAAGACTTTAGTAGTTATGCTTTATGGAGGAAGAAAACCAAATCCCAAGAAACTATTGCCTCTAACTCTGATAACAGGTCCATCTGGAATCGCCTAAGAAGACGGTGAGTGGGTGTGTGCAAAATCCCATCAAACAACTTATTTTTATTGGGAGGGGGCCCGAGAATTAAGTTTTGCGTGTGGGTGGGGGCAGAATTTCTTGCTACGTCACTGCCTAAAAGAATTAACTTCTATGAAAAATCAGTAAATTTAAGTCCATGAGAAATTATAGTAAATGGCAGTAGTTACACCGACTATCATAATATTGCAAATCAGCTGAACCTGTTTTTTTTACTAATTTTCCCAGGCACATGATCAATCTAATTTTACAGGACCTAACATAAATATACTGACTACCTTCGTGAATAAAAGAGTACCTGATCATGTTTCTTTTAATATTACCCCAAATATTATCACAGAAAAACCCACTAAATAAATTGGCGGATCTAGATGGAATTAATTCCAAAATTCTCAAAAGTCCAGCGTTGTCAATCTTTGATTCATTGAAAGATGTAATTATCTGTTGTATCACTTTCAGAAAAGTTCCCGAGTTGTTGAAATTAGCCAAGGTATTCGCAATTTATAAGAGCAACGACCCATTAAACTATCGACCAATATTTGCTCTACCTGTATTTTAAACAATTATTGAAAAACATGCCAGCAAGCATAGTTTTATAAGTCTTAACAAGTATCAACTCCTCCATAATTCACAAACAGGTTTCCGACAAAAACATTGGTGTCAAATTGTCTCGACGAAATTAATAGACCAGTGGATACTTGAGATTTAATCCTGCAAATTTACTGGAGCAGTCTTCCTTGATTTTTAAAAAAGCATTCAATTTAGTTGACCATTTGGTGCTCATTAAACTTCCTGTCGAAATTTCAACCTCGTTGTCACGTGAACTTTATATTTCAGAATATATACTACCACTGATTAAAAACGAATGTACCATATGCGGAAACACATCGTGTTATAATCTATCTAGGATTGACAAACTCCAGAAAAAGGCAGCCCGAATAATTCGGAATCTTCCTATTTTGACTACCACGGATGTTTTGTTCTCGCGTCTATAAAGGCTATTAATACGTCAACGCCTTCTATACTTTAAGGAAGTCATGACACATAAATCTCTAAACAACCCATTTCTAGATTATATCTGTGACCTATCTGAACTAAGATCATGAAATACTGAGCGTAATCTTAGATCAACCACTGAAAATGAAATTCAGATTATGAGGTCGAGAAATAACCAATTAAAAATCTCTTTTACTCTATCAGCATCTCCCTTTTGGAATTCACTATCTCTGTCGATACGTAATTCATATTCACTTCCTTCATTTTTAAACTTTATTAATGAAATTCCTTCTTAACCAGCTGGAATGGTACATTAAAGTATCCCACTAAAGAATCGTATCATTGTATCCGTGTATATATTATGAGAGTGTATAAGTGTAAAGGTGAGCAAAATGCAAGAGTGTACATAATTTGTATGTATGATAATCCATTTAAAAAACGTGTGTGTACTTATGTATACATGGACGCTGACATTTCAAATGTGTATACCTGTGTGTCGTATAACCTATAAACCTGTAAATGTGATGAGTACCTCGTGACAGAAAGGTATTTTATGATCGAATGTATTATCCTCGATAAATAAAGTTGATTATTATTATTATTATTATTATTATTATTATTATTATTGCGGTAGAAGTTTTGTCTTTTTCAGATTTACGGTTTAATAAATAAATCACCCCCACCCCCCAAAATTAAATAATGCTCACACATAGTGAAAACCATTATGCAAGTTGTAGTCTGTCTCATTTAACCTTAGCATATACTGGATATATACATTTGTTAAATTACATTTCTATGACCATGTCATTTTGTATTGGTGCTTATACATTTCCATGAATTGTTCATGATAATGGGCAGATTGATAACGAAAGAGAAATTGTATTTTTCTTGTTGTTATTGAATGCTATTTACCTTTCAGCAATCCTGGCGATTATATTTTCGTATGTGATGTCTTTATTTAATACAATAAATGTATTTGTTTTTTACTCAAAAGCCAATAACAGATTCATTTGGCTGCGTAATTATAAATTGTATGAGTGTAATTGGTATTTATTCCAAGATGTATAACTATATGGTTCTTTACTACAAGTCAGTTTAATTGCTGAAGATTTTAGTAGTGTTTGCATCCGTATACAAATATCAATCAAATTAGAGTGATACTTCCTTGTCGCAATATTGAATATATTTATCTACAGTCATGGGATTCAGATGTTGGATGCATCAGGTAACGGACGCCATTTTATATTTGTTGTAAATGGTTAATAATGTATATATTATCTGACATTTTCTAGATTGATAATGTCTGTGTATATGGTGATGAGGTAACAGCATAAAGTAAGGACGAATTTAAGGCATAGTTATCTAATTATCGCCATTCAAAGCAGACGTGAAGCAATAAAAATGTTATATATATATATATATATATATATATATATATATATATATATATATATATATATATATATATATATATATTCTCTCTCATTACCCTGATTTAAAAGGTTTTGAATTAACCCTTCCTGCTATTTAACACTTAAGCATTACATCGTCACACACAACGTGTACATAAATTATTCCACTAAACTGAATAAAGATGATATCGTTTCTCAGTTGTCCAGATACAATGCTGTTAGTTTCCGATTATTATTATTCTCAAAGTAACTATCCAAATGTATTCTGTTAAGGTAACTAGTTTGATGTATAGCTAATTCGGAATAGACTTATGTAACTATTAAAGTACGAGAATATGAAAGAAATACAGCAATATTACATCGGAAACTAACTCTCTGCTTCACCAGTAACCTGCACAAAAGTTAACAAGAGATAGAATTGTTCGCAGTCATAGACAGACAACATTGTAGACGATCATCGAATGTTTCTCCTAACAAATACTTTTAAAATTCTGTCTCCGTGCTAAGTATCATAATTAGAATATTTTGTGCAAACTTTCAACTTTGGTGTTAGCATTTTTAATTTTTTTTATTTTTAAGCGTTTTGTTTATCTTGGAAAATTATTTCGAATGATTTGAGTGGCTTGTAACCAGAGCCAATTAGTTCCTGATATGAGGGCAAAATTGCTTCGGAAATTGACTTTGGACAGCATTTCATATCTGATTGAATTAGATCAATTTTTAAATGATGTCTCCGACTGGGTGGGCTCTTTGGTAAGATATTTAAGTTAGGTGATTCTTCTTTGATTCTGATAAATCATTTATATCTGTCATGAATTTCCCATGTATTATTGCATAATATATGAAATGATAATGCGTGTGTGATGCAATCTCCAAATTTACTTCCAAAATGCAACCAGTAGTCGTCCGATATTTAAAACAGATTTTTTCCCATCGTGCCTTGCACTGGTTATGCCGTCTATTTAATTTTGTTCATCAGTTGCACATCTAAAGTTTTAAAGGTCATGGTTTCAGACATTCCTTACTGTAATGAATGACCTTGACCTTGACATTTCGTACACACCATCATTTCTTACCTTACCATCTTTGTCCAAATATTATTCATGATTTGCTATATGTGGTATCGTGCTATTTCCACATTTTATACCACTCTCAATCATCAGGAACATATCAAGTCTGTCTACAAGTTCTAATTCAACACCTGATCATTTTAAACTTGCATTATGTGCTGTCCCAGGAGCACTGTAATAATGAGCAAGGTCTAGTCTGTAATGTTTAACACAGACATTACGAAGGTCTTGAAATATGTCCCATAGTATAAATGTATCTTTTCCCTGTAATAGTCATATAGATCTCCAAGTGTAGAAGGCTAACTGTTCCATGACATCTTGGACATACAGATAATCGTCATTTGGTATGCTTGTATATGTTAGATTTGAATAGAACCTTTGTATTGGTAGTATAGCTTTTTAAATAACCGTTCAAAACTATTCATGTGTTCGTGTGGGAAAATGTCTTTTCTCAGAGATTTAGACTGCACTCTCACAGCAGCCGCAACCACAGTAACAGTAAACTCTTGGAATAGTTGGAAAGTAATCCTTTGAAATTATCCGACTCCACATAGATGATAACTATTGAAATATGAATAATCACTTTTATTTGACTTTACCGAGCGAGTTCTATGGATGTTTCCCAGAAACACATTTTGTTGTCTTACGACAAAATTACCTAAATTCATACAACTGGACCAGACATCCGATTGGGTACAAATCATGCATCCTACTCAGGTCCTGAATATGACTGCGAGACAAATCACTTTCGTCGCAAACATACTAGACGAACAAGTATGAGGACAGTTGGACACAAATTATTCTGGCTTGTACGAAAATTTAAAAAAAAACAAAAACAAAAAAAAAAAAACAAACAACAACATCGGTAGCCAATGCCAGAAGAATTTCTGAAGGACATTATTGTAATGGTCGACATATCCGCAATACGGTTTGGAATATCTTCAATTATCACTTTCAGGATTCACCCAACAATCGACAACCATGCACCCTCTCATCGTCTAATCATGGATTTACTCGACGGCAAAATGCTGTCCATCAAAAGCTATCCAAGTTTGTTTGCTATTCTGGACGGAAACGTGGACCTAGCTCCTTACTAGAAAGACACCATCATCATCATCATCATCAACAACAACAACAACAACAGATTTTTCAAGTAGTTTGATACACCATCAAAATGACTCAAGGAATCAGTTTGATGCTTGTGTACTCCGATGTGGTAGTATACAATGTGGTGGGAAACACTTGCTGAGACACATTCCCTTTATGTAGATTTTTCGACGTCCAACAGTGATTACCAAGAAGGTGGAGACACTTAACACATTCACCGATAATTTGTTTATCCGCACTTCATTCCCGTCAATAAGTCGTATTTTGACATTGCGAATATTGGTATAAAAGGGGATCTCAGACAAAATATTAGAGCGAATTGTAACTCATGTATTGCGTGTATCGAGGAGTAGCTCGACAACAAGGATATGGCTTGTAAAGTATGTTCAAATCGCTCTTTTGTACTGTGAAACATTTTGTTCATCAAGGACTGTATGCTTCGAAACATCATACCCTGTCGGAAGGAAAACAACTCATTCAAAGCGTCGTGGTCGACCAACGGAATCCCATACGAGCGTTACTGGTTTCCGGGAAATAAATATGCTGATCCAGACAGGAAAAGAGCTCTTTGGACTGTCTATAGAACCACACCATACGACGTCTGTCTAAGCGATTGCTACGACACCTCACAGCAGCAAGGACAAGGCAGCAAGCGATGTAGAAAACCATTAAGACAACAAGGAAGCACAGAGCAGACAAAGCCTTTGACATTTTGTGTTACTAAATTAAAAAATTAAAGATGATGCATCAAGATTCTTGCCAATGTTCCAAGACGGAACTTGATTTGTTTGGTATGCGACCTACGACGATGAAGATGCAAGAATCCCAGTGGGTAGAATACCATCCTCTGTCATCTAACACGACGACAGCTCCAACGTAGTTTGAAAGTAACGGGGAGATTGAAGACTACTTTGATCTGAATAACAGTTACCTATACATGAAAGCAAAATCATAAAAAATTACAACATTAATCCAGATGCATGTGACAGAATGGCTCCTGTCACCGACTTCACGCATAGTTTGTTCAGAGAAGTAAATTTGTATCTGAATAACAATCTAGTCATCAGCAGCATGGACGCTTGCCTTTACCGAGCCTACCCAGAGAATCTACTCACTAACGGAAAAAGAGCAAGGAACACACTTTGGAAACCCAAAGCTCTCGGCAAGTTCAACGACAGGAAAGTGATTGATGGTGATAACAGGGACCACAAATCAAGGACTTGCCGACCGACAAAAGAAAATCACATAAGGTCGCAGTTTGGAATTGAAGGATCGCTTGCACTAGTCATGTGGTTATAAGAAAAACATTTGTTGAGCGGAGTAGATGTACGCCTCAGACTAATTCGCAGTAGTGCCGTTTTCCGTTTACTGTCTATTGTCAACTATTTGAAAAACAGCATTGAAGAAGCAAGACTATGCGACATGCAGAAGTCTTACCTAAATTAGGAAACGAGATAAGTCTGAATCTGACCAGAGACACCGCCAATCATTCCGTACTACTAGTGGAAGTCAAAACGTTTACAACTGCGACTGGACTTTGATCCAAAATTGAAGATCATGTGTTTCAGGGTCAGTTACTTAAACGTTTGTTCATTGCAGACGTCAGCAATGCAGCCCTCAACGAACGAGACTATTGATGAAAACCCTTTTCAGACGTTGTGTACCAGACCCTTTGAAACTAACTTTACCCACAAGAATTACTTTAGATCTTACTTGACTCCGTTTGAAGCCACATGACCAACAGTGCATAAAGCATTTCCTACGAAGACTATTCAGTGGGTTATTGTTTGTGGGGATTTGATTTCACACCAACCCAAGGCAGTGACGGGAACATTTCCACTCTGTAAAATCAAAACAACTGCGTGTTGAAATTCAGTTTGCGCAAGTACTCGACAACACATTGCACGTGGTCCTGTTGGCGGAATTCGACAATACCATCGAAATCAACCGTCTCCGAGAAGTGATACTGGCTATGAAAACATTCATGGAAAACTTAGCCATGGATAAAGACGATCAAGAAAAGGAACCACAGCAGCCAAATACACAAAGTCAACGTGTAGGAGAAGCAGAACAAGAAGACGAAGGAGGAGAAGAAGAAATATTTTTGGCAAAATGATCCGAACAAGAGAAAGCCTAGGTGAAATGTTTTACTCAACACCTTGCCACAAGAATGATTCTAATGACAATGGTACATTGTTATAGATGTCAAGTTAAATATCCAAGTCAAGTACAACACGACAAATGTTTGATGAAGAGTCAAGAAGAAACTTTGGAGGATTATCTGGATAAAGCTTGGACTCTCATCCAAGAAAAGAAAGTCTTGAACAGGTTGTATAAAGGCTTGCTACACCATTCTCAACTGCCATTCACTAGCACCCGAGACGAAGCGCATCGAACCCCTCTTGCATCAAAGCATGAATCCTTCCTCTACATCTACGTACATAACAGACCCAGTTTAAAGAAAAGATCAAGTTTGAATTCGGTATCTATGTTTTACCTGTGTCGATATCATAGATTTTATGAGAAGAAATGTTGTTTCGACCCAATTCAATAATATGAGATTACAAGGAGCAGATTATATCGTGTGAGGACAATGCTGTGTGTGTCTTTTTTAAAAACGAAGTATTTGATTCCATGTCACCCATTTACTGTCTTGTTTTGGACACCATTTGCCTCGAAACGTTGGAAATATTGAATTGTGGTTTCGTGATCATTATAGTTTTGTCTTTCATTTAGCTCAAAACGCAGTATAAGTCGATGGCAAGACGAAACCTTCATTAAATTTTGTGTTGTATTTGTATTGTAACGTATGTTGGTTTTTTCCCCAGTAAAATCTTAGGTATTGTACATGAAGAGGAGGGACTGTCCTATTCGTCCGTTTTCATTATTGTTAAGTGAGTTAGTGAATCAGCTGAGCGGAGCTTATTAAAACATTGATTTTGAAAAAAAAAATATTTTTCATTGTTCTAAAACTGTTTTAATTCTCTCTCTTCCTCTCTCTCTCCCTCTCTATCTACCTCTCTCTCTCTCTCTCTCTCTCTCTCTCTCTCTCTCTCTCTCTCTCTCTCTCTCTCTCTCTCTCTCACACACACACACGTCCGTGTGTCTACTCATGAGAAGTTTTCTATCACCTCCGTGTGTCAAACCTTTGGATATTTTCCATCACGTCCGCGTCTCCAGCATGTCAAGCTAGGCGGATGGACTCATTTTGCCATTCATCGTTCCACTAGACAAAAAGAATGACGAATGCAGTAAAATGTGAGTGACCATTTGACTGTGACGTTGATACACTTTCAAAGGGTTAAGTACATCATAGACCGGGTGGAAGAGTTAGACATGGTTCCAGGACGAATGTGCTTTGAGAAAAGAAGCTCTGATTATTTCAGGATGGCCAAAGAACTGGTAAAAGATGTATTGGAAAAGGGAAAAGAAAGAGAGAAGCAGGCGTGGGAGGATTTTGTGAAGCAGCAACTGCAACAGCAGCAGTAGGAGCAACAACTCCAATAGGAACAGTGGAAGCTGTTCCAGCAATGGCAATGGCTACAGTAGGAGCAACAACTCCAATAGGAACATTGGCAGCTATTCCAGGAATGGCAATGGCTACAGTGGCAGCAACAAAAGCAGCAGCAAAAACATCAGCAGCAGCCACCAGAACCGCAAAAAGAACACCTGATCCCAAGTGTGGAGGATTGGGAGAGTGACGCTAATCAGCCTCACTTTAGCGTCTTTGTGTCTGAACACAAATGGAGTCCTAATCGATGTAGAAAGAGGTGTGCTAGTGCGGTATTTTGCCTGCGAGGTGCCAACACTAAGTGATGTATGGTCGTAAAAACATCCTTTGTCAGGGCTACCCCAACGAACCTTTTCAGGGTCACCCCAGGATAACAGAAAAGGAATACTGATTATTGATTGGCAGATCCCCTATGTTGGTGTTTGTGTTTCTCTGTGTGTGTATGTGATTGTATGTATGCATGTATGAAAAACAGAAAACAAATAAACCCTACCCAACTCTCTTTGTGTATGTGTGATGGTATATATTATTGTGTATGCGTGTATGTATGACACAAAATAGCTCCTCCTTTTGTGTATGTGAGATGGTGTGCTGCATAGTAAGTCTAAGTATATGAGTTACCCCACTTCCCTTTGTGTTTTTGCAACGGTATATGTTGGATTGTAAATATAAGTATATAAGCTTGCCCCGTTTCCTTTGTATGTATGATGATATACTGGATAGTAAGTCTAAGATAAGTATATGAGCTACCTCATGCTCAGTTCCCCATAGGGCCCACAGTGACATCCTAATATTACATTCTCATCTTCCCCATACCCGTCCCACACTTTGTCGTAATGTTATATTCAGATAGACCGCATACCCTCCGAAATTTTACCGTATTGTTAAATTCACATATACCCCAAACCATCCCATTCCTTACTGTTAAATATTCCAATTGACTCCACAGTGTACTCCCTCCAATTATGTTAAATTGTTACCTCTACATACTGTCCCCCTTTTCTTCGTTCATTCAACAGGAAATCAGTAGTATATTCATACTGTACTAGTTCTAGTGCCTTCTCATCGTCGTCATTGATGCATTCAAGTAGGTACGTTATACGTTTAAAGTAACAAAAACACTTTGAAAGTGCAATGTACCTACTTGAAGAACATCAATGACGATGACACGAAAGTGCTAAAAGAAATAAAGCATGGATATATTACTGATTGATTTTCTGTTGAATGAAATAGTTGTATTATGTATTGAGCACCACATGGACTTTGTTATATATATATATATATATATATATATATATATATATATATATATATATATATATATATATATATATATATATATATACACACACACAAAATTACAGAGTGACCACAAGAACTTGACTGAAAATTTACATTGTAAAAATCCATAAAAATCAGCAACTAAAAATCTGACAATGTTCAAGAACTCAGTATCTTCCTTCAGTCAAAACACATTTATCTTTACATGCTACACGAATTTGTTTCTTTATTTTGTGTCAATGCGATTTACGGCTGCATTACTACGTCGATAAAAAAAGTTCCGAAATTTTATAATAATTTTAAGACAGCGACTTTTTACAAATTTAGATTGTACATATACTGCTTCAAATTGCGTACTTTGTCAAATTAATGAATGTTTTCATGCGAAAATGATGAGTTTGTTATTTTTGTTAACACATTTCTTGCGCGGATTGATACAGTTAACAATGCTAGGGTTGGGATACTATAGCAACATGACAAAATGCTCGAACAGACTTCAGAGCTTAACATCGTTAAAAAACAGATTTTAATGATTGGGAGTTTACTTGTAAGGGTTTTGGTTCCTGTTTTTGTTTATTTTTGCATTCAGACGTGAATTTTGTGTGTTTACAGGCTTGCAGTCTATTTAGATAACAGACGCTGCACCCACATTTCGATTGCCACTTAATTTCGGTTTGCAATTGACACTAGTCAATGCCCGATTTCTCCATCGTTTTGAGACATGATTATGATTGTGATTACAGTTAAAATCGCTACTTAAACAATTTTATTGCTATATGTAATCAATCGTTTTTCTTTACAATGTGTACCATTTGTCGTTTAGTGTAACAGGTAACATATATGGGTGACAGAATATCGAAAAGCAACAGGTCGTGTAAGTTCAGTCACTGACAATTTGCAAGATTCATGTGGAAAACTAATCATAAAAAATTAATACTGGAAGCCTGCTTTCTGTTGTTTGGGGTTAAATTTTATGCATTCCTGACGGCGCCTTGACATTGATTACATAAATGTATACTAGACGGTCAACAGTATTGACACTTTTTAAGATCTATTCATCCTGAGAGAGAGAGAGAGAGAGAGAGAGAGAGAGAGAGAGAGAGAGAGAGAGAGGGAAAAGAAGATGAAAAGAAAATAGACCTAAATGTGAAAATACAGGTCTGATGAACATACATAAGGGCAGGTATACTTCCGAAATAGAAAAAAAAGTAATTCCAAAAGTGATATCGCCACTGTGGCGATAAAAGTGGTATCGCCACTGTGGCGATATCATTTTGCTTCCACTGACATATTTTAATATCTCATTATGAAATATATAATAGATATGTATATATGATGAGATGATCACAGTACGCTGACGTGAAATGATACTATGAACGTAAGCAGATCAGCTAGACTGTGTTAGATCGGATTCAATTGAAGCGTTAAATACTCACATGACTGAGACCTTGCTTGTTATTTATTAGTGACACGAACAATGAAAATCGGCTATGGCAGCACTGAATTTATTTTTTATTTCCTGTCACCCAT
The DNA here is from genome assembly GCA_029931535.1 of Margaritifera margaritifera. Classification (NCBI taxonomy): domain Eukaryota; kingdom Metazoa; phylum Mollusca; class Bivalvia; order Unionida; family Margaritiferidae; genus Margaritifera; species Margaritifera margaritifera. Next base: position 1,145,252 of record JAQPZY010001492.1, read on the forward strand.
GACGTGGAATGACATCTATATATTTTTACTTTCCATGACCCGGAAGATCATTTTCAAGGATGCGATTTTGAGTTACCACTATGTCATGTAAATAAACCCTCATCCAATAGCATTCTAACATGAGGATGCAAACGAAAAATGGGAATTTCAGAGATAACCCAATTAAGTATATAAAAATACTTTACATGCTATTTGGGTTGATAATTTACGCAAACTGTTACAAACGTTTGAGAAGTATCTTGTATTGTAGAGTATATTTATGTAAAATGCGAATGTCGGTAAGTTTTATAGATCTTAAGTAGATACATTACTCGAATTGCTTACACTCCTGGGTAACTAAATTGATATGGTATTCTATTATTTAAGTTTTTTTTCGTTACATGTTGTCATCACTGAGAAAGCCAACCAGCTTTAAACAAAGAAAATTATCTTTCATTCTTTTTAACACATTTTATGTTGCTGCAGCTTTTTATATAGTAAAATTTATAGAAATGGTATTTTTCATGCCTAAAGTTCTGACAGGAAGTTTAAGAGCAAAGCTTGGTTTTTGAATCACCGCTGATTTTGTTATATTTTAAGGCAAACATTCGCTATGACGAAATAGTAGAATAAAATACTAATTACATATACCTTGTTTTCCAAGAGATGGAATCACTTTATTGTAAAGGGGATATTTGTTTTGAAGACAAAAAAAGCTCAAGTAAGAATCACTAGAGTTAGTATCACTAACTTCCAAGTTAGCCTTTTATTTACTCTGTTTTATTTTGTAAGCTTCCAAGGATTTTAATAATGAATGTCACATACAAAGAATAGAAAAGTCATCAGCTACAAGCATTTACGATAACCCGGTTTTATTTATTCGATTCAGATATGCCCATACAATTTAATTATGTTGACGATCATGGCTTTTGTTAAGAATACACTACTGGCGCCATCTACAAGCAGGTGCAGAGAACCTGAACCGGAAGTTCTGGAGCAGCTTCAGATAGACCAACTCGGCTCAAAGTCGCTCCACTGGACGTTTTGGCTAATTCCAGAAATGAAAGAAATGTCGAAAGGACTGGAATCCGTCAATCATGAGTACGTATAATTTATTGATTTCTTGCGAATATTTTTCCTTCCTATATATAAGCACATATAAATAACACATATGGTCTGGCACTAGATTTGTTTAATTCCTTCTTGACTATGAATTCGAAATGTGAAGAAAAGAACAAAAATAATCCCATAAAGCTATGTGTAGAAACTACCAGCAATGGAACTGACGTCTGAATCCTATCAGACAGAATATAAAGAAAGTGGAATATGCACAATTCCACCTAGGGTTCCAGAATAATCAAGGACTGTATATCACGTGATACGTATTTGATAGCTGATGCTATAGGAAGGATCCATCATTACTCTGATACTTATTAGTGACGAATTATTTCTGAGGAGAAAAATATTGCACTTTTGTCTGTATTCAAGATGGAAAAGTAGACACGGTCATAATTATTTAAAACACGATAGGTATTTCTAATTAAATACTGACAGTTACAGTACCAGTTATAATGTGCATAATTCGCATACATTTTGCATCGTCCAAATTTGTAACCATTGCATCACAATTTGACAAAACAACAGTAGTACACTACCAAACCTAAAATTATACCCGGTAACCTTGCGATTATGGGTGGAGATTGAGAGAAAAAAATACACATAGTATTCACAGGTGTCAAATTCTTATATATATATATATATATATATATATATATATATATATATATATATATATATATATATATATATATATATATATATAACTGGACTATAAACGACTCCTTTGCGCAATACATTATACTGCACTAATGTTCTCATTGCATTTGGTTACATTTTTATATCTCTCACCGGCTGCTAAAGTCTTTACAATTTGCAACATATTCAACATGATGTTCTGTTCTGCCATTACAGATTCGTGAAAACAAGAACTTCTTATCTGTCAGGAAGAAGAGAATGTCCGGCTACTGCGGACACACTAATCCTTGAACCTGAGTGTCCCAAATATTACGTCATGCAGCACGACCCAAACCGGATCCCTCAAAACATGGTACATGTGCAGTGCAGCTGCAAGAAATGCCTTCACTGGAGAGAGTCCGACCTCAGAGGTTGTAAACCCGTTTATACATATACCCCAGTTCTGCGCAGAATAGCGTGTGAAAATGGAATGTACAAATACGAACACGTTCTGGAGGCGGTACCAATATCCTGCGTTTGTTCTTCGTACGTCAAGATGGCGCCAAAATATCGAGTAGGCCGAAAAATGATTGCCTAAATTTCGACATTCATTTGCGGTTATTTTTCATTGATTGTTTTTCCATTGCATGAGTATCCAGTGCTTTTCGCTTGTTTTTCATTTTACTATAGCATTAGACAGATTATATTACCTTTTAATATTTTGAATTGTATGAATTGAAACAACAGAAAAAAGGGCAATGTATACGGTATTTATTTTATCTAGTCATTCCATTTGATATTACGTCATCTAGTCATTCCATATAATATTACGTCATCTAGTCATGCCATGTGATGTTACGGCATATTGTTCAATTGCAATATAACTTTCGTTACAGATTATGCAGCTTTATTTGTAGATGTCACACGCTTTGCAACCCCATACCTTTCGATGCACTCATTAATTGCATGTACTATTCAAATTGTTCATTGCGTGCTGATACAGGTGTTGAATACATATTTATTTTACATTATCAGTCGTTTGAAATAGTTTCCTTTTCAACAAATATTTTGTAAATTAATTTAAATATTATGTATTATGCATTATTATGAATATATATATATATATATATATATATATATAGATGTGTGTGTGTGTGCCACAAAAGTAGCGAGCATGAAATACCGATGCTTTAAAATATTTACTGAAAGTGAATTTCTCTTAACTGTGTCAAAATGTTAACTCATTAACTTTTTCATAAAAACAGACCCAGATTATGATTTGTCCATTTGGAACTACCGTTTTCTAACTATCATTAATAAGCACGCTCTCATGAAAGTAATGAAACAAAAATAAAAACAAAATAAGAAAAAGACCAGATTGGCAAACTAGTGGAATCGCTGAGGCGCAACGTAAACGGGACTATTAACATAAATGTTAAGACTTTGACACTGATCGTTTATGGCGGAACAAAACCAAATTCCTAATTGTGAGGCGTAAACGTTCCATTTCCCATGAAGCTCTTGCCTCTTACTCTGATAACAGGTCCTAAGAAAATTAACTTCAACGAAATCGGTACATCTAAGTTTATGAAAATTATAGTAAATAGTACTAGTTACACCAACGATCACGATATTGCAAATCAACTGAACCTCTTTTTTTACTAATGTTTCCCAAACACTTGATAAGTCTAATTTTACAGAGCCTAACATAGATAAACTTACTACCTTCGTTAATAAAAGGGTACCTAATCATGTAACTTTTGATATCTCCCTGATCATATTAACTGTTACTATTGATATTATTACTAAAATAAACACTAATAAATCGGCGGATCTAGATGGAATCACCTCAAAATTCTCAAAGGTCAAGCCTTGTCAATCTCTGATTCACTAAAAGATGTAATTATCTGTTGTATCGTCATTGAAATTAGCCAAGATATTCGGAATTCATAATAGAACTCAAAAGAATGATCTATTAAACTTTAGACCAATATTTTCTCTACCTGTTCTTTAATCAGTTATTGAAAACATGTTAGCAAGCATCGTTTTAGGTATCTTAAGAAGTATCAACTCCTCCATGATTCACAACCAGGTTTCCGACAAAAAAAATTCGTGTCAAATTGCTTTGAAGGAATTAATAGACCAGTGTCTAATAGAGGTTTAATCAGGCAAATTTACTGGAACAATCTTCCTTGATTTTAAGAAAGCATTCAATTTAGTTGACCATTTGGAGCTCATTAAACTTCGTGTCGAAATTTCAGCCTCCTAGTCACTTGAAAGTTATATTTCAGGATATATACTACCATTGATTGAAAATGAATGTACCATATGTGGAAACACATCGTGTCAGAATGTATGTGGGATTGATAAACTCGTAGAAAGACAGCCCGAATAATTCGGAATCTTCCTATTTTGACTACTGTTACGACTAGGGGAAATTTAACAAAAGAAAGAAGGAATCAAACAAGCTTTCACAATTTCTAAAATACAAATTAAATTTCCTAAAATATAAAATATTTTAAACAAAGTGAAAGAATTAAAAATAACTTACAGTTTAGAATTTCCTATATTAGTCCTAAATTGTCCTATACACTTCAACAATCCAGAAGTTAATCCAAAGTATTCCGAATGAATGAATGTTCCGAGTTAATGAATGTTCCGAATGAAAGATTGTTCCGAATGAATGGGTCTTGAATGTTATGATATACCAATGATTTTCAGTTCTAAATCCAAAATATTAATAATCCCAGGTAAACTCGTGTGAATGGAGAGTATTGTTAAGTTCCTTAAACAATAATACTAAAATCCAAATTGTACTATGTATAGAATAGATTTTCCACTAAGCTGAATCTCAAACAATTAATAATTCTCCTCCCTCTTTCTATCTGATGTAACTGTATAAGAATGAGGAACGCAGTGACCAAATATTATTACATAGCCTGTTACTGCGTATGAGAGAATAATCTATGAGTCGAAAACTCCGTTCTAGCACTATCCAGTAAACAAGTTATTCTAACCGATCAGAAACTAGGTCACGCATGATACCAATGATTCAATCGCGTGATTACAATGTTATGCTGAACTGACCGACATAATTATTGATTTTCCCTGGACATAAACACTGACTTATTGTTGATGTACATGTGTACTTTACAATAGCGTAGGCTACTGAATTAAGGAATTATAATACAATGGTTATAAAAACAAATGAAAACTATTATAATTTAAAAGATGATACATAATTCCGTAACACTACCACGGATGTTTTGTTCTCGCATTTATAATGGCTATCAATACGTCAACGCATTATATTCTTTAACGGTATCATGACACATAAGTCTCTAAACAGCCTATATCCAGATTATATCTCGGACCTAACTGAACTAAGATCATGAAATACTAAGCGTATTCGTAGATCGACCACTAATAATGAACTAAAGATTTAGAGCGCGAGAAATAACCATTTCAAAATGCCTTATAGTATTAAATGATCATCATTGGGTATTTATTGAAGTGTAAATTTTACCTAATCACTCACAAAGTAAATAAAATCCGTGTGCGATTACATTGTTTGAACTTCTAATTCGAGATTTTAAATGGGGTTGCAAATTTTTATCTAAAGTCACAAGGGAAGGGGGGGGGCGTTTTTGTTATTATAAATATGTCGTGTGGAGTTGGTATAGACAAAGATTGACCAAAAGTGCATTGGAAACTGCTTAGTAACCGAAAGTAGTCCTCAGAATTTGTATGTGTAAAAAAATTCCAGGTAAGTATCAAGTGACCGTTTATATCCAATCATATTGCAGAAATCTCAGTCAGTTTCATAACAATTAGAATTGTTTTAATTTATCGGCATCTACATTTTTGTATTTCCTACCTCTGTCCATACGTAATTCATATTCGCTTGCTTCATTTTTAAACTTTATTAAAGAAATTCCTTCTTAACCAGCTGGAATGATATGTTAAAGTCTCCCACTACAGAATTGTATCATTGCATCCACATATAATGTGAGTGTTTAAGTGTTAAGGGTAAACAGAATGCTTGAGTGTTCCTAGACATTATTTGTATGCATGATTGTCCATTCAAGTAACATGTATACATATCCATGTATGGCCGCTGACATATTGAAATCTGAAATATGTGTATAGTATATGTTCATTGGTCCACCTATATAACCTGTTAATGTGTTGAATACCTCGTGGCAGAAGGGTCTTAGATGACAAAATGTATTATCCTCGTTAAATAAAGATGATTATTATTATTATTATTATTATTATTATTATTATTATTATTATTAATAATGCGGTAGGATTTTTTTTGTCTTTTTCACATTCACGGTTTTTTAAATGCATCCCTCACTGACCGAAATAGATTTCAATAATGCCCACACATTATGAAAACAATTATACAATTTGCTTTAAATTGTGGCAAAATGTAGTCTGTCTCAACTAAAATATTGAGATTAGCATAACCAGGATATATATATATATATATATATATATATATATATATATATATATATATATATATATTTATTATGTTACATTTCTGTGATCATGTCATTTTGAATTGGTGCATATACATTTCTATGAATTGTTCATGATGATGGGCAGATTGATAACCAATTATTAATTGTTTCCTTCTGGTTGTTTGTTAATGCTAATTACTTTCTCGCCATCCTCGCGATTATATTTTCTTATGTGATGTCCTTGTTCAATAAAAATAAATGTCTTAAACATTCATATCGTTTAATATTTGGTTTTTACTCAAAAGTCAATAACAAATTCATTTGGCTTGGTAATTTAAATTGTATTTAAATTGTATGTATATATGCATTCCAAAATGTATAACAATATGATTCTTTACTGCAAGTCAGTATAATTTCTGATTTATAGCAATGTTTACAGGTAAATACATGTACAGAATATTTGAACATATTCATGGTTGACAGTACCTGTGAACGTGACGATGTGGTAACTGTATAAAGTAGGGAGGAATTTAAGCCATAGTTATCTAATTATCGAAATCCAAAGCACACTTGAAGCTGTGAAATTCTTACACACACACACACACACACACACAAATATATATATATATATATATATATATATATATATATATATATATATATATATATATATATAGTACTCCCTCATTACCCTGATTGAAAAGGTTCGAAATGAATCCTTCTTGCCAACATTTACTTAGTACTTAACCGTTCCATCTTCACACACAACTTGGACTTGCAATTATTCCACTATACTGAATAAAGATGGGATCGTTTCTCAGTTGTCCAAGATACAATGTCGTTAGGTTCTTCTTCTTCTTCTTCTTCTTCTTCTTATTATTATTATTATTATTATTATTAAAATAAGTATGCAAATGTAATGTGTCAGATAACGTAGTTTGATTTGTTGAAGTTAACTCGAAAAAGACTTGAGTAGCTTATAAAGTACTAGAATATGAAAGAAATACAGCAATATTACATCTGAAACTAACTCTCTGCTTTACCAGTAACCTGCACAGAAGTTAACAAGAGATAGAATTGTTCGCAATCATAGACAAACAACACTATAGACAATCATCGACCCTAACAGATAGTTTTAAAATTCTTTCTCCGTGCTAATGATTATAATTAGAATATTTGTTGCAAGCTTTCAGTTTTTAGTGCTGGCATTGTTTGTATTTATATTTCAGCGTTTTGCTTCCTTTGTAAAATTCTTTCGAATACATTTACATACATATCAAAGCAATTATTGTCTCTATCAAAAATGTATTTTGACGGTCTATCCATACGATCAATATGTGTATTTAACATACATTCCCCAGCATAAAAACATTTACCCTCGTCAATTTTCAGATAGATTCAAACTTTCTGTTGTTAATCCATGCAGGCATATCTATGTATGAACTTCATCTGAGCGATTGTTATTTATCTATGTGCAATTTTTATATATTAAATCATGCCAAACATCCATCTTAAACTGTAGCTTATTTCCTGTCCAATATTGGTATGTAAACTGTCGAATACATGGTCAATGAGATTATCTATTTCGCCCCTGTTCATTATCTTAATGGGTCTGGTTCAGTTGTAAACATGTATGTACTCAACTTTTCTTCCTCTAGAGTTAATTCTGTCCTCGGTCGTTTCATGAGTTGAGTCGTTAATTTTTTTTTGAATTTTGACAGAACCAAATTCTCGAATTTTGATACTGGTGGTCTTCAAATAAATCATAAATGTCATTAAAAAATTAATACAAATCATAGTTACATCTACTTTAAATAAATATATAAATCCTTTCGTTATGATTTTGTTAAAATTATATCAGTTCATCCTCCGTAATTCAATGTTTCGATATTGGCATATCGAATATTCATGTGTTCCTTGTGATTTATTTAACAAGAAATATTTTAATATATTTAACTATTTCGTATGTGTATGACCTTCATTCAAAATGTATATGTGTATAACCTTTATAAAACATTTCAGCAAATGGGACGTCTGCTCTCTCTGATCTGTCAATCCCTTGGGGCATCTGTCTCTGAACTGTTAGGTCACCTGACCGCCCCGAGGGACAGGATTCGTGGCTATGTATTAACGTGAATTGGGCGAGTTGTCCCCGCCAGTTTCTTACATCATAATTAGCCTGGATGTCGCTCAATCATTTTCAATTGCACGGATGAATTTAACGCCCACTGGAGCCCCTTGGTAAAAATGCTAGAAGCTTCTGAAGTAATTCATGATATAGGCATATTGAAGCAATCTCCAGAGGTTTAAGATCTACCTCAATTTCACATGCCATGTAATCTGGGGTAATGCCAGCCCTTGGAACTGATTTAAGATCATTATCACTTTAATTAAAACTATTTCGCCCATTTACATTGTCATGCCTGACGAAGAAGCAAAGCCCATGCTAAATAAGATTTGCAGTCCTATAAACTTTCACTATGGTCCGATACCCTCTATATGTAAACTACTTTTTGTGCATGACAATTACATGTACTAAAATTATACAGTACTTAACACTACCATTCATCTGTAAAATCTTGTTGCTGATGTATTCGATAAGCAGTGAAAACGAAACCAGCTCTTGAATAGAAAAAGTTTATATTAGCATAATTATTTTACCACAGAGACAGGGAAGAAAGCCGGTGTTGTTACAGAGGAATGTAATTTGAGACCTTAGCTGCGATGAATCTCTACGGTACAAAAGGGAAGAGTCGGTAATAAAAAGAAATATGAATAGATGTTATACACCGTATATATATATATATATATATATATATATATATATATACACACACACACACACACACACACATATATATATATATATATATATATATATATATATATATATATATATATATATATATATATATATATATATATATAGTGAAACTCCTCAAAACCGAACCCTCAGGATACCGGAATCCCCTCAAGACCGATTTTTTCTTTAGTCCCGAAATTTTCCTTCTTGAATATCATCATTTTTTCCCCAGTAAACCGAAACCCGTCAACTCTGAACACCGGAACAATTTTCGATCCCAAATTTCAATTTTACGCTTAAAAATGCCCCCTAAAACCGAAACTCAGTTGAAACTTGCAAATATATTTTAGCTGCTAAATTGCTGACACACGCTGGAACAGACTAATTACGGTTAACAGGTGCTGTAAGTAGTCTGATCGACGAGACAAAGACCTGGAAACTGCCGCGCCCTACGCGAGGTTAAAACAACATTTTACACACGCGCAGACACAGATTAGGGCTGACAATAGGCTAATCTGAAGTCTTTACACCATACAAAAGAGTACACTTTTAAGGCTAATTACATGTATTATTAACTAAATGCTTATAGGTAAGCCAATTGAGAAAGACAATGTTTATTTGATGATTATCTAATTGTGATTGATACTATTAATTTTGATACAAACACAAGCTACATTAGTTAAAGAACGATGTAAGAAACAACAGACCATGCTCCATGCCTTCTTCAAGCCAGGTTCTTGAACTGTGAACATTATGAATTATACGGAGTATTTACATATTGTGGAGTATCATTCATAATTCCAATGGACTTATAGTAAAGTTATAAAAGTACTGTATTTCATTCCTCGTATGTTTCTTGTGACGAGGGCTGTATTTCTACGTTGAGCAAATGTATTTATTCCTTAAAAGGATACAATTTTCGGTAGGAACGTATATTGTTCAGCTAATTCTTCATTAAATGCACGTATTAAAAATAAAATAAAATAATAAAAAACAGCCTTCTTAAATTTGTGAACTTTTACACGCACATACACTGATGCTTTCGTAACTGCATTCTCTCTCTCTCTCTCTCTCTCTCGCGCGCGCGCGCGCGCGCGTGCGCGCGCGACACATAAGAGCTCAGAAAGAGATCTTTTTTCATATCTGCAAAAGCCTCAGTAAACCGAAAACATCTCAAAACCGGGAAAAATATTGGGTTCCAAGGGTGTTCTGTTTTGAGGAGTTTCACTACTGTATATATATATATATATATATATATATATATATATATACACACACACAAACACACACATATATATATATATATATATATATATATATATATATATATATATATATATATATATATATATATAAATCTTCATGAAGAAAATCCCTAACTGTTAGGTATTGGTGAATTTAAAGCGTATTTTTAAGTAGTACAGGATATATATCCCTAAGTGCCTAAGGGTCCTCTCGCGTCAACAAATACGTGTCGGAGCTTATTTTTGACCCTTCCTCCCCCTCAAAAATAAAAATAAAAAAATAGACAAGAAAAAAGTATTCATACATATAGCTATGTTTGGAATAATTTGCAAAGAGAGGTCATTCTGTTAAATACCTTCTTTTATCAACCAACTAATTTTCCCTCCCACCTCACCCCGGCCTATGGAACGATATGAATCTATAACTTGTGAATTTCAGATAGTTTGGGCACATGAACATTTATTGGAGAAAGTAGATATTTAAAGAAATGTTCATATTTAATTTACAGCCGTACATGTTGAGGGAGGGAGCACATTTGTCGTACGATTAGACAACACTTACTAATTAGGAAACCAGATGGACAATTAATCGGATCATACACAGTACCAGAAATCAATCTTAAGTTACAGACATATGTATGTGTCTGTCTATTATAATTACAATTATATTTGTTAACCGTATTATAAGTTTACAATTTAGATTCTTCCTCTTGTTTAAATTAATATATAAAGCATTAGGCAATTTGTAAAATTTATAGGAAATGTATATATCTAATCATTTATTCATATATATATATATATATATATATATATATATATATATATATATATATATATATATATATACAATGACACAAAAATTGATAACGGCGCAAATACAAAATAGTTTCCCAACGTTTCGAGCTAAACAAGCCCTTCTTCAGGGGATGAAACAATTTACAACCACAAAACAAACACTAAACACAAAAGCCAAGAAGAATTATTGAAATCACGGAGAAATAAACAAGAAAAGATATACAATAGAAGAAAGAAAGAAGACAAAGAAGAAAGAGCAAATTTATATATATATATATATATATATATATATATATATATATATATATATATATATATATATGTGTGTGTGTGTGTGTGTGTGTGTGTGTGTGTATGTCTTTAATACTCAGTCTTATTATGAGGGTCACTGACAAGAAATTAATTCCTTGTCAAGAAATTGGGATGTTTTGGTCGATTTTTAAGTTCATAGCCTTAAAATGTTCATGCTGTTCTTGTAACATTTCAAGATTGAAAACTCTCAGTTTGTTTGTTCGTAGCACACGACGTTGCACAGCCTTTCAAAATATATTAGCTAGCTTGCACTGTATGTCAGGGCTTAGGTATAATGGATGAAAAAATGAAAACATTTTCTTTTTAAAATTGTTATGCAGTATAAGATATTTATTATACCTCATTTTATGTGTCCAAACTAAATGTAATTCATTAAAGCTCATAGTTTAAGTAAATAGTATTCATCGTAGGGAAACAGTAAAGTGGACGCGTGCATTTGTCTAGCGAACATGCCACATCATATTTTCATTTGTTTGTCAGATTCTTTTGGCGAACACAAACTTATGAATTTTGACCTATTCGAAGCAATTAATAATAATAATAATAATAATAATAATAATAATAATAATAATAAATTGAGGATAACATCAATTCATCATGAGTCTGTTGTTTAGTCTTTCTCTTTATATAACATTTAGAAGTATATATTACAAGATTTGATTTGTACAAAATAGTAACTCTGTATTTGCACGACATCAGTTTGTTTTAAACCAGTTCGTAAGTTTGGTTTTAATTACACGACTCATTGTATTGGTGGTCGCAGATTTGTTTTGCTAATTATGATGCTAATTAAGAATGCAAGCATGAAATTATAAAATTTTCATATTTAGGTTCTATTTGACCGTCTGTTGACCTTGTATTCAACCTCTATCATTGATTAAATATATGAATACCAATTTCCTGAATAACACGTATTGAGCTCATTCATGTAAATATTGTTTTTAATTGTATGAGCCTACAAAGTAGATCTCTTATGATTTTAATTTTTTTTGTCTGCTTGTAACTTTTTTTCTAATTTACTATTGGTAAGATGTTTTGGGTTATCACATTACTTTTTTCAAGTGAAGCAGAAATGCACATGATTTGCTTGAGTTAATTTATTTTCGTGTCTATGATTTTTCATACAGTTGCAAACTATACGTTTTTGTTTGTACTTGAATGAATGGTTATACGTCTGGAATAAATTACATTTAATGGTCGAAACAGGTTACCTTATGTTTTTAAATTCGTGTTTTGTACCAGCTATAAAATCGAGAAAATTTGGTACACCACGAACAAAATGGTATTCGTAGTATGTACCACCTCCCCCCACTTTCTAGAAACAATCAATACATGTTTCGTGAATTCCAAGCTTTATAATATAGGTGTAAATCTTTATATGGAATCATTTCTGATGTACTTAAGAATGTCACTTACGGAATGCTTGGGTCTTTTTGGAATATATTCATACAGGAAGTATGAATTTTGAACCGAAAGATTCAGCCAGTATCTCTTTTTCAAGCCACACACTCGTTTATCTCCTAAAACAAATCCTGACTAAGGGTGGGAATGTTTCCTTTTCTCTGACAGACAAACGACACTACCTTATATGATAACTTCATTTTACAAATTATATTTTAATTACGTATTCTGTACACAAGACATTGCTTGAGGATAAAGTAAATCGAAGTACCAGGTACTTCACAAAACTAATTGCATAGAACCGAGAGAATTCAATTATTCGACACTAGTGTAAGTAAAATTCTGTGCGCCCATTATGTGGGTTGAGTGCTCTCATAGAGAATTGTAAATTGTTTGATATTTTTTTCAATATCTTTAATTGATGTACAACATTTTATGGAATCAACTAATCGCAATAAATAACTTTTTTTATTTTATAATGTATCATGCCTTAACAATCACACGATCAGTTATCACATGACAATACTTTTCCCGGATGTGTAATACGTCACATGTTTTCTTGTTGGTTGGTTACGGTAAATTGTTGTGCGGAATCAGGACGTATATCGAATATATTCTCGATTTTTTTCCTGCATAATACTATAAGGGCCCCGTGTGGCCGAGTGGTCTAAGGCGCTCGCCTCTGTCTGCGTGTGTTCGAGTCTCGGGCTCGGCCAACGTGGGTATGTGAGAAAGCTTGCCAGTAGCTTCCCGATGGTCGGTGGTTCTTCCCGGGGTTTTCTCAGGTTCTTCCTCCACCAAATATACCGGCCGCCATGTATAGCCTATCATGTGCTGAAAAATGGCGTTAAACCCATAACAACCAACAACCAACCAACCATAATACTATATAAATAACCCTATGATGAATGTTTAGATTGTGAAACTCTATTAACTGAACAATATGTATCGAGTCAGGCTTAATGGTATAATTATAAAATAAAAACAGATCATACAATTTTTGTAGTATATGCCTATCGTTATATAACTAATGATAAAGGCTACTTTTACCCGAGGCTGGTCTGAAACCTTGTATCAAATGTGCGTCTGCTACAGATCTAGATTTCTCTCTGTCAAAGATGATGTCAAATAACGGTCGATTGAAAGGGGTAGATGTATGGTATCAAAGTTAAAAAACAAGAAAAACATAAAGTGTGTCTTGTTATTATGAAGTGTTTGATTAGGGTACATAATAAACACATCATCAGTATGGTAACTTTATCCGGGTGATTTTATTACGTCTCGCTCGATAGAGAAAAGATACCTTTTGAGTCATGCTAGATCCAATGTCCTTCCACCCTCAAATGTGACGCGATACAAGTACCAAGATCAAATTACTGTACTGATAACCTGTATATATTAAAAACAGTATATAGTAGAAACATTCCGTTTACAAAATATTTATTTTAATAACCTTGTATATGATACATGGAATTTCTAAAAGTAGTACAAAAAATAGAAAGATATAGCACAATTGTGAAATTTTAATTAGTTTTATTTTGAAAACAAAATGATCACATTAAAAAAAACAACAAATAAATTCCTTTCTCTTATATTTGTATACTACTCTAGCTCAGTTGCTGAGATATCAAGTTTAAATTAGTACAATCTTTTTAGTAGGTTTCACCAAGACACAATCAACTACAATAATCATACTAATAAATTCTAATTCCATCTCTGTCTATATCTATCTACTCCATCACATCTGATAATCTAGCTGGCACAACAACAACAACAACAACAACAAAAAGTTAACAAATAAGGCATCACTAAAACATGTTGTTGTTCTTTGATCAGTTACGTGAACCATTTAATAAATCAGACATTTCCTGAGCAAAATAACGGAATACAGGTTTCTTTTAATGTACCTAATGTACCGGACCTACAGTAATATGTATTACGACTGTACGTCTTATTTTTGCATAGGATTCGCCCACGCACAATAAATGAACATGATCACACTAAGTAATTAATTCCAGCACTGTGTTTATACAATTTTACATTACAACTCTTATTATCGTTGATATTAAATTCGTGCATCTAAAAATTAGAGTTGGTAAAATGAAGGGATATTACAACACAAAAAATAAAAATAAAAAACAAAGAAATATTACAGAGCACTAGGACAAGTGCAACGCAGCGAACACCAAATATTATCGGGCAGTTTTCACAGTGTTAGTAAGCAAATTCGGTGGAACAAAGGTAACAATACTGTCTTTCAAAGCCCGACGTTTGCAGTTCGCTCTAGTGTTTGGAGATTTTATTCCATATAATTGAGAATCACCTCTTTGTATACAGACCGGCCACTGATATGATATGCTCTCCTCTGGTGACAGCAAGTGGTGCGATTTCCATTTAAGTGCATTTAGGGGCAGAAATTACAGATAGTAAGGTAGCCAAAATGTAGACATAGATGATAAAGTTTAAACAGTTAAATACGCAAGAAAACTATATAAATATATATCGAAATATTGCTAAGTAAATAGAACTTATGTACTCAATGAACTATTGTCATAACAAGTGAGAAAAAAGTACAACCCCCTTTAATACGTTTCAACTGGAAAAGAATATGAATATAACAAATAAAACAAAGTTAACACTAAATGACATAAAGAGTCAATTAAACTAATGTAAATGAAAGTAGAATGTGCAGCAACAGCAATCAAGATTTCCATACATGTTTTAGTGACATTGAACTGTATTTGAAGAATATCATCAATAGAAAATGTCGGCATCAGTAGAAAATTTAGGCAATTTGGTTATATAAATGTACAAGTAGACTTAACAATTAGACTTATGAAACGGCATAGAACAAGACATATGCACATAATGAATGCAATCTGAGTTACAAATATCCAAATTACATCACACTATTCATTCATAATTTGTCCGATTATGACAATCAGTTATTCAACAATATGCTTGTAAATAATGGCCAAGATGAAGAAGAAAAAATCAGACTAAACAATACATATCATTTGCAAAGATTTCATAGCTTGTCAATACATTCATGGAATGACGAAAGGAAATAACAGTTAAAAGGACAATTAGATTTGTTGACAGTTTTAGATCCATAGGAAAACATATGGAGCAGGTGGCTAAAATTTAGGCGACGAAACGTTTACAGAAACACTGAAACATTTTATAAACAAGACACTTTGTTGATCCACAACAAGGCTTGTTCTTCTGGACAACGACAAGGCTTGCTCCCCCAATATATTTGTGTACGAAAGACGTTTATCACAACAAGTATATCGATACATTTTAAAGGGTTAATGAAACCCCCCACCCCACTGCCTCCCCCATCCCCGAAAATGAAATTGACTAAATCAATTTACGGTGAATTTGCAGTGTTTGAGTTATCTAAATTGCGATATGTGTATTTACTACAGCAAGTTAAAAAAATAAATTCGCTCTTAGGATGAGATTACCCATACCTGATGAGGAGTATTTATGAATCTATGTTGAGACAGAAAACTTTATGGCGACACGAAAAAACAATTTTATGACACTGGCGATTATCCAAATTACCACGTGTTTGGTCTCCAACAAATGAGAGAAAAGATACCAGGCGTTTCCAAACATGAACCAAAATCTATTCCTATTCAAGATTTTCTAGGTGTTAAATCAACACTTTAATTACTCGGGGCTGATAAAATTAAAAGAGGATTAAAACGGGTGAAATGTTTATTTATAATGCAAATTGATGACTATTGAATGTATGACATCCTAGCTCACACCCTTACTTCCATCTCTCACAAATTAAACTAAAGGAACTGAAAACCCTACCGTACGCGGGCACACAAAGTTTGTCACTTGATATAGCAAAATCGTATTGTTCCTCAACGGATACGATCAAAGCATATTTCATAAACGAATAATCACAAATGATATTGTTTGTCAACGGATTTGATCAATGCATGGATGTTATAAATAAATATGATTGATATATGGATATAATATAATAAATGCATGGATTAATCAACAAATATGATCAATTTATGGAGTTATCAACAAATATTAGCAATGTATCGTTCATCAGCAAGTATGATTGTGTATTATATTGTCACACATATAATGACATTGAGTTTTCGGTGGAAAACGTTATATATATATATATATATATATATATATATATATATATATATATATATATATATTCCATCAACATATATAATGCTGTTATATCGTGACATCCCGACGATGATCATTAATACTTCCGATCCACCATTCCTGATGAATGGTCGAGGAATGATTTCGTGTTGTCTTCCTGCTCTTCCTGGCCTGCTGAAGGATCCATCGGGAACCTTACTACCCCGCAGATCCGTTGGTCCAGAACCATTGGCCCCTCTCGTTGAGTTAACAAGTATCGTCCCTTGAACCAACGTCACCATTGACCTCAGTATTTGGGTTGCACAACCCCGTGGAGTTTGACGACTTCCAGTAACAGCTAAACATACAATAACTGAACCATGGAATACGCGAGAAACGTATAAGTGCGAATATAGTGATATACATTACGCATACGTGCACATGAACTGACTTCGCTACGCATAAAATTTGTCTCTTCATAAGAAGGGCTGTACGAGATTATTATTATAATAACCATGTTCGTACATGAATCTATCTACGACAAGAATAATCGCTTTGGATTATAAAATCTCCAACGTTCTCGTCGTTTAATGCGAACAACATAATTGAATTCAACTTGTCTTGTCAGCTATAAAATGTCTAATCTGAAACAGACTATATTCTATCCGACCGTTCTATATGGAAGCGTTTTTCTCGCTTGCTTGTGCAATGTATAAATAAACTGTTCCTTTGACCATTTTTTTTCTTCAATTCAGCGTATTTGAATTTATTATTGTCCCGCTTAATTTGTTCCCACAATTGATTAATACTTGTGTAATGACATGGAGTTTAAGGGTTGTAGTAAAGGTGTATTAATAAGTGTTCTTTCTCTGTTGTCTCTGATGGAGATGTGTACCAAAGGTATATAATTTAGACGTTATAAAAGCATCCTGCAAATGATTTCAGACTCATGACAATTGTCCTCATTCCAATAGTTCATTCTGAACAGCTACTTCATGTATGGAGTCACCATGTGCTGTTTTAAATGAAACTTCATGTATGGAGTCACCATGTGCTGTTTTAAATGAAACTTTTGTTTTCCATAAGGTCTATATTTGGGTGTTTTTAATCATTACATACTAACCTTTTGAAGTTTAAGAGATTTTCAGATTGTATTAAAATTTTATCCGAATCCAAATTAGTGTATTTACTCACATCAAATAATTAATGTATTCCTTCCTCATAATATCCTGTTTTAACGATATCGCTATCAGGGTTGATGTTACTTGAACTTGAGGTTACATCGTTAAACATAATACGTAAATCAGCATATGTCCTTACATATTACAGAATATGTTTATGAAATGTAACAAATCAACATTTTTATTCTATTGTATGCTATTTAGTAACACAAATAGCTTTGACCATACTTTTATACAGAACAAACTTGTAACAAAAATGCATTATCTATTGATACCGATACTGTTGTTTTCATGTTAAACGCATGAAATGTTTATATTAGATCTCTGGAAACTGGTAAATTGAATACAATGTAGCTTTGTTCCATTATTTATGTTGTATTAAAAGTTTTAATTATTTTTATGTTAGCTGTGCTAGTTCAGGAGCTGTGCTATAGTAGATAGATATAGACAGAGATGGGATTAAAATTTCTCAGTGTTATCATTTCCTTTCATCTTGCGTGGGTGAAACCCACATAAAAGATAGTACAAATATATAGTTCACATGTGTGCTAGCTCCGCAAATGTTTTAGAGTAGTATGCAAATAGACAGTGATACTTAATTCGAATTTATCAGTGTGATCGTTTTGTTTTCATGCGAACTAATTAAAACGTCACATGTCAGCTAGCTCTGTCTCTTTGCAAACTGATTCTATAATTTAAATCAATTGTGAGCTAAATGCAATATGTAAGCATATTTCTTATAATAATATACAATCATTGCAGCAACTTAAGGCTATTGAAGGACAATAGTAGCTGATAAATTGCGAAGGCTCCAATGCTCATATTTTGTTTTCGTCAGCCCATATAGGAAGAAGAGACTATTTTTATTCGAAATTAATATATTACTAGCCGCTCATATAATTTTTTGTGTCGACATTCAATTTCAAAATTAAAACTAATCAGACTAGTTAGATTGAAGAACAGGTAATATAGTGTCACAGGTAACATAGTGTCACAGGTAATATAGTGTCTTCTGACAAAGTTTTTATAAATAGATAATACAGGTTATAAATTCCCTTTATGTTTTGCATTCTCGTCAAACTATCACGAATTGAACGTCTCTCATGTCAGGTGCAACATTTATTGATTCGAGAAGTAAATTGTTTACTATAGAGGCTGCACCAGTTAGCATTGTTGTATTCACTATTGAGTAGGATCTGCATTAATATTTTAATGAAGCGTTTTGGTAGTTGCACTCTCAAAATCTGCTTATGCATTACGTTAACCTTTCTCTCTATTAGTTCAAAATGTACTGCAGAAAGTATCTAGTTCCTTGCGATTACTAATTTGAAATGTTACTAAAACAATTGCTATAATTGTGGTTTTGGTTTAAAAGAATGTGTACAGGGATTTACCGTCATCCTATGTGAATGTAAGTATTTCACTATACATGTAATTTGACAGTGTTAGTAAGCAACGTCCGTTGTGTAGGCGTATATGATTGAACTACGGAACGAAAAAACTACGAATCTGTTCTTGGCTGAGGAGAATTTTTGTTTGTATAAATGAAAACCAACACGCTATCTATAGAAGGCCACCACATAACAAAGACATTTGAAATATACTCAACAGATATATAAGCTCCGCGAATAGGAAAAGTTAAATTTGTAAATAATTTTTTTTAAAAGTTGGTATTTGAATGCACGAAACAGCAAAGGAAGTCAGATTAAATTAGGAGGAACTCATTTTGTTGGGTTCATGTATGATAACCTCGTGACACAATGGTAAAATAAATAAATAAATAAATAAATAAATAAATAAATAAATAAATAAATAAATAAATAAATAAATAAATAAATATATAAAAGATACCACGTGAACGCTTGATATAACCAATGAAGTCAGAAAGATTCCAGGGTGGACCTGGTCTAATGTTCAACTTACGCAAAAAGTGCCACGCAACAAGATAGAAGAAAAATAGAAAATAATAAAATTCATAATTTACGGGGAGCAAAGTCCAATAGCGAAGTGCAGACGACAATGGTCTGTTGTAGGAAAGGAATATTCCTCTGGGTAGAACGTGGCGCAGTTCCAATATAACTACTCACAACGGCAGAAGTTATAGAGAGCGGGTAAACATTTTTTAAAATTTATTACAATAGTCAAATACTCATTAAAAAATTGTTCGATATATACTAAACTATTTCTAGTTATATAAAACACAAAATAGGTAAATATATATTGAAGTATTTCTACTTAAATAAAATTCGTATTAGCTAAATATATGTTCAGATATTGCTGGTTCAATAAATCAAAATGAACACTTCTATACTTGATGAACCATTGTCAAAAAAAGTGAAAAATGCAACCACCCTTTGAAACTTCTGTCAGATAAAATGAATTGAGATGCACGAATAAACAAAATGTAAACAGAGTCATCATAAAAAGACTTATCGATACATTTAAGAGAACTTTAAACCAATACAGATTTACGGTAGAAAACAATCAAGATTGTCGTGAATTTTTCAATGATATTGAACCATATTTGAAGAAGATCATCATAACAAAAATTTTGACAATTTGGTTCCGTCAAGACACAACCCACCCAGGAGGGCAGAGAAGGTGAGTATATACACTGTTTACTATAGAACAAGGTGTATGAAATTTTGAACATAGGTGAATTGGATAATGTTACCGAACGTTTGTTTGACAAATGTGGACAGCAAATAAGCGAAAGTACAAGATGGATCTTTGCAATTATTAAATACTTAACACCACACACAGATATATATCAAAAGGATAGAGGAATATCATACACAGATTTGCCTCAATGGGTTAAGTACAAATATTCATGTATAAACCTAAAACAAGAAGACTGTACGTGCTTCCTTTATGCTGTGGAATCTGTGTTAAATAAACTAGGTGGGCATGTCCACAGACCATCAAAATGGAATTAAAATATACACAGTCAATGGCCAAAACGGCCAGTAAAAATAGAGGACATATTGAAAATGAATTTGGCCGTCCGTAAATGTGTACGAGATAATGGAAAATAGAGGTATGACAGAGTAAACTGAAAGAAATTACATGGAACTGGAAAGAATAACTGAAATATAGAGAAAAAGGTATGTTGACATATTAATTAAATTTCAGTATGGTCATCTTAATGACTACAAGCATGAAAGGTAACATTACGTCGGAATAAAATATATTTCAAAATTGGTTTCATTGCTAATAAATAAACATCAAAGCAGAAATATATCCGTTATAAAATCACTGAATTACTTTATATAACAGAATATAATCAGAACACAAAACACGATGTTACAATGTATGTAACTGAATAGATATAATGTCTGAAGAAGACGAAGTTGTAAAATAAAAAACAAAAAAAAAAAAAAAAAAAAAAAAAAATCATGCAATCAGCACCAATTAAAAGCACCCTAATTTATTTATTGTGATTTGGAAAGTATAATCGTGCCATAAAAGTGCGGAAGCACATATGCCAGTCTGCTTTGGGGAGACCTCGTCGCTCCAGATGACGACGAAAAAACAGCAACGTGTAAAAGCGAAGCTGACACGTAACGACATGAAGGATAAGATCAAGTCATATGACACAAGTGACTATCCAAATGATGATACATTTGGTTTACCACATATGAATAAGATCGTTCCTGTACTTTTCATTGACGAGCTGAATGGCGTTCCAATTAGGACGTTTTGTGGTTAAGGTTAAGACATTATTCTTTCAGAACTGATAAGATGAAAAGAAAGGTGTAAGCGAGTAAATAAAATGTGTGATAAACAAAATTTAAAATTTGAGATGTACAAAGACTTCTTATTTAATCCCAGGAGAATTATCAGGAAATGAATTTATTCAGCAAATTCAATTAAGGGCTGTATAACATCTAAATGAAGATATGGGACATTGTTGGCGTATAACTAAAAGCGTTGTGTGTTTGATTTTTGTTTATTATTTATTTATTTATTTTGTTTCGGGGAGGGGATGGTTAACAACATACCAATATTACCTTATAGACACGTAAGCGTGCAGGATGCAATGTGTATCTATGGTAAAATTACTATAATATCTATCGGATGTCAAGTGAAATTAAAAGTTTATTTCTTTTGTTCTGTTTCGATGTAACTAAAACTTCTACTTTTATTTCGTCTGGGAAAGCATAGTTTTATTCGAACACGGTTTCAATTGTTTTTATTGTCGTTGCTGTAAAATAAACCAAAAAGCGCGCATTCTCTCGGATATCATTGATTACAGGTTTGTACATTGGCACACTTAAACTTTATATTTCTAAATGTCCCCTCCTAGAAACTAGTCTTATTAGGATTGCTGCTTTCGTTTTTTACAAGATGACTAAAGTCATCAATCATAAACAAGGTATTGGTTCTTTGGTTCTCATTAATATGTAATTCTAACCACTTACCTAATTATCCTCAGGATCTCTTACAATCACACTCACATCCATCAGTAAGCACTTTCTATTCTAATTCTTGTTCTAGAGAATAGTTGGACAAATAACAACGATATAGTCAAATATATTTATATATTCAGGCTCTATAAGATTAAATTCAGACTTAGTCTTTGTACAAGAAGTCACTCCAAATATTGTCATGGTATGATGCTCTTTCAATACATTTATAAATGCTTACAACATAATTGTGTTTAGCTGATTATCTGGAATGTCTATACGATCATCTGAAGAAAAATAAATATACAATTTTGTTAGCATCTGTGTTTTATTTCTCTGATGACTTGAAAGTGGGTACCTTGTTGAACTTTAGCTAATTTAAAGACCATTACTATGTTCTCATGTGCACCTCTCAAATCAAGCCAGATGCAATGTTTATAACAGCAAAAATTATTAACACTTGTGTTATTAATTTCTGTATGCTTTTGAAGTTCTTCAAAAATGTACTTTGTGGCTTGTAAACCTGGATTGGAAACCCTGGGGAAAAACTATGTTTGGCAGACCTACTATAGTCACTGAGATATTTTTTATTGATGACTTGTAAAACCTTCCTGGACCATTTTATCCTCTCTTTTTCGCAGTATCAAAACACTCTTCAATCTCATTCTAGGAGAATAGGAGAATCAAGTGTTAGATCTGTCAAAGTTGTAAGTGTTGCTCTCTCTCTCTCTCTCTCTCTCTCTCTCTCTCTCTCTCTCTCTCTCTCTCTCTCTCTCGTGATGTGGGTGTACAATAAAGTAATTCCATGTATATACCACCCTCTATCAGTTCAGAGGCTTTTGTAAGTGTTATATTATATTTAAAATCGCAAGGATGGGCAAAATGATACAGAAGACAATGATCTGTTAGTATCTTACTTGTCTTGGCATTAGTGAGTTCGTTATTTCCATTGTTGATCAAAGGTGTAATAAGCAACAAGTAGGATAAAATGAGTTAAAAAAATTTGTAACGAAGCTTATCTCTGTACGTGAATTCATAACCTATTTGAGAAACCAAACTATAGTAGCTCCTGTAATCATTAGGATCAATATAAAGGAGTGCTTGTTTATTTCATGATTAATGCTGTTTCCTGGCGTTTCTAAATCGCCATGTGTCATAATGCCAGAGGTGCAAAGCACAGACACACAGTGCCTGGCAACGTGCTATTGAGGAGCCATCTAAACATGCATGTATCGAATTGTGCTCTGCACGTGTCATGCACAGGTTCTGTCGTCACGACAGCAGGACTATCGGTATTATAATCCTTCATCTCTATATTATTTGTATGCATTTTGTCTTCCTTTTTGTCCACTAAAGTTTTTTTTGTACTGTCACAGATTGTTTCTAAGCCTTTGGAATGCCGTTCATTTCTACATCTGTATTAATCGTATGTTTTGACCCCAGTTTAAATGAGTCGCCAGATTACTGTAGAGTGATGTTATATCCAGCGATATTATTCGTTTTCATAACCATATCACCCAGTAGCGAAAATATCATAGTCTATTGTTGCTTTTGAATTTTTTATGTGTAGTTGAAATTTTACCGAAAAGTTTTCATCTGTCTCGTAATCTTGCTATATTTAAATTAGTACCTCCATTAATTTCGACAGTGTCGAAACAGAGTGTATAATAGATACTCTGTTCTGTGCCCGTTCATCTAATATGCAGATTACACAATATCTTATACTTTAATTCACTCTAGCTATTCTCTCGTCTGTTAATCCGTTACTGTCTTGCAATAAAAAGTAAATCTAGTCAAAAACTTCATCTTTGTATGCCACAGAATTGCTTTCATCAGCTGACAATGTTTTCCAGTATTCAACAGTACCTGACCCATAGTTATATTTACGTTTTTAAACACCTAGCACAACATCAGATGTAAGCTCCCCAAACCTTGGTGTAGAGTTTTATTTTCGCAATTTATCATTCCTAATCTGTGTATCTACACGGTCTGAAAGGTAAATTGGATCTCACTCCTACCATTTTGTGTAAAAACTCATCCCATATAAACTGATTTTGGTTAATTTTGTTGTAATTAGTTCTAACAGATGGATGTGTTCAAACTGTACATGTAAAAAGTTTGTTTATAAAACAAATGCGTAGTTTGTGGTGCAGATGGAACGATTGCTATACTTGTTTTGAATGAAATTCGAGTAAAGCTTAAACGTCCTCAAGATTACATCATGTGATTTTCATTCACCTCATTCTGTTCTAAATATCACAGACCAGCTTGTATTCTTTTACATTGTATCTGTTTTGTTTTGTGTTGTTTTTTTGGGGTGTGGGGTGGGGAGGGGGAGGGATTGCAGATTGAATATCATCCCTTTTGATGTATTCCGTAATGTTATTTACTGCCCTGCTAGGATATTGTATAGATTGAAGTCGTCTTATCACGGTTTGCATCTGTACCATTTTACTGTTAGTGATGATTTTGAATGTACTGCGAATTCATTATTCTTTGTGGGTTACCAATTGTGTGGTTTTCTTGGATAAGCTAGACAACGAGTTTAATTTCAAAACGAAATATGAACCAACATGACATTCAAAGTATCCCCCACCTCATTCGATGATATCGCTTATTTCTTTGATTGTTTTAATACCTAGGGTATTTATAGTGCTTACAAAATATATAAGGATTCATTTACGAACGATGATGAACCATGAAAATTGATTGATTGCGATTTAATTCGCATGCGCAATTTTATAAACATTATATATCTGTACTAATGTATTGGCTCTATAGAATAAATGTACAATTGATTAAGGTTTTAACCTTCTTTTATTACTAAAGCATATGTTATATACCATAATAACAATGAATAGTCAATAAAACGTTAAGCAATCAAATGAAATTTGGAAAATCTGAGAAAGGTGACAGCATTAAATTTCAAGAAAATAAAATCTTAATCACAATTTACAAATTTCTTAACCACGGGTTTACTTGAATAACGTTGGTCACTATTTATCCATGAAAATATCAAACATAATGTATGGTTCACAAAATCAGAGAATTAACTGCTGTTAGACACCGTTCCTTTCTGACTAGATATATTAATGTCAAAGCAATTACCGTGATTGATTCAAACATTTATCGATTCACGAATAAAAACGTTTTCACTGCAGAACAGAACAGAACAAAACAAAACTTTAATAAAAAAGCATACTCAGGCCATACATATGGCATATGAGTCAAGAACAATCAAAGTTCTATTATATCAGAGGTCATCATGGTGTAATATAAATAATAGAGAGAAGAGAAAAAAGAAAAAGAAAAAAGAAGCAGAAAATAACGAAAGAAATAGAGAACATGGAACATCTAAACATGTTAAATCCAAGGAGTATTTACGAAGTGAACTTCATCGTTCAAATACTTAATGTAATTTCTGTATAAACTAATATCCATAATTTCAATGACAAATATTTTCATATATTTCAGCTAAAATATAAAAGGGTTGCGATCGGTTGAAATTAGATTATTTATCTATAAAGACCTGTGTTCATTTTTTAATTTGCTCCCTAAATAATTTACACTCAAAGAAGTAATAGAATTCTGACATTTGGTACATTTTATATTTTCATATGGAATTGTATTTCATCGACCAATTTCGACAGGTATTGTATGGCTTGACGTTGTGCATTTCAAGACAGGTAAATACACTCTGTTAGGAAATGAGTTGATATATTCTTTCAATTTAATACATATTTTATAAATGTTACAAACGTCAACCTATGTTCTGGATTGATGTTAAGTGAAATACTTCGGAGTTTTAGTCATTAGCGTTCTGTTGTTCTGTTAAACCTTTCCATTACAGATGTATTTTGCCTGAGTAAGTTTTTTCCAGTCAATACTGTGTATGTCATTCATCTTTTACACTTTCGCTTTTTAACCCGAGAATAGTTTGAGAAAACACACACACACACACACACACACACACACACACACACACACATATATATATATATATATATATATATATATATATATATATATATATATATATATATATGTGTCACTGTTAAAATCTGCTAGTATCCAATGTTATTGATTTTTCGTATGTTTGCATGTCAACGGAAATTCCTTTTCTCCCTTGCTTGTTAAATGTGTAGGTAGACTGTTCAGTTAACCATTTATTGCACTTTCGCGTATTTTTTTTTTTTTTTTTTTTCACGTTTTATTTTTCCCCACAATTGATCGATATTTATGAAAGCAACTGTACTTTCGGAATGGTAGTATACATGCATTAAGCATTAAATACTGTTCTTTGTCAGTGTTTTAAGGCGAAATAATAGAAAGTACTGTCTGTATATCTTATCAACAAGTCAATAGGACGATCGTCTAAAATATCTACCTTTTTGGCAATTTGCAATTTTTCTTCAGTCTTTTAAAACATATGAATTATGTCAGATTTATGTCATAGTTGGCCTTTCCTATGGCT
The DNA here is from genome assembly GCA_029931535.1 of Margaritifera margaritifera. Classification (NCBI taxonomy): domain Eukaryota; kingdom Metazoa; phylum Mollusca; class Bivalvia; order Unionida; family Margaritiferidae; genus Margaritifera; species Margaritifera margaritifera. The sequence continues at coordinate 1,172,181 of JAQPZY010001492.1, forward strand.
AACTCTAATACAGCTACTTCATATACAAATCACCATGTGCTGTTTTTAAATCAAATTCTATCTCTGTTTTTGTCGAATCCTTATTAATTGACCTTCAAAAGTTTAAGAGATCTTCAAATTCTGAGGTACATTTGCCCTTCAGATTGAAATAAAAGTTACCATCGGGGACAATTAAAGCACGCAATACTGATACTGAAGTAATGCAGTTTGCGGTGTATGGTACAAAACTAAAAAATACCCATTGAATTCCAGATACTAACATATTATTGTCGAATGTGCTATTCCTCAGGATATCAGATTTTACATAACACTTACAAAAATATCTTCAGAAGTTATTGAAGGTTAAATCCAAGACTATGAACTGGAGAACATTTGTCTAGAATAAGATAAAATCATACAATTACATCGAAATGTCGAATCAACTTTTAATGACCTTTAGGTCTAGAAATTACATAGTACACTCACGCCATTTTTTGACAGACAAGGTGATGGATAAGTTCCATCAAGCAAATGTGAAAACAATACAGAACTTTTACTTCAAGGGATAATTAGGGTGACGCTTCCTACATAATAATAAACCCTTTCGTCCTGTGCCTGCTCCACGCCATGCCCTTGTTGTAAATTTCTGAACTTTTGATTTACGTTGCTTTCATTTTACTTATAAAACAGTGAGCCATCATTTGTATAGGTGTCAGTGGATACTCTCTACCTCTTATTCTATTCAATTTCTCTATTTTGTATTGTTAGCTTACCTGCCCAAGAGACGTCTGAAATTACGGCATGGGTCGGCGTCTGTCAAGCATACGTTGTCCGTCTGTCAACATTTGCTATGTTCGATTTCTTTTTCAGAATGGCTAACACAGTTTGGATGAAACTTGTTACCATGTTTATAAAGACATACTCTAATATATATATATATATATATATATATATATATATATATATATATATATATATATATATATATATATATATATATATATGATGACTTCCCCAACAACGTTGCAACTTTCACAGCAACCAGATGGAAACCCTAGTTTCAATTTCTTCCCCCAGGGCGGCCGAGCCATGTTGAATCAACCTGAAATGTTCCGTTAGTCAACTTACATCAAAATTGTTTCTTGGGTAGCTTCCTGGCAACGGTGTGGCTTCCAAAGCAATCTGATGACCAAACCTATTTTTTTACTTTTTTTCCAGCATGACTTGGCAAATCAGAGATGAGTCGTAAAACATTGCCATATAAATTGTGTTCTGGGTAACGTTGTGGCTTTCATAACAACCAGGTGAAAGATCTCATTCCGACTCTTTTACCAGAACCGTTGAGCCAGTTTTAAAAAGAAATGGCAAAAATATTCTTTTGGACACGTTTTATTAAAAGTTTGCTCGGAATGGTTTCTTTGACTACACTGTAGCTTCCATAGCAACGAGGTGGACAACTTTGTTTTGACATTCTTTCTCAGAAAATCTGAGTCTGTTTCCATTCAACTCAGCAGAATGTTCCTTAAGACATACCGTGGGTGACACTGTCTCTTCGCGTAAATGTGAGAATATATCAATATTTAACACCTAAAAATCGCTCTTAGGAGCCATTGTGCGTTGCATTATCCCAAAGTTAAAATTAGTACTAGATGTATTTTTCCTTCAATCAATGAAGCAAAACTAGATCCAACCACTCGAGGTAACGAAACAAACCAAAATGGGCATCCTTAAAGAATCAAATATCCGTTTATGACAACATATGACAACTTATGGGGCATCAATGGCTCGCAAACATAAAGATCGGGATTCCTTTTGTGCAAAATTACCCGACAATTGGTGAAATTAACCATTAAATCAGACAAATGCTCAAGTTTTAAATGTGGTTAAACACTAATACACATTACGTTGTTTTTAAACGGTTATAGCTGTATGTATAAATGCTCGCGAATACTAATTTTCCTTGGATAACTAGGTTGCTGAACTTCAAATCTTTCAAAGTCACAAATCTTGAACTTAGCACATACTGTTCATTGTGCGATTATCAGTAAATATCACATCGTATTTAATAAGAAAAAGAGCTCTGTCGTTCACGGCACGATGCATATATTATTTCAAAATTGTTCCGATTTGTGCTCTTCGATCATAAAAAATATCTATCGAACTAACTTTCAAACTGATGTGAATCCTTAAACGGTGTTTGACTTTTCAAACCTCATGTTATAGATAAACCAGTTTTTGTATGTGTCACAAATATGTGCACGTATGAGGTAAATTGCGCTATCATTTCAAAAAAATGCCTCGAGTGTAATACAGTGAATACATATGTTCAATTTTGTACATTTGCCAGATTTCCCGCTATTGTAACATCTTAGGTGTTTCTCACCAACCTATATGAATCTTACTTATAGCGAAGCCATATTGTAATCATGTGATCTAAGTAATCCAATATTGGCGAGATGTGTATTAATCAGGATATTTTTCTGTTGGCGGAAAGGCCAAAGATGTTGTGAGTTCTTTTGCCTTTTGTTATTGAATGTTATGTGGAAATGAGATAGGTATGTTGCTTTCTGCGATAGAGATATTGCCGCTTGTATTGTATGTTGCTTATGGGAGTAATGATATTTATTTCCTTGCTTATGGAAGTAATGATACTTATTTCCTTGCTTATGGGAGTAATGATTTATTTCCTTGCTTATGCGAGTAATGATATTTATTTCTTTGATTATGGGAGTAATGATATTTATTTCCTTGCTTATGGGAGTAATGACATTTATTTCCTTGCTTATGGGAGTAATGACATTTATTTCCTTCCTTATGGGAGTAATGATATTTATTTCCTTGCTTATGGGAGTAATGATTTATCTCCTTGCTTGTGGGAGTAATGATTTATTTCCTTGCTTATGCGAATAATGATATTTATTTCCTTGCTTATGGGAGTAATGACATTTATTTCCTTGCTTATGGGAGTAATGACATTTATTTCCTTGCTTATGGGAGTAATGATATTTATTTCCTTGCTTATGGGAGTAATGATATTTATTTCCTTGCTTATGGGAGTAATGACATTTATTTCCTTGCTTATGGGAGTAATGACATTTATTTCCTTGCTTATGGTGTAATGACATTTATTTCCTTGCTTATGGGAGTAATGACATTTATTTCCTTGCTTATGGGAGTAATGATATGTATGTCCTTGCTTATGGGAGTAATGATATTTATATCCTTGCTTATGGGAGTAATGATACTTATTTCCTTGCTTATGGAAGTCATGATATTTATGTCCTTGCTTATGGGAGTAATGATATTTATTTCCTTGCTTATGGGAGTAATTATATTTATTTCCTTACTTATGGGAGTAATGATATTTATTTCCTTGCTTATGGGAGTAATTATATTTATTTCCTGCTAAGGATGATAATTCTACATTAGTAAAAGTTTGCATTTTAACACAAGCACTATTTTGCTTTCTTACGTGACTTTTATTCTTTAAAAATATGTTAATGTATTTGTTGTCTGTGCTTTACGTCTAAATCTACATTCATCTCCGAACAATTCCAGGATCTACTTATTTCATTAATTGCCACAAATAAAAGCAAGAGGCGGTATGTATTTTGTTCTTTTCTAAAATGTTTGCATTCTTTAATATTGACGTTTGCTGTGCACAATCTTTCGCAGAGGAACTAGTATAGTTTGTGAAGACAAATTTCAGTCAATGTTCTGTTGCATTGTAATTGTCTTTACTCGATTTCAAGCCAGTCAATGTTCTGTTGCATTGTAATTGTCTTTACTCGATTTCGAGCTGCCTTTATATTACTGAACAACGTTCGTTTACATTTCATAGTCATGTTAACAAATATTTAAAAAATTGATTTCCTTGTATGAAAGTTTTTCTTTCGGCCCCTGTGAGTAATTTCATTTCCTTTAGTCACCGCCGCATTTGGTCATTTTTATATGCTTTCCAAATCCCGTTTGGTTCATGCAATAGATAGAACCCAAAGATTATTTCTTTTTCATTACTACTGAGAAAAGAAAATAGTGCCAATGCAATAATTGTTACACACACACACACACACACACATATATATATATATATATATATATATATATATATATATATATATATATATATATATATATATATATGAGAGAGAGAGAGAGAGAGAGAGAGAGAGAGAGAGAGAGAGAGAGAGAGAGAGAGACTTATAGTGTTATATTCCTGAGAAGGTGAATATGAAAGTTGTAGTTCTTGAGCCTGTACGGCTCACATAGTTTAGTTTGATACATATGATTTTAGGTGTACGCAATTCTGGTCTCAGTTTCTATTCGCGAACTATAATTTTGTCAACGTCCACAAAAACTATCAAGCAGCTCCCTGTTTACCATCTTCCAGTGTTATATCCTGTGTCATGATTTACCAGAGGCTGTAACGTGAAATCAGGACCCGTATTCTTCAAACCTTTTGAGCAAGAAGCTCAAGCTCAAAGTCTCAAAATGTTGACAATTATACCTAAAAATTTGAATTAAGCTAGAATAGCAGAACTTTCAGATTATTCTTTACTAGGGTCCCTCTACTTGAATGCTTAACTTCCATGTCGTAGGTACCACCAATGTAGTATGTCTGAAACTGATGCTTTTCGTTTGCGCTTGAGTTTCGAGAATACTGAGCCAGGTTTGTCTTTGATTTGTTCAAAGAGTAGTTTAGAAATTGAAATATAAAGGAATGTGTGACGTTTTCTTAGATCTAAAATCAATCATGTAAAGTACATCAGAAATTTACCACTAGGTACCTTTCTATAGGAAAAACAACAAAGAAGACTGTTAGCATATTAAAGTTTAATAATGTTAACTCAAAATTGAAACATTATATAGCTACTAAATTCAACAGCAAATGCTTTTAAAATTTCGAATTCATATTCTAAAAATAGAAGTGAAGTACGGTCTATAAAAAAGTAGCACAAACCACGTTTCATTCTAAAATATCTTCCACTGACAGCAATAGCACTTTAAAAAGAACATGTTTCATATTTATTGACTGGAAGATCATTTGCATGTACAAACATATCCCAGAAGTTTGAAATAAGTTTAACATTACTACAGTGAAAGAATTTAACAGGAATATATCGCAATCTCCCTGGAGTCAAGTTTTTCTATTGACATGAAAATACAACTTCGGTTTTGAGGCGGTAGCCATTTTAAAACAAATATGTCTGAAGACCTTCTCGGTGCGTATTAAACATCATTTCCATGCACAATTTGAACGGAGGTTATAGAAAAGTTTAAACTCTTTTTTTTTTTTTAAACTAAAGAATTTATGAATTCATTTCTCTTAAAAAAAGGAAAGCCTAAAACTGTCTCCTCTCCTTATCTTGGGGAGCTACCGTATTTAAGAAGAAGAACAATGAAACATTTTAATATTTTCTCTCCTTATCTTGGGGAGCTACCGTATTTAAGAAGAAGAACAATGAAACATTTTAATATTTTCTCTCCTTATCTTGGGGAGCTACCGTATTTAAGAAGAAGAACAATGAAACATTTTAATATTTTCTCGTAAATCCGAGAAAGCTAAACATAAAACTGTTTTAGAATTCTTGTACAAGAATTCATTTGATTAAAGTCAATCAGATTTCCGAAGAATAATTGACTAGAACACGCGAAACCATGACAAGGAATAATTTATTATTGACATAAGTAAAATTCGTTGCGAATATGAATATGAATTTTCAAATCATATTCCTCTAAACATGTAGATGTAGATGTATCATTCCTTTAAAATATACATCTAATGTTGCATGGATATTTGCTGAATATGTATTATGAGGAAGCTAACTTTACAGCTATTGTTGGAAGACACGTACACGTGATTGGAATTTCTTCCATAACAGGTTCATACTTATATACGCCATTTTGACATCCAGTTTTTCTCAGAACACGGGTGTACGTGGATACCGGACGACATCGGTCAAATGACAATTTTGTAGTGCCCTGGCATCTGTCACAACGACATCTCGCGTGCACGATATTTGTGGGTCTCCTGTTTGAGTCATGCTGCATCTCGTAGTAAACTGAACAGGATCTGTACTTGTCTGAGAAAATACTTCCACTGTCATGTTTGTCTGACCATTCACATTTCTTTGATCCATAGAGGTGTCGATGTTTAATTTTTATGTACCTGAAATCCATGAAAGCACACCTAAATTAACAAAATGGACTTAACTTTTAGTGACGGTTTCGAAAACATACATTTAATTTAGAATAATAGTGCCATTTTTTCTTCTTTTGTTCACTTTTCGTTCGTCACAGTTACCATTGACAGTAATGTTTCAACGCATTTGAATACATGTAGGTTATTTAATTGTCATCGCATCCTTTCACTTTATCAGGGAAAGAGTCGTGTTTTTATATGTAATCTGTCATCAATGAATTTCCGTTCCTTCATTTTTGTTTACCATAAACGGCTTTAGTTGTAAGACAATTTACATAACCTGGAAACAAGACCCTAGCTCTGTAGATCGGGCTCGTATAATTAAGATTACTTTAACAATCAACTCGGCCAGGGCTTTTTCACTGTTGGATAAAGATTTGAGATCCCCCCCCCCCCCAGCAGATGAAACGAAGTTGTACAAAGCCTTCTATACTTTGTTTCTAATTTCCTATTCTGAGTATCTGCAAAATTAAAAAGCATTACGTGTCATTAATTTCGTTCATTTGAAGAACCAGGTTCTTCATATCAGGCAGCATCCAGAATGACCAGTGTATGTTTTCTGTTTCAACTTCCTGCTGGTGATGCAGTTCCCCATCACTGGGCTCCACACATTCTTCTGCATGGGACGATGCCAATATCAGGATAAGGGAGAGGCAAGAAACATTGACAAGCCAGGTAAGTGTTCTTTCCATATCTACAAACAGATGATTAAATATGAGCAAGAAAACTATTCAGTTAAACTCTGGGTTTATCATTGGCATCTGTCGACAAATTGTTTTTCTTTTGACAGGCATAGTCAAAATCTACTCAGAAAGAGCAATTAAAGCAAACGGCGCAATTTTGACCGGTCTTTTATTTCATATTACTAAGAGTTAACAGCTTAATTAAGGAATCCACGTCATTGAGAATAAAATGTATAAATTGCAGTTGGAGGAATATTATGAAATATGCGCATGTTCCAAATTTGTACAGCAATGCATATTAGTTCCGTGTAGGTTTATTTTATGTTTACAGATATTATATCTTTTAGCCGTCACAGGAAAAAGAAAGGTAGAACACAAACCATTTTATGTTAATAGTCAAAAATTCCTTTTTCATGCATAAAATTGCACAAGTCACGTAGGACTGGTGACATATTTTGTTTTGCAGTTAAAAGTTTTCTATCTCCTGTAGATCTGTGAGAGAGAGAGAGAGAGAGAGAGAGAGAGAGAGAGAGAGAGAGAGAGAGAGAGAGAGAGAGAGATTACCTTTTCTTTGCTATTATTGTGATCAGGGTTCTTGAGATTCCTATGCACTATAAACTCAAAGAGGTATTCGGATTTATATACCATTCCAACGTTTGACCAATCCCTTTCGAAACGGACATGAAGATGATTATTTTAGATCGGAAGTATGAGCTAGTACCAATAATAGTAAACATTTTCCCAGGAATTCCAACTCCACGTGTCCAGTCCAGTGTTCAAAGGTGTGGACGAGACCATAGTAAACCAATCTGCTAATTCTCAATTTTTTCACCGGTTACGTGCAATGAAAGATTTAAGAAAAAAATGTTTTAAACGAGCATACAATTGTATCAAATATCAGGTGTAGTCACGTTCTCGGGTTCATTTCACTTTGAAAACGATACTTTCATCCATATATCCAACAATGATCATGCAAGGACCAGGATGATGCATTCCATTCTGATAAACAAACTTTAACACAATAAATATTCATAAATATGCACATTTAATAAGTGTAAACATGTTGCTCTATTTATTCTGATAAACATCTTATTTATATCTGTATTTCCGAAATCGAGTATTTCTGAATAAAATCGAGTGTCTAATTTGAAATTTTTTTAAGAATTAACGTCATTGTCGCTAAGTCAATACTTTTTCGCAAAAATGCTGATTTGATTTCAAGAACTGGCCAAGCTCTATTTATTGTAGTCTATATACGTATATATTTGACTCTCCATAAGGCACAGTTTTAACTAGTGGTCAGTATATTGTGACAACACTAAAAAAAAGGGTGCTAACTATTTCGTTCTTCGATTATTATGTAACAAAACAAGGTGGGTGCTATTTGTATTTACCTCTTCGTTTATAGCTTTGTTGGATTTTAGTGATTATTTGTTGATTATGGGGAGTCAGTGTTGGGAAGATATTTCTCAAACCGAATAATTAGCCAATGTCTAGGAGCGGACGTCATAATGTACAGTAGTCCCGAGACTTTATGTAGCATGGATTAGTTTCGTAAAATGGACTCTCCGTAATTTCCTAACATGAGGAATTCTCGGGATATTCTAATGAATAAATGTTTAGTAATTTGAGATAGGAATAATTATTTGTATTAGGTGTTTGGGTCGTATTTTGTGGTGCATAGCGTAGAGTACCAACATTCGGCATGGAAAGGCTTACGGATGAGTCATACAAATGTGAAACAAGAAAACCCATGCAATTGTGAAATTAGAGTTTCGTGATGTGTGGTCATTAGAGGAAAATTATTTATAGTATTTGAGCGTTTAAGAACCCTTCAGTTGACAACGACTGTTGTCTTGAGGTCCTTGGAAATAGGGGAAACAATGGACTTCAAGTCACGCTCGCACAGGTGTTTGATTCTCTCGGTAGCAAGACCTTTTGTGTGTAACAATATTAACACTATAAACCTTTAGTCGACTCCAAATCTTACAGAAAATATTTTGACCAATCAAAAAGCAGCATTTGTACATTTGAACTACCATTTCCATATCTGGAGTAACATCTATTCGAAATGTTGAGTAAAGTTTCATGACGTAGGGTCCGAGACAATTTATAAGGATTAATATGATTATTGTGAATTTGCACATTTGATTTAAATTTTTATGTGGAAAAAATATAGTGCTGTTAGAAACCGCAAATGGAAAATGTTTGGCAATAGATGTTTATTGTACAAACAGCTAAGAGAGTCACAGAGTAATTTATTGACTCCATCCAGGCCTTTGAATTACGCAATGAATATTGCCTGAATTTTTCACATAGGCAGGCAAACAGATATTTTCTGATGTAGATTACCCATCAGTTAAGATGGAATCTGATAAATATTGTTCGGTAACTTTCTATTTGGGACATTGTACATATCAATCAAACAGGTTTTGCTATATTATGAGATGTTCTCATATTTTAGATGAATGGATTTTACAATCTTGAAATCACATATGTTGCCAATGTTTCCAAAATTATATTGCGGGAAACGTAAAAAGATAAATGACAAGTAAAATCTTATATTTATTTGCCCGATTTCGGTTGACGCCCAATATTGACGTATAAAAACATATAACCTTAGTTTTTTAATTTTGTTTTACTTTTAGTACCGCTCATCTGTAGCTTCTGATACTTTGACATAGTTACAAATAGTTTTTCTGCCTTTATTTGGTTATATTTACTCACTGTGTTTTGTTTTGTATTCTAAATATACTAATTTTTCAAACTATGTTAATATTACTTTTTCCACTCTCAAAAACGTGCTACTTTTGGGCTCAATAAGAGGATGATTGATGATTCTTAGCAAGTTTGTAAACTACTTGGGGGAGGGGGGAAATGATGGGTACATAAAAATAGGAGAGTAAGCAAGAGAGATCATTGTTTGCAATTGAACTATAGTAGTTAAATTTCAAACTATTGAAAAATAAGCTAAGGCAAATAAATGGAGATATGTGATAACTGCAAAACAGAAAAAGGCGAAGCAAACGGAGAAAAGTGCCACAAAATACAAGTGATGTCAGGATTGCACACAAAAACTAAGCTCTGATTCTCTATGGCATTTTATCACAGAGCGGAAATCATCGGCAATGACACATTTAAATGCAAATCATTTATGAAGGGTGGTATTTATTCCGTCTTTGAACAATTTTCAAAAATATCAAAGGATTAGGAATTTGTACGGGGTTGATTTTGGTCCTCACGCATTTCATAAGACTGAATACGTTGTAATAAATCAATAGAAAAGGTACCTGCTACGTTATGTTTACAATTTCTTAACTGTGGCATTTAAATTTAGACTGGAATAAATAGATTAAATAATTCATGTCATTAGTATATACATAACATGAAAATAATTTAATAACTCGATTCACAAACTTCGAAAAAAAATAATCTTGTTTTATTTTTTAGGACTGACTTATTACTGCTTCCTTGCTGCAGGGGTATAAGGCCTCTACTACAGACCTCAACTACTAATAGTATAGGTTCGACTGCCCTCATAGGCGTGCAAACATTTCTTTATTATTTGAGCACACATGCACCCTCTCATTTAGTCGTCAGCCTTTAGTGAATTGTAAATTGGGGGTATGACATTAGATCGGTGCCAAGGCACTTGAGTGTAGATTTATTCAGGGTGCAAATCATGCAAAACTACCAGTGCACCATAATCATCTGAATATCCCTTTTTATGCTAGAAATAGACCAGATAAAATTCCCATTCTCTTGTATGTTTTTTTTTTTTTTTAAAAGGGTTATGTTAAACCATACACTTATCCCTTCCAAACTAGAAAATAATTGAAACATTACTTTCTGATATCGACATTGTCGTAACAATTATGATATATGTATATCACTTCTTTGAAAACTGAAGAATTAATCACAATAGAGCTTATTAAGAACTAATTTTACATTAAATGGCAAAAGAAAAAGATATCTTAGGTACATATACCATGTTCCGAAATTGCTTTATCGTATGGTGATATCAGTCATCTTTGACAGCAAAATAAACAAGATAAGAAGATCAAAATATATTGAACTGAAATAGTTGACTAAGCAATCTATCTACACATTACACAAACAAGCGAGAACAAGGTTTTCATACAAAAGACTTTTTGTAAATAACGTTGATTCCCATAGCAGTCAGATTTTGTTGATATGCAAGCATATGAGAAGGATAATGACGGATATAATTTTATTTTCACTGTGATATTTTTCTCCAAATATGTATGGGTCGAGAAAGTGAAGTCGAAAAGAGGGATGATATACATGTTAGAAGAATAAACCGAGCCAGGACTTGACCAGTAAAAGAGACAAAGAGCTGTTATCGAAATAACAATTATTTTTTTGTGCAAAATATAATGAATACAGATCTACTCTATCATGAAAAATGTCTGACACTTACTTACACAATGTGATTCAGACACATAAAGTTCTGAGCTGGTACACAATTGAAACCAGTCAAAACATATTCCAATAACGGCCTACGCATGTACTAGTTTTACACATGCTATTGCTAAATTTATATGCTCTTACAACAGAAAATGTTTACATGTTGCCTATTCAACCATATGAAATTATCTTGTACACATAGCAAGTATAAGCTTATTCTATTCACCATTTTCATTTTTTTACTATAATACAAAATTTAAACTTCATAATAGCTTGTCGGTTCAGATGAAGTACAGCTGTAAACTGAAAATACATTTATCCGAATATATCAAAGAAAATAAAATTGTGAGTGCATATACGTTATCTTTTCCATTTATTTGTGGAAGGATACCTTGTTGAAGGTTACCTAATGTGTGGCCGCTACCGTGTAATATAATATTATGTGTACTCCTCAAATCAAGCGAGATAAAATGGTGATCCGTGAAGACATTGTTAATACTTAGATGACTGCAATCTCCAGTCCTGAAGAAGAGCAATATGATACATTGGACAATGGTCTGTCAGGATCAGGAAGTCAAGTGGTATTATATATTTCTTTCCGTATATTGAGTACTAAATAAACAAGAATAATAGCTATTAGAGTAATTTTTTTTGTGATGGAGCTGATTGAGAAATATGTAAAACAAAGTTTAGATTTAAAAAACAAAAACACAAACTGAGTCCTTTTTGGTAGATGTATGTATAGATCTCTGGTTATAGAATCCTAACAATTTCGAGTTGTACCTAGTTATGCACACTGTGCAATTATTGCTCGGAATAATAAGAACTTTTGAAGCTCTCGATATCTATACTTTCTTCATTGTTCTTAATCGAAGTGATTCCGTCTGTTACTTTGACCGTATACATTTCAAGATTGTAAGAACCATCGGGAATTAAAAGTCCTTCTTTCATCCTTGTCGTTCATGTAATAAAATATACTGTTATTTATTTCATGTGAAACATTTTAATGACCACCAACATAATAGATTTTCTGTAATGAAATGGAAAGCTTGACATTTCTGTTATCAATTGGATTTGTAAAATAGATTTCTTTTCAGGTGATCCTTCTATTTTAATATAGCTTTTCATTTACGTAGCGTAAATTACAATAGCTAAGCTTCAAACAACTAAAAGATACAGATTTATCATTTCAATTGTATCATTTGCTTCCGTTATCATGCTAAACTTTCTGTTTGCTGTAAGCTCTCACAAAAAGTATTTGTCTTTTAATTTTTTTCCCTCCTCATTAAAATCTTTTGACCGCCTCAATATTTTTTCTCCTTGCATCTGCTGTACTATCAAATGAAATTCCAATTGATTTATTTCATTATCGCTTATGAACCAACTCACCATATGATCAATGCTGTTTAGCTTACTAATGCAGAGGTCACTATCTCATCGTGTTTTTCAAACTTTGCTGTATATAAACTTTTCCTTGAAATCTTTCACAACAAACCCCAGTAAAGTTGCACAAACCCGCTAAAACCTAAATGGATGATAGATCTTTTAGCTATTACTGCGAGTCGTAAACTAGCAACTGCAAAATCCACCCTACTTGAACTAGAAGCCACACTAATCTCTACCCAGTTAAACAATGTATATGCTGCTTTTGTATTTCTTTCTGACACCTTTGTAACGTTCGTTCTCTTTAAACAATTAATTCCTAATTTATTTTATCTTTTGCAACCTAATATCAATACAGTAGTCTCTCGGCAGTGTAGGATACAAAGTTGGTGAAACGGGCATTTTCTCACAGATTTATATTTATAAAATAGATAGCTTAGATACAGGATTTGAAACAAAAATTTTACAGAATTTTTGAGCGGTTCGGGTATGTGTTTAAATGTGACTGTATTCTTCTGTTTGTTTTTCAACCCTCAAATGTAATTATCCTTAGGTCTTGAGGTTCTTGCTCGTGCTATTTAATTATCTAATTATTTCTTCTGGCCCCATCCGGTGTGCTATCAAATAGTGAATCGTAAACTGACTCAATGAAATTTTAAAAAATCAACTTTTTGACCTCTTTGTCTGCTGGTAAACCTAATAAAATATGTACATTTATTTTTCTTTAAAAAAATGCCATGACGAAATGTAAAGGCTTTATTTTAGTTACATGCCAAATAGTGTTAATTCTCTTGTTTGTCTTGCTTGCCATTTATTACTGTGAAAGATCCCAACATTTCTGAAATTGTATTTGCCGGTTCGTTTGGTACAGTAACTAATTTAATTGGTTGTTCTTAAGGTGTTTTGTCAGGTATAGCAACTTTTAAAGTGCAGTCAACTGTACTGTTTGCATACATCAACACCCGACGCAAAACAACAATACCATAACCTGTCCAGTAATACATTTTGTTTGAGATACGCAAACTTGTATCATTTCCGTCATCATGTGATGCTCATTTTTTTTTTTTTTTTTGGGGGGGGGGGGATTTTTTTTTCTTGCTGCTGTTTTAAATCTCTCTGCTGTTAATCTTTTAAATCTATGTTAACGTTTCCCAAGTTATTTACCAAGTTCAACTCAACGCGGATTCTTCCTTCTTTGAAAAAGTTGCATTCTTTGGTGACTCGTCGATCCAAGATTCTTCTTTCATTTGATTTTGGCTATCTTATATTTCTTTGAAATGAAAATGTAATGTAAAAGCTAGTTTTTAAGCTTGCTTGCATATTAATCTAGACTGGTCTTGCGGTAATAGCAGTAGTAAACTTTGAGTATTTTAAAGTTCATTGAAAATGAAAAGTTAAATATCAATAATGGATATTAAAATGCAAAAATGGAAAGTACTCTTGACTGAACTTTATAATGGCAATGGTAGTTGGTAAACTTTACATACGGTTTTTGCGGTTTATTATTATTTATGTGAATCTGATTGATCCAAATAAGCCAATGAAATCCTTACGCAGTATTCTCAATATTGGTTGGCTGCGATCGTGGCAATTTGCCCCGCCCCGCCTTCTGGAACCATTTTAGTTTACAATTAACAATATAGTGGTCGTCTTTCCAATCGGTACCCGAATGGACACTAGGACACAGCAGGTGACTATCACAAAAACGAACAGTAGTGGTTACGTATGTCGGAATATGACTCATTTACCCTACATAGAATTCTCCGAATGCCAAACTAAAACTAGAACATCAGTACACCCACTGGACATTCGCCTGGTTAAACCAAAAATGTGTTGGAACCAAGAAAATCTATCACGCTCTCTAACACGGACATGCTGAGTCTATGCAGAGAAATGCCCATCAGCCTATAGGAGTAAATAAGCTCACCTCTCTTATGAAGAGAATGTGGACACGTTCTGGTCTCTCAACTGACAAAAAGTTATTAAAACACAGCATTCTTCCAAATCAAATAATGCAAATATCCGGTCACAAAAACATTCAATCTGAGAGTCACTACAGATCCATATGAATGCAAACCGGCAGCGGCATAACACCTTTAGATTTAGTGCAATTTCTGCATCCAGTAGTCATCCCTTCACACGAATATCCAACAACGGGAATGCTTTTCTTCTGCAGTATCCAATACTGCATCTGTGGCGAGTGTCCATGGTGGAATCGACACACTTTTCGGTGGAAACATTGTCAACAGTCTCATCGAAATCCGTGTAGATGGCGCCTCAAATATTCTATGTGATCTGACCCGAGTGAACTATGTGACATCACACAGGAATTTTCTTCGGAGATCCAGTGTTGAAAAATGTTGTCTGTGTCAAATGTTCTATTGATTTGAAAGGACAGTTGTTCTTGAATTATAATTTGTAAAACAAATCTGCTCTTAACTATTAGTGGTTATTGAATTGTGCATTATTGCTTCAACTCGAGTCTAGAGTTTTTTTTTTTTTCATGCGCAAGAATTGAACATGCAGCTTCTGGGCCGGAATTAAATGCAATGCCGAAAATCATTTTCTTCTTCTTTCTATCTAGACTCTTTCCACTAAAAATAAAAAACTATGTGATGAACAGAACCACAAATGAGTAATGATTCAAAGCTAAATTTATGAAAATCGTTGAATAATTTCCAGCTTTACATCGCCAAGACTCGTAAAAGCTGGAAATTTTTCAACTCGTTTCATAAATTCAGTATTAAATCATCACCCATATGAGTGCCTCTATCTCCGTAACACTTCAGAGCGTAACATGTTTTTAAAAAAAAGATTTTAATCATTGTGAGTTTACCTGTAGAGTGTAAGAGGTACTGTATGTGTGACACTGAATATCGAATAGAAACAGGTCATGTAAATTAGGTCACTGACAATTTGCACGATTCATGAAGAAAACTATTTTTAAAAAGTTAATACTTTAACCTACTGTTTTTAATTTAAAGTTCGTTTTTATGCATTTTTAGATTGGACCTCTTCATTGATTAAATAAATTGCATTTTTAGATTGGACCTCTTCATTGATTAAATAAATTGCATTTTTAGATTGGACCTCTTCATTGATTAAATAAATTGCATTTTTAGATTGGACCTCTTCATTGATTAAATAAATTGCATTTTTAGATTGGACCTTTTCATTGATTAAATAAATTGCATTTTACAGTCTTGATATATTTTAGGATCTGTTCATTCTGATGGGGGGGGGGGGGGGCGGGGAGAAAAAGGAAGAAAAATGAAATAGGATTAAATATTGAAATACTTGTCTGAATAAGATACATAAGAACAGGTATGTTTCCTGAATGGGGAAAAAAAGTAGTTCCAAAAGTGGTATCGCCACTGTGGCTATATCAATTTCCTCCCAGCTCCCACTGATATATTTCAATATAGCATTATGAAATATATAAACATTTGCAGTTATCACACATCTCCATTTATTTGTCTTTTTTGATTTTGCTCCATTAGTTTATTTGTTAAATAATTTGGCTGTAGTTCATTGTCAATACTAATGATTTCTCTTTCTTTCCCTCTATTTTTTTTTTTTTTAATTGAAAAAATCTTTCTTTTTTTTTACTTTTCAGTAGTTTGCGGTTTGATTGAGAATGATCAATAATCCTACTAACTATTGCTTTTAAAGACTTTTCATTGCAAGAAGACAAAAATAATATTAACAATCTTGTTCCACACATATCTATAACTTACTACCTGAATGACCAACAAATCAAGAGAGATTCATAAGGCAGGATAATTCCTTTTTGATTTTTTTTTTTAGTTTTTGAACTTATATTACATCAAAAAACTTTATGTCCGTCACTAATACTTACATTTCAACAATTTGACTGATTTTCCAAAGTCTACAGTTTAGAATTAATACATTTTTCTAATATATTGCTGAAATATACATAACCTTGGTTACTAAAAGAAACCGCATCCACCTACCCATCACCCGTTGTGCCAAAGGTCTTTAGTTTATATAAAATAATAGTAAATACGAAAAACAGTGTGATATAGAATGCTGATAAATATTTGGAGGATAATGGACAAAATTGGGTACCATTCTATTTTTGACGTTTGTACGCAAGTCTTATTTTGATTAGCATTACTAGATGGAGAGACGAAAGTAAAAAGGTGGTATTTATTGTCGTTGGATATGAGAACAGACAAACTGGTTTCAAGAAGATGTTCTATGGACCAGTTAAGGTACAACAGCACGTAGAAACATTGCTCGGGTTAAGATACAAAAATCAAGGTCATGTTTGGAGTCGTTGAGATCGAGGTCCTAATGGGTTGACATGTTCAACCTACGGCTTCATAATTTGATCCCTTTTTTGAATCATCTGACTTTCTTTTAAAATTTTATTCTGCTGATAGAACACACATTAAGGTCAGTCTAATTCAGACACACGTGATGTCAGCGAAAACAAGCAGAAATACTAAAAATTGAAGATGGGCAATAGTATTATGGTAATCGTCACTTACGGTATACTTAGCTTGAATATCGGCAGTAGTATTGTTGTCATCCTAAGATATTGTATACTTAGCTTGAATATCGGCAGTAGTATTGTTGTCATCCTAAGATATTGTATACTTAACTTGCAGATAGAAAAAAGTATTATGGTCATTGTCAGTTACGATGTACTTAACTTGCAGATAGACAATAGTATTATGGTCATCGTTAGTTACGGTCTACTTAAGTTTCAAAGGAAACAGAAATATGGAACAGAGCCTTTATTTGGTATTGAAATCCCAGGTCACAGGCAGGCGGCATATGAGAACAACGTAATGCTTATATATATATATTAGGTGCCAATGTGTGTGGAGCAGTGGTTCCCAAACTTTTTTGATCGCGACCCTAAATACAATCTTTTGCGACCCAAAATATTATAGGGTCGCGATGACATTTGGGTCGCTACCCGGGGTTTGGGAACCAATGGTGTAGAGGATAGTTATTAAACGTTTTAGGGTATAAACAGATATATTACAAAATAGGGTGTGCATTACTATCGTATGATGTAAAACACAACGTAAACAGTACATTATGAAAAACAGTTTTTGTAACGTATTATGTATATACTTAAACACAAGAACACACACGCACATGTACATATAAGTACACAGCGCCTAATGCATACGTATACCCATATACATTCATATACCCATACATACACTTACACACATATGCACATGCAAATATATATGCACATACACAAATACATGTATGTGTATGCATATACACATACATACACGTATCTTATTGTATCTTCAAGCCATGATTCCGGGATAAGACTTGTCTCAAGTATGAAATTGAAAAAAGGGATATAGATAGGCATTAGTAAATTTGATATGTTAGTAGTTGTATGTAGGTAACTGGGACAGAAGGTGGCACTCTGGGGCAGTAACGGGAATTTAACATGGATGGGGCACTCTGGGGCAGTTGGGGCAGTTGGGGCACTCTGGGGCAGGTGGGGACACTCTGGGGCAGTGGAAGGGGAACTTGGGCGGATAGAATGAAAGGGGATAGAATAGACACATACACCAAACACACAGTGGAAAGGCAATCACTGGAAAAATTAATCTTTTCTTGAAAAATGGGTGGCCCTGAAAAGGGCCGTTGTTTTTTTTCTTTGGTTTAACATTGGCATCTCCTGGAGGGTTGTCTTCTTTTTCGGAGACTTCTACGGACTTCCGGTCCGTAGATCAAGACCCTCTTCAGACAGCCTTGTCTCTCCACATAAATCCGACGTTTCCAGATGGTGGTCTCTGTGATTTTCGTAACAGCCCATGAGGCTTTGACATACATAGGGAATGCTGGGTCAAACAACATCCCCGAGATGATAGTCGATGATTCCACACTTGTCCACATTTTGTTTTTTTCTTGGAGTGGTCTTGGAGAAAAAAACCGGTGAAGCTCTACGAGACAAGCGGTCGTATATATACCCTACGAGTGGATTGAAATGAATCGAAATCAACTACCAATCCAAACACGCGTTACAAGCGGGTCGGTTTTTCTTCCAATGGAAAGAGAGTAGGGGTGTGACGTCATTTGGGGTATAAAGGCATCACAGCGTTCGTAGGGATTTTACTTTTTGGACAGCCTAAGTATGACGGAGACCGGAAATACAATGTATTGGAGTGAGCCTGCAACGAATGGTGTGCTGAACTTCCAACCGGAAGATTTTAATTTAGATTTTCTGTCTCAAGAATTTGAGCTTGAAATCACTACGACTGCTGCTGTATCACTTCCCTCTTTGATGCCGGTCATGGAAGATTTTAAAAGGAAGCAACAAGAAGAAATGGAAAAATTTGTTCAGCGACACAAAGAAGCGGAAGAAGTGTTTCTTCAACAAGAAGAGGAAAGGAGAAAACGAGAAGAAGAAATAAGAAAGTTGGAAGAGGAGAAGAGTGAAGAACCACAAGAAGATAGCGAGGAAGATAAAACGGTGAGTCTACTACTCCAAGACATTTTACGTGAGTTAAAGCATCTAAGAAAGTTATATGAATATTCTTTAACTCAACCCAAGAGAAAAAGACCATCACGGACTAAACATACGAAAACCATCACTACTAGTGAGATGCTACCACCACCACCACCACCACCACCACCAGTCACTACTACTACTACCACCAAAGCAGCAGCAGGAGGAATTGGACTGGGTCGTGGAAAAGGATTACGACAATTGAAGTTGATCATGTCAACTCCATAAGTTTGTTTTTAACAAAAACAAACAAACACCCCAAACGGTCCTTTTCAGGGCCACCCAGATCTCTAGAAAGGAAATCAAATTGCCAAAAAATCAAGTAAAACTTTAAATCCTATTCCTTGGTTTATGTGTAAGAGTGCGTGCGTGCGTGCATCCATACTCTAAAAACAAATAACACAAAGACACTTACTTTTTTCCATTCTGGTCTATTCTCATTTTTTTTTTTACAATGAACATCACACCACACTCCAAAAAAAAGTTCATTGTTCACTGTCTGCTGTCTCTCTTGTTCTTCTTGAATTTCTTCACAGGGATCAAGTGTTCTTTTTCTTCATTCTCACTGTCTTCCAGCCGTCTAGCTTTCTTGCTTTTCTTGACGATAGGTTCTTCTTCTTCTTCTAGGTTTGAAGATCCCTCGGCATCCTCCCTCTCTGGTATATTTTCTTCTTCTTTCGGAGGGCACTGCGAAGACCAATGTCCTTTTCCTTTACAATGATAACAGGTATCTTTCCCTTTATCTCTGTTTTGGTTTTGACGTTGTGGACATTCTGGAGCCCAATGTCCTTTCTCTTGGCAGATATAACAAGTATTTTGACTTTTATCTCGAGCGGTAGAGGAGGAGTAGTCCTTACTCTTACTGGTAGTATACTTTCTAAGGACTGTCTGCAAATCTCTCACCAAAAAAGCAATCTGTCTTCTTGACTCTTCCATCTTTACTGTTTGAAAGTTCAATCACAAAGACTGATTCTAAAGGTAAGAAGGTCTCTCTATATATAGGTTCCTGTGTGAAACTGAATCAGATTCAAATCAGACTTCAAGATGAAAAGATCACACCCAATCTATGAGAAAACAGAAGAAGAAACAAAGAGGCCACGACGACAAAGATTTTCCGTGCCGCCTGAAACACCGCTGGCTGAACTGCTAGCTCAAGTTCATGCTAGCGACTTCGAAGAAGAGATGAGTGAACCTGAAACCTTACCACCTTCTAACCCACCCAAAACCCAACCCCAAAAAACCACCACCATCACCAACACCTCTGACCAAGAAAGTCCTACCTTAGCTCCCGAGAATTACTATCGGATTCAAGAGACGCAAAAAATAACCTCTCGAAAATTTTAAACCACAGCCTACACTCACACGGTTCACTTCAAAGACTTCAAGTCCGAAGTACCTCCCGAGAAAGCGGCGGGGTTCATTAGCGAGTTGTGGGGATCTGTGTTACAGAACTTGAAACGACAATGCGGAGCCAAAGAAGACGATCGATTGAGACTGGCCATCCATCACGACAATTTGAAGTCGCCTGTCTGGATCGAGTTCAGCACCCCGGCAGAATTAACACCAGACTAAGTCATGTCCAAAATCGAACACGTTCAACAATCCAACGACAAGTTTACCATCACAGATGGAAAGGCTACACTTTACATGACTCACGTTGCTCCTCCTCGAGGGAGCGGACGAAGTAGGAAAGTGTTACTGGTGGACGACCTTCGAAGTACCAAATTCAGTGTCGTCCAAATCAACAATTTACAAGACCAGATGTGTTTGGCTCGGGCTATCGTGGTGGGGCGAACGTATGCCAACAAGAACGAGAGTAAAGAATGGAAAAGAGCCTGGGAGAGAATTCGAAAGTCGGACAGAGTCCAACAACGAAAAGAAGCAGAACTCCTGTTACGACAAGCTGGTATCCCCAAAGAGACCGTGTGTGGCATTTCTCAAATGCAACAACTTCAAGACGTCTTGGCTCCTGGCTACACTTTGAAAATACACCCTCAAGAAGTGCGCGGAGCTCTGCTGTTTCGAGGCCCCGATTTTCCCTAAGGAAAATATATTCACCTCTACCACCATCAAGAACATTTCGATGCCATCACCAGTATCACAGGATTTCTGGGACACTCTTACTACTGCGAGAAATGTGACAAAGGATTTAACAATCGGGAGCAACATATTCATTGC
Organism: Margaritifera margaritifera; assembly: GCA_029931535.1. Lineage (NCBI taxonomy): Eukaryota > Metazoa > Mollusca > Bivalvia > Unionida > Margaritiferidae > Margaritifera > Margaritifera margaritifera. The sequence goes on from JAQPZY010001492.1 coordinate 1,193,545, forward strand.
GGAGAGAGATGTCGGGGCTGTTAAGCGGACAAACCATGCCTTCCTGAACAACACCACGTCCATTGTGAGACGTGTCGACCCACTTTTGTCAGTCCCTCTTGTTACCAACAGCATCGCGAGACACAAGGACACCAACAAAAATGTGCTTGCGACTTATTGAAATTGTGCTCCACGTGTGGACAGCAGATTCGAACCAACAACCCCAAGGCACACATTTGTGCTGGAAAGAAAAGATGTCCTATTTGTTACCAGATGGTGGATTTTGATCATCAATGTTTTATTCAAAAGTACGACAAGACAGAGAAGAAAGAATTAAAGAAGAACAAGAACAAAGTGGATTTCATCTTTTTTTTATTTTGAATGCATGCAAGAAACAGGCATTCACATTCCCAATTTTTGCGTGGCTCATCGGGCTTGTGAGAAGTGCATTCAAGAAACGATCCATTTTCACTGTCCTCATTGTAGCAGGATTCCAGGAGGACGAAAAAAATTCTTTCGTGGTCCTAACACTCTGTCCCAGTTTGCTGAATGGCTTTTAGACCCTACCGACAACACTTGGAGCGAAGAGGACATTCAACATTACGGAGACTGTCATCGGTATGCGACCGTCATAGCTTACAATTTCTCGGGATACGATGGACAGTTTTTGTTAAATTATTATTTGCGACAAGGTACCGAACGCCCTGAAGTCACCATGAACGGAAACAAGCTCATCTACATGAAAGTGGGCCAAGTCAAATTCAAAGATTCCATGAGTTATTTGGCCATGCCTTTGAGTCGCATGCCAAAAACATTTGGCATGACAGAAATGGCCAAAGGCTATTTTCCTCACTTCTTCAACACGGAAGCTAATCAACATGCCGCCCTACCTCATTTGCCTGACCTCCATGATTACGACCCCGACGGAATGCGCCCCGAACAGCGAGAAGCCTTTCACGCTTGGTACCGCGCTCACCAGTCCGATCCATTTGACTTTCAAGAGGAAATGTTGAAGTGCTGTCGATCCGATGTGGACATTTTACGGCGTTGCTGTGGAAAGTTTCGAGAGTTATTTCTATATCACGGAGACGTCGATCCTTTGAAAGATGCGTGCACCCTATCCAAAGCCTGTTCCTTAGTGTACACCCAAAATTTCATGCCCGAGAACGAACTAGCCATCATCGACTCCAACAAGTCTCTCTTTGCCAGTCGTCAATATTCGGCCAAAGCTTTACGTTGGCTCCATTACTTGTGCCAAAAAGAAGACAAATGGATACAACATGCCAGAAACGGAGGAGGAGAAAAGAAGATTGGATCTTATTCCGTGGATGGTTGGGATTTAGGAAACCCTCACACGGTGTACGAATTTCAGGGTTGCTTGTTTCACGGATGTCCTACCTGTTTTCCTGACCGAGACCTGAAAAGTCCTTATTCAGACTCTACCATGGAACAGTTGTACGAACGCACTTACCAACGACGACTCAAGTTAGAAAGTCAAGGATACCAAGTGGTTGAAATGTGGGAGCACAACTACGATCGACGTTTGAAAACCGATCCTGAATTTAAGAGCATCACCGAAAGTTACGACGCGGCCGACATCGAACCTTTGGATCCGCGCCACAGTTTATTTGGAGTACGAACCAATGCCACTCGCTTGCTGTACAACGTAGACGAATCCAAAGGGGAAGAAATCAAATACATCGACGTGTGTTCGTTGTATCCTTGGGTGTGTAAATATGCTCGATTTCCAACCAGACACCCAGAAATTTTGACAGAACACATCGACGTGCAACACATTCGTCAATACGAAGGATTGATCAAATGTAAAGTCTTACCTCCGACCGACTTGTACCACCCCATCTTACCTCACCATTGCCAAGGAAAACTGATGTTTCCTTTATGCCGTACGTGTGCCGAAACATGCAACCAAGATCACCCCTGTCACCACACGAAGGAAGAACGGTCTTTGACAGGAACGTGGGTTAGCGCTGAATTGTTTCGAGCTCTGGATCGAGGATACCGTTTGTTGAAAGTGTACGAAATCTGGCACTTTCCAACCACATCACAATACCAAAAGGACGACGCCACGAATCATCCAGGCATTTTCTCGGGGTACGTCAACCAATTTTTAAAACTGAAACAAGAAGCCAGCGGCTATCCTTCGTAGTGCAAGACTCCCGAAGACCAAGTCCGATTCAAAGAAGAGTACCTTGACGTCGAAGGCATCACTTTGGAAGACGTGGAAAAGAACGAAGGAAAAAGATCGTTTGCCAAAGTCATGCTCAATTGTTTGTGGGGAAAAATGGCCCTACGACCCATCTTAACCAAGATGGAATACGTTACCGATCCTTATCGCTACTTTCAACTGGTGGACGACAAAAGTGTACTAGTCAAACACGTCGAAATCGTCCGTGATGATTTGATCATTGTCAATTTCGAAGAAGAACCCAAGTTTGTAAAATCTGACAAGTTTAGCAACGTAGTCATTGCCGCCTACGTGACAGCCCATGCTCGTTTGAAGTTGTACGACGAAGCTTTAGAAGTCTTGGGAGATCGTGTCCTGTACTTTGACACCGACAGTTGCATGTACATCCATCGACCCGGTTGCCCACACCCTACCATCCACGGAGATCGTTTAGGAGCCTGGACAGACGAGCACCCTCAAGACACCAGTTTTGCCAGCGGTGACCCTAAAAATTACGGCTACCGATACCGAGACCAAGAAGGTCAATTTCACACCCAATGTAAAGTCAAAGGATTGACCCTCAACTATCGAACCAGCCGAGTGGTCAATTTTGAGGTTTTTAAAAATGCTTTGCTGTCTGGACAAGTGGAAGACTTTCGAGTGCACACGTTAGAACCTCACAAGATCGTACGGTTACCTAATCACCAAATTGTCACTCGCCCTTTACAAAAAGTGTACCAAATCGTGTACCAGAAACGAGTGAGACTTCCAGACCACACCACTTTGCCTTACGGACACGCCGATCTGCAGTATAAAAAAGGGACCAATTGAACAGAAAAGCCAACACCAAGATTGACGATGACTTCAACACCGTGTGATGAACCCACTGCAGACCTCAAGTTGAAAGAATACAAATTTCCCGTGGTCTTGCCTGACTATTGTGATTGTGCCAGTCGATTGAACACATTCAAAAAATGGCCTAAATGGCATGGATTACCTACTTCCAACTCTTTAGCCAGAGCAGGATTTGTCTACTTTGGACAGGGAAACAAAGTGCAATGTTTCAATTGTGGTGTTACCATTCGCATGGACCCTAAAAATTCAGCTATCCTGGAACATATCCGATGGTCTCAAAACTGTGCTTACCTTTCTTTGGCGTTTCCACCGATTACATTACAGTACATTGCGGATGGTACAGTCGACAGGTATAAAAAAGGGATCACTTCCAAGCCAAACCATTCATTGCAAATACAGACGTCAACCGAGCAAGAAGAAAAAAAAGATGAGTGCTTTTGTCATCCTATCACCAAAGATGAATAAGAATACTCATGCCACCCACCCACCAAGGGAGAAATCTAGTGTGAACTCCAAGTGCCATCACGACTTGGAGTGCGATGAGGTGCCATGCGACGAGACGGATTCCGTACGCGTTGACAGCAGCGATCCACACGATCAGACGGATGCCGTACGCTTGGACATCGTCGATGCAGCACCTCACCGTCCCTCTTACGATGCAGGACGACCTTTACTCTTTATTAATCGTACACATAATTGTCATACCTACAGGAGTAAAGAATTGACGATACCTGTAGCTTTGCCTGGTTATTCCAAGTTTGAAAGGTGACTCCAGACATTCCAAGACAAGTGGCCTAAATATCTACTACAAGCAACTACTGCCAAAGCTTTAGCCAGATCTGGATTTATCTACTTGGGAGAAGGAGATAAAGTTCAGTGTTTCAGTTGCGGTGTGAGACTTTACCAATGGGAGCCTACCGATTCAGCTTACATTGAACATGCCAGATGGTCTCCGCACTGTCAGTTCTTACCTTTACTAGCCTTAGAAGAGTACGGGTACGATGAGCCAGATGTCATACCTACAAAGAAGAAGTAACATGTCGGATGATAGTTTACAATGGTACATTCGTGGTTTGCCTTTGGAGTTGCGAGAACGCATTTACAGAGAATGGGTTCAGATACAAGTGAAACGTAAAGAACAGTTACATCCTTTACGACATACATGTTTTAACCATTGGTATCTGAATCTTATAAAAATACTGATTAGTGTCAAGATATTCAAATGGTCAGACATTCATGAAGGACTAGAAGACCACTTTAAGAGTTTGGAGGACACCACCTACAATGTGTCAGTGATCCATAGAATTCGATGGAACGAAGTGAAGGAAAAAAATGTGACCAACAGACAAGAATAAAAAAAACTTTTACTAGAAGTGTCACCTCAAGACGAAACGTCTTTTCGTCGACTGACGTGTAGTACGGTTCTTCTCACTGATCATCTTAGATATCCTTTACCCACCGATTCCATTTGGCTAAAGTGTGAGTATTTTGTCACCAAGAAGACTAGTTTAGAAGATCGCATTCGTGACTTGCCTTCGAAGCTGCGAGTACGCATTTACAAAGAGTTTGTCCAGATCCAAGTGAAACGCAAACTCAAAGTCATTCCTCGATTTTTAAACTATTGCTACTTCCACCGTATCAGAAGCCTGATTCTGGAGAGAAACTATCACCGCTATCGTGAAGAACACAAAAGAGAGTTACTTCTTTCCAAGTCAAATACTTTACCAGAGTACATTCGTGGTTTGCCTTTGGAGGTGTGAGAACGCATTTACCGAGAGTTTGTCGAGATCCAAGTGAAACGCAAACTCAATGTCATTTCTCGATTTTTAAGGTATGCTTACTTCCAAACTGTCAGAAGAAAGATTCTGGAGAAAACCTATCATTGTAGAATCCCGGGAATAGCCTATCACAAAAGAACCTGGATATAAAAACCTACCATGCCTGATCTGTGGTCTTCACTTGTGAAACGGATTCCGTGGAAGGAAGTCAACGATCGTGTTCAGACCTTAGAGGATTATAAAGACTTAATACAAGAACTGTTTCCATTGAATTTTGGACGCTATGCAGTGTGTGTCTTAGTGACTACATTCTTGGATTTCGTTTTCCAGGACATTCGTTGTGGAGTATTTTTGAGGATCAGTGTTTGTCTTGGATTATTTTGGAGGACCCGTGGTTGTTTTGGACCATTTTGACGAACCATAAAAAAAAAACATGACCATTCATGCTTTATCGGTACACGAAAGACAAATTGTACTCAAAGTGTTGAGAGTGGTGATGAAGACGAGTGGGGTACCTCCGTGTGAAGAAGACATTAGTCAAACTTTATCTACCTTTGACACGTTTCAAGAAGTGTGCCTTGTTAGTTGGTTGCACCAACAACTTACCGGTTGGAAAGATGTACGTGACTGGAGAAAAATTGGTTTCGATGTTTGGCTACAAGAAGTACCCCAGTTTGCCAAAGATCTGGCACGTCACTAAGTTTCCAAAAGTGAAATGGGAACCTAAGTAAAAAAAAATGACCTTAGAAACAATCCTGGAAGAAGAACCTGACACAGTAGAGAAAGACCACACCGTTGTTGTCGTCCACATGGAAACACCACAAGAACACACCCCCTTACCGTCAGAGACATTTCATTCTTCTACCACCACCAGAACAAAGACGAGCAGAAGAATACTCCCACCAGTGCCTGTGCTTTCCATTCCTAGGACAGTGTTTTGTTCTTGTTGTACATTGACTTGTTTGTACAGAACTTTAATTCTTTTAGTGGTAGCCTTAATCTTGTACCTGACCATTTTTGCGGTCTGCGTTTTTGTCCTTCATGACTTGTAAAAAATATTTTTGTTTGTTTGTTTTTGAAAAAAAAAAAACGTGTATGAAACGTATAAAATGTCTTGGGTCTTTTGTCTTCTTCTCAAAAATCTTCCTACCTCAGTCATGGCTACATCTTCTTCCTCTGCCTCGTCTGCTATCTCTTCTACTTCCTCTGTGGTCAAAGTGATTGACGAAAAGTTAGATCGTCCTAGTTGGGAAGCTTTGTATCTGCGCCATCCATTTAACATGTTGATTGCTGGACCCAGTGGTTCAGGCAAAACTGAATTTGTCAAACGTTTGATCGAACACAAATCTCATTTGTTCGATCGTCCACCTCAACGCATCGTGTGGTGTTACAAAGAGTGGCAACCGTCTTACACTTTATTGAAAGAAAGTCAAGGAGAAGCCATTTCGTTTGTGGAAGGCATCCCTCGCGAAGACGATGGGATCGTGTCTGACGTGAGTCAAACACATCTGGTCATCTTCGACGACATGTTAGGAGAAGACGAAGAAGAAATTAAACTTTGGTTTACACGAAAAGGACACCATCGAAATGCCAGCATCATTTACATTACTCAAAATTTATTTCAACAAAGTAAAGCCCATCGTACCATCAGTCTCAACACTCATTACGTGGTGTTATTTAAAAGTCCCAGAGACAAATCTCAAGTGCAAGTGTTAGCCAAACAGTTAGGCACTCCTTGGCTGAATTATGCGTACGACGATGCCACTCAAACACCTCATGCGTATTTACTCATTGACTTAAAACCGACCACTCCCGACTATTTGAGATTTCGTGCCCAATTGTTTCACCATTGGTGTCAAGAAGGAGGCCCCGTCATTTACACGTCCCCTTCAGCCACACTCTGAAAAAAAACTATAAAAACATCTACAGCGTCATTTCTGTCTCACAGTCTTCGAGATGACTTCCTTTCAATCTCATCCTTCGGCTAAATTGTTTCGTGCCTTGTATGGCATCAGTCGCGAAAAAAATGCACAAGTCCGTACTCATTTGTTAGAAGCTAGTCTTAAAGAAGTGTTACGATGGTTTACTTTGACGGCACGTCAATTACTGCAAGGCATCATTCACATCCCTCATCAAACTCAACGTTTTTTTCAAAAACATAAAGGGGCGTTGTCACAACTAGCCGATCCTAGAATCGATCCATGGACTAAAAAACAAATCATTTTAACCCTTGGAGGGAGCGGTTCTTTAGGAGGGGTTATGATTCGTTCCCTTTTAAAATGGGATCCTAATGCCCAAGCCAAAAAGCCCAAAACACCAAAAAAGAAGAAAAGCCCTAAAAAGAGAGCCACAAAAAAGAAAAGCCCTAAAAAGAAGAAAGCCCCCAAGAAAAAGAAAAGTTCTGCCAAGAAGAAAAAAACACCCACCACCACTGGCACCCGCAAGAGAGGTTCTGCTGCCAGGACGCAAACGTACACCCGCAAGACACCACCACAACAGCCAGCAGTGACGAGGTCTCCTCTTGAGTCTTCACCTCCCTTCATGATGATGATGCCTGCCAAACCGGACTTAAGACAAGTGTTTCCTAATTTGATGCAAAAATGGAAACCTATTTCGAAAGTCACCACTCCGGGACCCTCGACTTCGGCTGATCTGGCCATGGCAGCGGCCGCGAACAAAGTACCGTTCCCTAAAACCAAAGTCCAAGAGAGAACCGGCGTGTTACAAAGTTTAGTGGATTTATCCAAAGAAGAATTGAGACGATTTAGTCCATTGAAAACACCTCAACGTCGAGTGAGGCCTGTCATGAAGATGGTACGTCGTGCAGACAATCAGTGGAGACGTGTTCCAGTGTAAAATAGAAGGGTGACCTGCCAGAAACTTCAGACTTACTCCTAACCTCTAAGATGGCTCCCAAACGTGCACACCACCAAAAAAAGAAGAGAAGCAAAAAAGGACTTCCACCTCGTCTGGCGAAACATTGGGACGTCTTGTCTGTCCTGACCAAATCCAATCCTCCCATGCGAAAACAACTCATTCAAACAGCCCCAAAAGAAATCATCGATACCGTGTGTGAATGTTGTTTGAACGTCTTGAAAGGAACGGTACCTTTGTCCAAGATACAGAAACAAAAATTAGGTAAACATCGGAACGTTCTTCGCCAAATGGTGAAAAAGGAAATACCTCTCCAGCAAAAGAAAAAAATGTTTGTGCAACGAGGAGGATTTCTACCCATGCTGATAGGACCGTTGTTAAAAATAGCCGCTCCTTTGTTAGGAACGATTGCTGGACCACTTTTAGGAGGTGTCATGCGATAAAAAAAAGAAGATAAAAAGGACACCCTTCTCTGGAAAGACCACACATTTTTGTACCTTTGGATGAAATGGAAGGACGAAAACTGACTTTAGTGCCTTACAAACGATGGATGGAATTCAATCGTTGGAACGAACAACGGATACCTCATTTACCACCCAATCCTAATCTCAACGAGATGTCACAGTTACAACAAGAATTACAAACGCTGATGGAACGAAGCGATTTGTCAGAAACAGAAAAATCCCAACGGTACGGTCAACTCTTACAACGTCTGCAACTCTTTCACCAAAAAGCTGTCGACGAAACAGCTCCACCCACTCTGAGAGATTTCAAAACCCTGATGAAAAGTGAACCTAAAGTCACCACCACCACTAAAACAGACACCGCCACGGGGACAACAGAAGAAGACGAGCCCCGAGAAGTTTTTCAAACTCCGTCTGCTGGCATACCTAGTCAAATTGCAGCTTCCTTGTTGACACCCTCTCCTACCCCTCATCGAGAAGCCATGAAATCTTGGGTTAAAAAGAAGATGTCCACTCCTTCTTCAGCAGAAGAAACAAAGAAAGACAGCAAGACTGAAGTGAAAAAAGACACCACCAAGAAGAAACCTACCATCATTACCCCTTCTTCACTACCCACTCCTGTGGCTCGTCGAACGCGTCAAGCCGCTTCGTCCAAACCACACGACACTCAAAGAAGTAGCATCGAAAAGTGGTTGACTTATTGAGGAATCATGGAGAAACTTTTAGCTACCATTTACTACAATCCTGGCCATGTTGCTGGTTACGGAGGAGTTCAAAAATTATATCGAGCTGCCAAAAGTAAATTAAAAAGTGTACGTTTGCCAGAAGTACGACGATGGTTACAAGAACAATCGACGTACACGTTACACAAACCCATTCGACGAAAATTTTCTAGAAATCCAACCCAAGTGGAAGGCATCGATCATCAGTGGCAAGCCGATTTAGCCGACGTCTCTCATTTGGCAGCCTACAATCGTGGTCACAAATATTTGTTTTTTGTCATCGACGTGTTTTCCAAATTTGCTTGGATCGTGAGTAGTAATAGGTGGGTAAATAGACCAATTGATGGCACTACAGACCTAAACGGGAGTTTAACGGGAGTTTAACGTGGTGGATGGCACTACAGACCTAAACGGGAGTTTAACGTGGGGCCTCTACAGACCTAAACGGGAGTTTAACGGGAGTTTAACGTGGTGGATGGCACTACAGACCTAAACGGGAGTTTAACGTGGGGCCTCTACAGACCTAAACGGGAGTTTAACGGGAGTTTAACGTGGTGGATGGCACTACAGACCTAAACGGGAGTTTAACGTAGGGCCTCTACAGACCTAAACGGGAGTTTAACATAGTGGGGCACTCTGGCTACGTACGGGAGTTTTTAACGTGGCGGGAGTGTGGGTGGGGGTGTGGGGAGGGTGGAATAGAACTAATCTTTCTTGAAAAAGGGTGGTCCTTAGAAGGACCGTTGGATTTTTTTGTTTTTAGAGTTCATTTAGAGGTGGGGGCACCTCCCAGGCTTTGCCCTGCATGCAGGGCAGCTCCCCTTCCAGGTTGCTTTACTCATGCATCTGTTACCCTTTTTTAAAACAAAGGGAGGATGGTTTGCTTCAGGATTCCAATTTTCTTTATTGGAATCCTCCATCATTGGATGAGGTTTGATAGTAATTTTACTTTCCCTCTGCTCCTTCTCCCTCTCCTCCTTCTCCTTTTTCTCTAAGTCATGGAGGAGGTGCCATGCCACCTCTAAATGTACTCTAACTAGTCTGATTATTTCAGATCTGTTCATTCTCTTGAATAAACTGGGTAGCTTAAGTTGTGAAGACGTTGTTTTAATATACTAGAAGCGCGGACGTGAAGGAAAACATCCCTTATACCTAAAAAACAAAAAAAACATCACCCCACTACCCCGCGTCTGACGTCATTCCTTTGACGTCATTCTTGGCTTCGCAGAGTTTACACTACATGACCCCTGACTCTAAAAAGCGCGGACCTAAAAGAAACTACTTTTAATAAAAATCAAACATACACACCATACCATCCCTAATTTTTGTTATTTTTTAAAAACTTACACACACTACACAAACATTTTTTTATATTTTTTTATATAAAATTTTCACACACCACACATAACTCTTTTTTAAAAAAATTTTTTTTTATATATCAATCACACCACACACAAAACATACAAGGGGAGAAGGGATTTTTTGTTGGTGGGGTAGACTATCACAAAAACAATACAAATATATAAAACACACATATAGATATTGGCAATATATGAGAGTAGTAATCTTTTCTAGAGATTGGGTGGCCCTTAGAAGGACCGTTGGGTTTAAGAAGTTATGTGGTTGTTGTTTTTAACTTCTTAGGGTTGATGTAGCCGTGGTAGTAGCTCCAGCAGGTCGGCCACGTTTAGCGATAGGTCTCACCGCTTTAAGACAGGCAGGTCTCTTTCGGGTGAAAGAGAAAGCAAATTCTTCACAGTCAATCTTGCAACTGACTTCGCCGTCAAATAGTTTGCTGGACTGCTGCTGCATAAGTTGTTGTTGTTGCTGCTGTTGCTGCTGTTGTTGTCTTTGTTGCTGCTGCTGTAGTCGTTGTGCTGCCTCCCATTCTGTTCTTTCTCTAAGTATTTCTTCTCTCAGGACCTCTTCTATTAGATCATGGGCCATTTGAATGAACGTCATCGTCTTTCTCTCTGGGTTGGTCTCCATCAAATGATTCTTCACTCTTTGAATGTTCACCATAGCTTCATTCAGCTTTGTAATCTTGGTGGCAGCCATCTTCTTCTTTCTTCTTTTTAGAACTGTTGAGATCTTGACGAGTCAACGAGAATGACTACACTGGCCAGTGTACCGGTTTATATGCTTAACGCGCGGACGCGATGGAAAACATGGTAAGGTGTCAGATCGACAGGGAGATCATAGATAGAGGAGAGGTTTAACTTTTTTACATCGATAGAAAGAGAGAGAGAGAGAGAACATATTCATTATTTTTTTCAAATTCAATAAAAAACCACACAACACCATTTTTTTTTCAAAGAACAATAACATTGTTTTTATTCAACAATAACTATTCTAACATTTAAAAAAGCTAACCATTCAACAAGAGATTAAACAGGAACATATTTACAAGGTTGACAACGTTGGGAAGGTAAAGTAAATGTCAAACTTTCTACATCGACATCATTTTGATGCACACTACGATTGTGAGCTAAAGACAAGAGATAACCATAACGTTCACAAAACCATTGTTGTACTTTAGCATCGTTTCTAACATAGTCACTATCAAAATAAGTCAGTAAATGTTCTAAGGAATATCCAAGACTGCGTTGATGAAGATAATGGACACAATATTGTCCACACACCATGGAATCAGATCCTTGTTGTCTCACATTATTGAATCGAGTTGAGACGGCATTTCTTCTCATAAACTCGATGATGTCTTTTTCCAAAGGAGGTAATCCATAAGAATCAAAATATTCCACACACTGAGCGTTGGGAAAGTACACGGTAATCCAATGGGTTCCTGGTAAATCACTGTCGTCAGTATTGATGACATAGGCATGAACGTTTTTTGGTTTACGATGAGGTAGTTCATCTTTAGCACATACCACAGGATTCCAAGAAGAAGTGTAGGAACCGCGATTCAATAGGTAATGAAGTTCCCTGGTATCCATTTTTTTTGTCTTCAACAATGGAAATAATGAGTCACCAATTCACACCTGACTTTAAACTTGAATGGATCTGTCTTGTAATTCCAGGAATATTCACGTCGGATAGGTTCTGCACTCTGATGAATGAGTCCTTCGATCCGTTTGATCTCCAGAGGAGTAAGTGGAGGAAAATAAGAATTCTGCAAGACTTTATACCATTGTCTCAACACGTGTTCATCCGAGAGTTGTGACCAGGCCGTTTCCAAATATTCATCCAATTTTTCTTCGCCTGTCATCATCATACATTTGTCGTGTTGTATCTGACTGGGATGATCGTTTTGACATCCATAACATTGTTCTTTAATCAGACTCTTAATGATTGGACTCAATTCCTGAGCATAACAGGTCACTAACTGTTTTTCGTGTTCTGGCCATCGACAAGCCATAAATCCAGTAAACACAGAAACTGAATTGTTTTCTTCTATTCGAGGTACTGAATGAATGACTTCGTCATCATCATCATCCTTTGTGGTAGTTGGTGATTGTTGAATCACTTCACAAAATCCCTCATCTATCTCCATAGGTTCTTCGTGCTGCATCTTTTTTCTTCTTCTAATAGTCTAGAATGACTTCTCTCAAGCTGTTGATCACTAGAGTGTTATCAAATTCTGCATACAAGACGACGTTCACTGTCTCAGGTAGAGGATTTGTAAACTGAAGTTCCACTCGAAGGGGGTCTGATTTTATAGGGTGGAAATGTCCTTCATCGCTGCCTTGGTCCGGAGTGAAATCAAAACCCCACAAAGCATACCCTCCTGCATAATCCTCGTACGAAATGCCGTGGCTGGTGTTGGTACCTAACTGTCCTGTGGCTTCATACAGGGTCAAGTAAGATCGTAAGTAATTTTTTGCGTTGACGCTAAAGTCAGGTTCAAAAGGTCTGGTACACAAGGTCTTGCCATCTCGACTGACTTCTATCTTGGAGACGTTGAAGTGCTGAAACTGGAACGGATTCTGATCGTGGACTCCGTTAAAGGCTGAATTTCTGACCATACCAAGCAGCAAACGTTTGGGGAGCTGCCCTTGGAAGATGTGATCTTCGACTATGGATCGGAGTCCAGTAGCCACAGTAAAAGTTTTCACTTCCACACGTCTAAGAGGATACTTAGCAGTTGTTCTGCTCAAGGATTGACTGATGTCGTTGGCTACTTTTGGTAAGACTTCTACACGTCGCACGTAAAGTTTGGCTTCTTGGATGACAGTTTTCCACTCGTTAGCATTAGCCATCAAATGGAAAGAGGTACTACTGCGATTCAGTCTCAGGCGTACATCTACACCGTTCAACAAATACTTGTCTTGCAACCACATGTCCAAATGTAAACGATCCATCAATTCTAAACTGTGCCCTCTGATTTTCTTTCGACGGTCGTTAAATCCCACATTGTGCGGCTCTGCTGGAGTTATTCTTGCATGATCAAAATCAGCACCCTCAATCCTGGCCGGTACTGACACCTCTGTGTCGTTGAAGGTATTCTCTCCTGCGGTGTCAGGTTTCCAAACCACTGAAGCATCCAGATGAGTGTTCTTGGCTTCTTTTCCGTACGTCAAGAGATTTTCCAAGAAAGCACGGTAAGGGTAAGTATCCAAACTGCTGCTGACCAGTTTGTTATTCAAGTACAAATCTATTCCACTGAACAAGGAATGCATGAAATTATTGACGGGAGCGACACTGGAATTGCCATCAGGAAGGCTGTTGTCCGCCGTTTTGATCACTTTGAGTTTCAGGAACAAGTAGCTGTCATTCAGATCGATGTAATCTTCGGTTTGTCCTTTGATTTCAAATTCGATAGGAGCTGAATCCGACAAAGACGATACAGGATGAAATTCCACCCATTGGGATTCTTGCATCGTCATCATGGTGGGAGGCATGGTAAACATATCCAGTTCGGACTTGGTACATTCGCAAGAATCTCGGTGCATCATTTTCACAGATAATAATCAAACACGTCTAATTCTCTACCAGTTCTTCTTCTTTTCCTATTCTTTCTGGAACTACTACCGTGTGGTCTTTTATGAACTTTGAAAGGATTTCGATGTCGTCGTCGTCTCTTTCTACCTTGTCCTTGCTGCTGTGAAGTAATGCCAGAGCCTGAAGCGTGAAGCGTATTTATAGGATTTTCTCGGAGACCTAAAAGATCTTTACCAGTGGTCATCAACACATTTTTGCCTGCTCTCATAAAAGCTTCTTTAGGATTTTGTTTGTCGATGATGACATTTTGCAAAAATTCTTTTCCTTGTGTCAAAGCAGCATCTTTTAAGGTATGAAATCCTCGAGTCACCATCGGTTTCAAAATAGGAGCTACCGTCCGAAAAGCTGATTTTAACATATCTCCTAAACCATGTCCTCGTTGTCGAGCCATTCCTCGGTACACTGGATACATTTTTTTGGATGTTACAATTCGTTAGAGAACTTGTTTTTTTCGAAAATGTAGTTTCACCGTGACTTTTCCTTGGTCAATGAATGGTACATCTTGTCCCAAATCTCCTTTTATACTAATGTGGACACTGTCAAAATACGATTTACTGACTGGAAGATAATGAGGATGTACAAATTCACGGTGAACGTGAAACGTGTTTCCACCTTCTTCGTACGCACCAGCAGCAGTATCCACTTTGAAAGGAATGACTCTTAGTAAGGGAGCAGATGTGTGTCCCACCACGTTGTACTCTACCACATCGGAGTACACAAACATTAAATTCAGTCCTATGTTCAATTCCAAAGGGTGTTTAAAAGCATCTGCGGATTCTATGTCAGTTGAGATGTTTCGATTGGTATACTTTTTATTTCCACCCAAAATGGCATACAATCTAGAAGAAAATTCGATGCTCATGAATCTTCTCTCCTCGGAGGGTATGTTTCTTTCTTTAGCAGTTTTGTGGTCAATGAATTCACCAGTAGCTTTATCCAACACAGCAAATTCTATGTGGAAACGGCGTGCCACCTCATTGAAACCGATTCGTACATGTTTTTGGTTTATTTCCAAGGCTTTACCAAATTGCTTTTCAATGGTGGACTCAAGGGTGTCCCACAAATGTCGGCTACTCAAATAATACCCCGTAGGAATTCTCAGGGTATAATGCCCAAAGACCCTTATGTCAGAATCTTTTTCTTTTTTTGGATCTGAAAACTTTTTGAATGCTCCCTTCATGTCTGGATTTTTTTTGTCTCCTTCCCAGATTTTAGGATCGTTTTTTTCTAATTCATCTTGTATATTTTTGTTCAAGATTTGCACGACGATAGTGTTTTGACCTTTGTTGATGTTCATGATTTGCGTAGGATGAATGATTTCTACCAAACCCACTTCCCAATGAGCATCGTGATCCAATTGGATGGATTGAGGTAATTTGCTGGTGAAACAACATAATCTGTTGTTGGGAAACACATCCATGGAACTGTCACTAGGTAACGTTAAATAAAATTGGTCATTCATAGTTCCAAAGTGGTTCTGGTGTCCGAGGAGTCACTCAAATGGACAGAAGAAGAATGATGTTCAAAAGGTTCCAAAAGAGGACTGGTATTTTGGTGGTGATGACTGGAAGAAGAAGGTGGACTGGCGTTGCTCGTACTCCCCTGGTGGTGACTGTTGTCCGTCGTTGTCGTAAATTTCAAAGAGGGACTGGGTAAAAGATAACCGATGCAACTGCTCAGTAAAATGGTCCACAATTGTTTGTCTCCTTGTTGTAAACTCAAATTGGCAATGGTTCCTCCGATGACACAATACACTACAAAGATTTGGCAGAAAAAGACGATTTGATTTTTAGGCACACGTTCTCCACACCACACCCAAAGCGGTTGTTTTTGTAATTCTTGAAGAGAAGAACTCTGCGAAGGAGTCGTTGAAGTCTGGGTTGCTGCTGTGTTGAATGGCATGTTGTTAGTTTACTTCTTTTTCTTTTTATAGTCGACGACTTGAGAAGCAGCAATCCAAGAATCAAAACTAGGGGGATATCCTTTCCAACGTACTTTGACTTCTTCTACTCGACGTTTACCTACTTTGCGTGTTCTTTTTTCGAGAATGCTTTCGATGTCTTCTTTTCTAGTCACTCGTTGTAACTCAGGCAAGTAAAATGTTCCTTTGAGTACTTCACCGTGCATGTCTTCCAATTTATAGACGGGAGGATCACGTCCACGGACGGGGGTAGTGACACGAAACAATTCGGTGGTCCAGTTGGGTAAATAACCTTTGTCAAAAGTGCGTTTGGTTTTTCCGATGCGAACCCAATCTCCCGTCTTTAACTCCAACAAGGTTTTCTTCTTCTTCTTTTTTTTCTGGGATGAACCAAATAATTTATCAAAGACGGTCACTTCGTTTTCAGGGCTGACCTCTTCGGGGGCACATCCGATGCTACGATGGTACGATTGATTGTACGCTTTAACCAAACGAGGTAACACGTCGATGTACTTGAGAGTATGTTGATGTGTAAAATATTTCCACATGCGTTCTTTCAAAGTTCTTTGAAAACGTTCCACGATACTGGCTTTGGTTTCAGGATTTTCGGTAGTAAAAAAATGAATTTGTCTTTGCTTCAATTCTTTTTGAAAAGCTTGGTTTAGAAATTCGGTGCCTTTGTCAGTTTGCCATCGTAAAGGGTGACGTCCACTTTGTTTCAAGACCAATTTAAAGGCCCGTACCAATTCGGTACTGCTTTTAGAGGTCAAAGGCACGACCCAAGCAAATTTGGAAAACACGTCGATGACACAAAACAAATATTTGTGACCACCATTGTAAGTGGCTAAATGAGAGACGTCGGCTAAATCGGCTTGCCATTGATGATCGATGCCTTCCACTTGAGTGGTACTTCTAGAAAATTTACGTCGAATGGGTTTGTGTAACGTGTACGTCGATTGTTCTTGTAACCATCGTCGTACTTCAGGTAAACGTACACTTTTCAATTTACTTTTAGCAGCTCGATATAATTTTTGAACTCCTCCGTAACCAGCAGCATGACCAAGATTGTAATAAAGGCTAGCTAACAGTTTCTCCATGATTTTCTCAATAACTCAACCAAGTCCCAATGCTCTTTTCTTCGTGCGGTATCTTTTTGGATTGTTGTTTACGTGTCCGACGTGCCACTGGGGTAAAAGAAGAAGATGTGGATTGAACAGGGGTCATCGGTTCTGTTTTGACTTCTGACTTCACTTCTTTCTTTTTCTTTTCTGAGGGTAATGGGGTAAACAACATCTTTTTTATCCCACTGGGTGTGGCTAACTTTTTTTTCTTTTTAAGAGGTGGAGTTGGTAACTCTTCTTCTTCTTCTTCTTCTTTTTCTTCTTTGACGGTCATCCCTGTACCGGTGTCTGTTTTAGTGGTGGTGGTGGTGACTTTAGGTTCGCTTTTCACTAGGGTCTTAAAATCTCTCAGAGTGGGTGGAGCTGTTTCGTGGACCTCTTTTTGACGAAAGAGTTGTAGACGTTGTAAAAGTTGACCGTACCGTTGGGATTTTTCTGTTTCGGACACATTGTTTTGTTCCATCAGGGATTGTAATTCTTGTTGTAACTGAGACATTTCGTTGAGATTAGGATTGGGTGGTAAATGAGGTATCCGTTGTTCGTTCCAACGATGAAATTCCATCCATCGTTTGTAAGGTACTAAAGTCAGTTTTCGTCCTTCCATTTCATCCAAAGGTACCAAAAAGGTGTAGTCTTTTCAGAGAAGGGTGGTCCTTTTTACCTTCTTTTTTTTGGTTATCGCATGACCCCTCCTAAAAGCGGTCCAGCGCAATCGTTCCTAACAAAGGAGCGGCTATTTTTAACAACGGTCCTATCAACATAGGTAGAAATCCTCCTCGTTGCACCAACATTTTTTTCTTTTGTTGAAGAGGTATTTTCTCTTTTACCATTTGACGAAGAACGTTCCGATGTTTCCCTAATTTTTGTTTCTGTATCTTGGACAAAGGTACCGTTCCTTTCAAGACGTTCAAACAACATTCACACACGGTATCGATGATTTCTTTTGGGGCTGTTTGAATGAGTTGTTTTCGCATGGGAGGATTGGATTTGGTCAAAACAGACAAGACATCCCAATGTTTGGCCAGACGAGGTGGAAGTCGTCCTTTTTTGGTTTTCTTCTTTTTTTGGTGGTGGTGGTGGTGGTGTGCACGCTTGGGAGCCATCTTAGAGGTGAGGAGTAAGTCTGAAGTCTTTGGTATTTCACCCTTCTATTTTATACTGGAATACGTCTCCACTGATTGTCTGCACGACGTACCATCTTCACGACAGGTCTCACTCGACGTTGAGGTGTTTTCAAAGGACTAAATCGTCTCAGTTCTTCTTGGATAAATCCACTAAACTTTGTAAGATGCCAGTTCTTTCTTGGACTTTGGTTTTAGGGGATGGTACTTTGTTGGTGGCTGCTGCCATGGCTAAATCAGCTGAAGTCGACGGTCCCGACGGGGTGACTTTCGAAATAGGTTTCCATTTTTGCATCAAATTAGGAAACACGGATCTTAAGTCTGGTTTGACAGGCATCATGGTAAAAGGTGGTGAAGAAGACAAAGAGGAAGATGATGTGGACGCAAAAGGAGACCTCGTCATCATTAGGGACTGTTGTGGTGATGGTGATGATAAGGGTGGTGTTTTGCGGGTGTACGTTTGCGTCCTGGCTGCAGTACCTCTTTTACGGCGGGTGCTAGTGGTGGTGGTGGTGGTAGGTGTGGTTTTCTTCTTCTTCTGGGCACGACTTTTCTTTTTCTGGTGGGTGACTTTTTTTTTTTTTTGGGCTGGTTTTCTTCTTTGGACTTTTCTTCTTTTTAGGTGATTTGGTTTGGGCATCATTAGGATCCCATTTCAAAAGGGAACGAATCATAACCCCTCCTAAAGAACCACTTCCACCAGGAGTTAAAATGATTTGTTTTTTAGTCCGTGAATCGATTCTAAGATCAGCCAGTTGTGACAATGCCCCTTTATGTTTTTGAAAAAAACGTTGAGTTTGATGAGGGATGTGAATGATGCCTTGTAGTAATTGACGTGCTGTCAAAGTAAACCATCTTAACACTTCTTTTTTTCACGACTGATGCCATACAAGGCACGAATCAATTTAGCCGAAGGATGAGGTTGAAAGGAAGCCATCTCTCAAAAGAGTGTGAGACAGAAATGACGTAGTGGCTGTTTTTATAGTTTTTTTTAAAAAATGGGCTGAAGGGGACGTGTAAATGACAGGACCATTTTCTTGACCCCAAGGGTGAAACAATTGGGCACGAAATCTCAAATAGTCAGGAGTGGCAGGTTTTAAGTCAATGAGTAAATACTCGTGAGGGGTTTGAGTGGCATCGTCGTACGCATAATTGAGCCAAGGAGCCCCTAACTGTTTGGCTAACACTTGTACTTGAGATTTGTCTCTGGAGCTTTTAAACAAGACCACATAATGAGCATTCAGACTAATGGTACGATGGGCATTACTTTGTTGAAATAAATTTTGAGTAATGTAGACAATACTAGCATTACGATGGTGTCCTTTTCGTCTAAACCAAAGTTTAATTTCTTCTTCGTCTTCTCCTAACATGTCATCAAAAATAACCAAATGGATTTGAGTCACGTCAGACACGATTCCATCGTCTTCGTGAGGAATACCATCCACAAACGAAATAGTTTCTCCTTGACTTTCTTTCAATAACGTGTAAGACGGTTGCCACTCTTTGTAACACCACACGATACGTTGAGGTGGACGATCAAACAAATCAGCTTTTTATTCGATCAAACGTTTGACAAATTCGGTTTTCCCTGAACCACTCGGTCCAGCAATCAACATGTTAAATGGATGGCGCAGATAAAAAGCATTCCAACTTTGACGATCTAACTTTTCGTCAATCACTTTAACCACAGAGGAAGCAGAAGAGGAGGTAGACGAGGTAGAAGAAGATGATGTAGCCATGTCTAAGGTAAGAAGATTTTTGAGAAGAAGACAAACGACCCAAGACATTTTATACGTTTCATACACGTTTATTTTTATTTTAAAAAAAACCCAACACAACCAAACATTTTTTTTTTACAAGTCATTAAAGCCAACGAGTGATAAAATAGCAAAGTAAAATCATCAGGTACACAATTAAGGCTCCTACTGAAACAATCAAACTGTCATATAAACACGTCAATGTACAACAATAGTTTCGTGTCCTAGAAAAAATGGAAGGCCTAGGCACTGCTTGGGGTGGTGGTATTCTTCTGCTCGTCTTTGTTTTTGAATCCTCTGACGACGGTGGTAAAGAAGGGTTGTGTTCCTCAAGAGGTATTTGAACCACAGTGGTGTCAGGTACTTCTTCTTCTTTCAGGGTTTCCCATGGAGGTTCCCATTTTTTCACTTTTGGACCCTTATGGACAAGTTGCCAAATCTTTGGCAAACTGAGCCACTTCTTGTAGCCAATATTGGAAACCAAGGTTTCTCCAGGGTAGTACATCTTTCCAATTGAAAAGGTGTTGGTGTAACTCACTAGCAAAACACACTTCTTGAAATGTTTTATAAACAGATAAAGTGTGACGAATGTCTTCTTCACATGGAAGTTCCTCACTGATTTTCATCACCACTCTCAACGCTTTACGTACAATGTTTCTTTCGTGTACTGATAAAATCAAGTTTTTATAGTCTTCTTCTTCTACTAAGTCCAAAAAAGAACACAGGGTCATATTGTTTTTTGGAACTCAACAATTGAGTCCAAAACAACCACGGATCCTCCAAAAGAATCCAAGGCAAACACTTGTCCTCAAAAATAGTCCACAACGAATGTCCTGGAAAACGAATTCCAAGATAAGCAGTCACTAAGACACACACCACATAACGTCCAAAATTCAATGGAAACAGTTCTTGTATCACTTTTTTATAATCCTCTAAGGTCTGAACATAATCTGTGATTTCCTTCCACGGAATCCGTTTCACGAGTGACGTGTAGAGTTCAGGCATACCCACTCTTTTATAGCCAGGCTGCCCAATAGACACTTGACGTGTACCGATAAAGCATGAATGCTCATGTTTGACTTCCTTCCACGGAATCCGTTTCACGAGTGACGTGAACAGTACAGACGTGCCGCCTCTTTATAGGGGTCGATGGCCAAGGTAGGTATCTTGGGTGGCATGTTTTTATAGCCAGGCTCCCAAGGTTGGTACCTTTTGAGACAGTCTCCTTCAGGATAGTAGTAGCGATAGACGTTATCCATAATCATTCTTCTATGCCCTTGGAAGAGGGTATAGTTTAAAAATCGAGAAATGACTTTGATTTTACGTTTCACTTGGATCTTGACAATCTCTCGGTAAATCCTTTGGCGCACTTCCAAAGGCATGCCACAAATGTACTTGGGTAAAGTTTCCGATTTGGAAAGAAGTAACTCTCTTTTGTATTCTTCACGATACTGGTGATAGTCGTTGTTCAGAATCAGATTTCTGATGCGGCGAAAGTAGCCATAGTATTGAAATCGAGGAATCACTTGAAGTTTACGTTTCACTTGAATCTGAACCAACTCATCGTAAATCCGTTTTCGTAACTTCAAAGGCAAGTCACAAATGCGATCTTCTAAGGTAGGAGGTATATACTGAAAAATATGTTCTTGCAACTCCAAAGGTAAACCAGTAATGTATTCTTCTAAAGAAGTATTCTCCTCCGCCATGGAATTTTTTTTTTACTTCTTCTTTTGTTTGGCATCTGGCTCATCGTACCCGTACTGTTTTAAAGCCACTAAAGGTAAGAAGTGACAGTGCGGAGACCATCTGGCATGTTCAATGTAAGCTGAGTCGGTAGGCTCCCAATGGTGAAGTTTCACACCACAACTGAAACATTAAACTTTATCTCCTTCTCCCACGTATTTAAATCCAGATCTAGCTAAACCTTCCGGTTTAGGTCCTTGTAGAAATTTTGGCCACTTGTCTTTGAATGACTCGAGTCGACTTTCATACTTGGAATAACCAGGTAAACTCACAGGTATTCTGACATGCGAATATGGACCAACATTGACCTTGTCGTTAACGTCAATACCAGTTCCTTTAGTATTTCCACTGAAGCAAAAAGGGCGTACTGCTTCTTTAGAGGGTGGTCGATGAGTGGTGGTGATGTTACAAGCTACGGAATCCTTTTGAATGTGTGAATCGGGAATACCAAACCGTACAGAATCCGTTTCATCGCATAGTACTGCATCACACTCCAAGTCGTGACTCATCTTTTTTTTTCTTCTTGCTTCTTGGTTAAGATTGAAAGTTAGAATGAAGGGCTAGCTTTGGAAGGGGTTCCTTTTTTATACCTGTTGACTGTACCATCCGAAAAGTATTGTAATGTCATCCGTGGAAACGCTAAAGAAAGGTAGGCACAGTTTGGTGACCATCTGGTATGTTCCAAGAGAGCTGAATCTTTAGGACTCATGCGAATGCTTGCACCACAACTGAAACATTTCACTAAACTTCCCTGTTCAAAGTAGACAAAGCCTGCTCTGGCTAAAGAGATGGCAGTGGGTAATCGATCCCCTTTAGGCCATTTTTTGAACGTGTTCAAGCGACTGTCACACTCACCATAGTCAGGCAAAGCCCATGTTGAAGTCATCTCTTTGGTGTTGTCTTTTTTTTCTGTTCAAGAGGGTTTCCTTTTTTTATACTTCTCCAAATTGGCGTGTCTGTAAGGTAAAGTCGTGTGATCTGGAAGTCTCACTCGTTTTTGGTACACAATGCGATACACTTTTTGAACAGGTCGAGTCACAATTTGATGACTAGGTAGTCGTACAATCTTGTGAGGGTCTAACGTGGCTACTTGAAAGTCTTTCACTTGTCCAGACAGTAAAGCATTTTTTAAAACCTCAAAGTTCACGACTTGGTTAGTTCGATAGTTCAGAGTCAACCCTTTGACTTTACAGGAGGTGTGAAGTTGGCCTTGCGGGTCTCGGTATCGGTACCCATAATTTTTAGGGCCACCGCTGGCAAAACTCAAAATGGTATCTTGAGGGTGCTCGTCTGTCCAGGCTCCTAAACGATCTCCTTGAATGGTAGGGTGGGGGCAACCGGGGCGATGAATGTAAATGCAACTGTCAGTATCAAAGTACAGGACACGATCTCCAAAGACTTCTAACGCTTCGTCATACAATTTCAAACGAGCATGTGTTATGTATGATGTTTATATAATATTATAAATATTTTAGGAAATTATAAATGTTTCTTCACTTTAATATTTGCTTAAATCTTTATGTTTATCAGGAAAAACATGTTTAACTAGTGTCCTTGAATTAGGTTGTTTTGATCAATATGTTTTCTCAATTTGAAGGTCAAGGTTGAATTTTTGTTTACAAGTAAAATTCCATTAAGATGACACACATTCTAGAACATTCTGTCATGTGACCAATCTTTATATATACCATGTTTGGTGGACATTTATTCAGTTTTGACATTACCATCAGTCTTGTAAAGAGCTATTACAGTTGTGAAAATTCATTTAAATTCTAAGAGAGGAATTATTTTAAATATTCATTGGATTATAACAGTGCTCACAAACTTTTGGATTTTGGATTTTTAATTGATGATTTTGGAATTTATGTGAACTTATATTCAGATATTTTGGAATACTTCATTTTGACATCAGCACATCAAGATTACTAGTACATCAGGACTTTGGAGACCATTAGCACATCATAACATTCAAGGACACAGCCGTAAATTAGGAACATTCTATATTAAGGACTTGTGATTAGAACAATCATTCTTATTGGATTATTAGGATTTCAAAACACATTACTGTAAGTGACTTTTTGATTTTTCATTTTAATTATCTAGTAATAAATTGCTTGTTGATTTTTACTTGATTTGTTGGTTTCACTTTCTTTCTGTTACATTTTTCTTAGACCATAGAGTCGTAACACATGAGCGGTCATGTAGGCGGCAATGACTACGTTGCTAAACTTGTCAGGTTTGACAAACTTGGGTTCTTCTTCGAAATTGACAATGATCAAATCTTCGCGGACGATTTCGACGTGTTTGACTAGAATACTTTTGTCGTCCACCAGTTTAAAGTAGCGATAAGGATCGTCCACGTATTCCGTTTTGGGTAAGATCGTACGTTGGGCCATTTTTCCCCACAAGCAATTGAGCATCACTTTCGCAAACGATCTTTTTCCTTCATTTTTTTCCACCTCTTCTAAAGTGATGCCTTTGATGTCACGGTATTCTTCTTTAAATCGTTCTTGGTCTTCGGGAGTTTGACACCACGAAGGATAACCACTAGCTTCTTGTTTCAGTTTTAAAAACTGATTGACGTACCCCGAGAAAATGCCTGGATGATTGGTGGCGTCGTCTTTTTGGTATTGGGATGTAGTTGGAAAGTGCCAGATTTCATACACTTTCAACAAACGGTATCCACGATCCAGAGCCCGAAACAATTCGGCACTGACCCACGTTCCTATCAAAGACCGTTCTTCCTTCGTGTGGTGACAGGGATGATCTTGGTTGCACGTTTCGGCACACGTCCGACATAAAGGAAACATCAGTTTTCCTTGACAATGGTAAGGTAAGATGGGATGAAACAAGTTTGTCGGAGGTAAGACTTTACATTTAATTAATCCTTCGTATTGACGAATGTGTTCCACGTCAATGTGTTCTGTCAAAATTTCAGGGTGACCGGTGGGAAAACGAGCATATTTACACACCCAAGGATACAAAGAACACACGTCGATGTATTTGATTTCTTCTCCTTGGAATTCATTCACGTCGTACAGCAAGCGAGTGGCATTGGTTCGTCCTCCAAATAAACTGTGGCGCGGATCTAAAGGTTCGATGTCGGTTGCGTCGTAACTTTGAGTAATGTTCTTAAATTCAGGATCGGTTTTCAAACGTCGATCGTACTCGTGCTCCCACATTTCTATCACTTGGTATCCTTGACTTTCTAAGTGAAGTCGTCGTTGGCAAGTCTGTTCGTATAACTGTTCCATGTTAGAATCTGAATAAGGGCTTTTCATGTCTCGGTCAGGATAACAAGTAGGGCATCCGTGAAACAAACAACCCTGAAACTCGTACACGGTGTGCGGGTTTTCTAAATCAAATCCATCCACGGAATAACCTCCAATCTTCTTTTCTCCTCCTCCGTTTCTAGCATGTTGTATCCATTTGTCTTCTTTTCCACACAAGTAATGAAACCAATGTAAAGATTTGACCGAATATTGACGACTAGCAAAGAGACCCGTGTTGGAGTCGATGATTGATGGCTAGTTGGTTCTCAGGCATGAAATTTTGTCTGTAGACTAAGGAACAGGCTTTAGGTAAGGTGGCTGCATCTTTCAAAGGATCGACCTCCCCATGATCGAGAAATAACTCTCGAAATTTTCCACAACAACGTCTTAAAATAACCACATCCGATCGACAATATTTGAGCATCTCTTTTTGAAAGTCAAATGGATCGTTCTGGTGAGCACGGTACCAAGCGTGAAAAGCTTCTCGCTGTTCGGGTCGCATTCCGTCGGGGTCGTAATCATGAAGGTCAGGCAAATGAGATAGGACGGCCTGTTGATTAGCTTCCGTGTTAAAGAAGTGAGGAAAATAGCCTTTAGCCATTTCTGTCATGCCGAACGTTTTTGGCATGCGACTCAAAGGCATGGCCAAATAACTCATTGAATCTTTAAACTGGACTTGTCCTACTTTCATGTAGATGAGCTTTTTTCCGTTCATGGTGACTACAGGACGTTCGGTTCCATGGTTCAAATAATAATTGAGTAAAAACTGCCCATCGTATCCCGAAAAATTGTGAGCTATGACGGTGGCATACCGATGACAATCTCCGTAACGTTGAATGTCTTCTTCGCTCCAACTGTCGTGGGTGGTAGGGTCTAAAACCCATTCAGCAAACTCGGACAAAGTGTTCACTCCACGAAAGATTTTTTCACGTCCTCCTGGAATCCGACTACAATGAGGACAGTGAAAATGAATGGCTTCTTGAATGCACTGATCACAAGCCCGATGTGCTACACAGAAATTAGGAATGTGAATGCCTGTTTCTTTCATGCATTCAAAATCAAAAAAGATGAAATCTACTTGTTTCTTGTTCTTCTTTATTTCTTTCTTCTCTGTCTTGTCAAACTTTTGAATAAAACATCGATGATCAAAATCGACGATCTGTTGACAAATAGAACATTTTTTCTTGCCAGCACAAATGTGTCTCTTGGTATTGTTGGTTCGAATGAGATGACCACACGTAGAACACGATTTCAATAAGTCGCAAGCACATTTTTGTTGGTGACCTTGTGTCTTGCGATGCTGTTGGTAGCAAGAAGGACTGACAAAACTTCGTCGACCGGTTTCACAATGAACGTGATTTTGTTGTGGTTCAGGAAGGCATGGTGGGTCGGCTAAACAGCCCTGACATCTTGCTCCGCAATGAATGTGTCGCTCCCGATTATTAAATCCTTTGTCACATTTCTCACAGTAGTAAGAGTGTCCCAAAAATCCGGTAATACTAGTAATGGTATCAAAATGTTCTTGATGGTAATAGAGATGAATGTATTTTCCCTCAGGAAAATCGGGGCCTCGAAACAGTAGAGCTCCGCGCACTTCTTGAGGGTGAATTTTCAAAGTATAATGAGGAGCCAAAACATCTTGAAGTTGCTGCATTTGAGAAATGCCACACACTGTCTCTTTAGGGATCCCCGCTTGTTTCAACAAGAGTTCTGGTTCTTTTCGTTGTTGGGGTCTCTCCGAATATCGAATGTTATGCCAGGATTTTTTCCATTCTTTACTCTCGTTCTTGTTAGCATAGGTGCGCCCCACCACGATAGCTCGAGCCAAGCACATTGGGTCTTGAGTATTGTTGATTTGGACGACAATATGTTTGGTAGTACGAAGATCGTCCACCAATAACGGTTTTCTGCTTCGTCCACTTCCTCGAGGTGGAGCAACGTGTGTCATGTAAAGTGTCGCCTTCCCATCGGCGATGGTAAACTTGTCGTTGGATTGTTGCACATGTTCTATTTTAGACATGACTTTGTCTGGCGTTAATTCTGCCGGAGTGCTAAACTCAATCCAAACGGGACTCTTCAAGTTTTCATGATGGATGGCCAGTCTCAAGCGATCATCTTCTTTGGCTCCACATTGCCGTTTCAAGTTGATTAAGATAGATTCGCACAAATTGCTAATGAACCCCGCCGCTTTCTCGGGAGGTACTTCGGACTTAAAGTCTTTGAAGTGAACCGTGTGAGTGTACGCCGTGGTTCTAAATTTTCGAGAGGTAATTTTTTGAGTCTCTCGAATCCGATAGTAATTTTCAGGAGGAGCCAAAGTACTGGATTGTGGTGGTGTTTCTTGGTCAGGGGCTCTGGTAGTGGTTTTTGTTTTGGATGGTTTGGATGTGGTAAGGTTTCAGGTTCACTCATCTCGTCTTCGAAGTCACTGGTATGGACTTGAGCTAGTAGTTCCTCTAAGGGTCTTTCAGGTGGCACGGAATACCTTCGTCGTCGTGGCCTCTTGGTTTGTTCTTGTTCTTCTTCTTCTTCAGGTTTCTCATGGTTTGGGCGTGATCTTTTCATCTTGAACTTTACTTTGAAACTGATTCAGTTTTTTTCACCCAGGTACCTTTATATAGAGAGAGAAGAGTATATAAAGAGAGAGCTTTGTATCTTCAGAATCAGTCTTTGGTGATTGAACTTTCAAGCTGAAAAGATGGAAATGTCAAAAAGACAGATTGCTTTTTTCGTGAGAGATTTGCAGACAGTCATTCGAAAGTATACTAGCAGTAAGAGTAAGGACTACTCCTCCTCCTCTGTCTCTAGAGATAAAAGTCAAGATACTTGTTATATCTGTCAAGAGAAAGGACATTGGGCTCCAGAATGCCCACAACGTCAACAGCAAAAGAGAGACAAAACAAAAGATACCTGTTATCATTGTAAAGGACCAGGACATTGGTCTTCGGAATGCCCTCGGAAAGAACAAGAAGAAGAAGAAGAGGAGAAGGAGGAAGCTGAAGGATCTTCAAACCTAGAAGAAGAAGAAGAACATATCATCAAGAAAAGTAAGAAGAGAGTAAGAAGAATGGAAGACAGTGAGAATGAAGAAGAAGAAATGGAAAACATGATTCCTGTGACGATAAGGGTTCCTATGAAGAAGAAATTCAAGAAGCAAAAGAGAGACAGACTGTGAACAAAAAAAGGAACTTTTGTTGTGTGTTTTTTTTTGGTGTTATATGTTATTGCTGAATTATTTTGTATAAAAAATGGAAGAATACACCAGACTGGAGAAAAAAAGTAAGTGTTTTTGTGTTATTTTGTTTTAGAGTAGAGATGCACGCACGCACGCACTCACACCTTACCATGGGATTTTTTAAAGTTTTAACTTGATTTTTTGGCAATTTGATTTCTTTTCTAGAAATCTGGGTGGTCCTTAGAAGGACCGTTGGGTTGTTTTGTTTTTGGTTTCAAAACAAAACTTTCAAATCAACTTCAAATGCCCTAGTCCTTTACCACGGCCCAATCCATATCCTGTTAATGCTGCTGCTACTGATGGTGTTTTGATTATGGTGGTAGTCACTGGTGGTGGCGTTGGTGGTGGTGGTGGTGGCATCTCACTAGAACTGGAAGGCTTAGAAGAATGTTCTTTAGCCCGTGATGGTCTTTTTCGTTTAGGTGGTTGATGAGTTAAAGAATACTTATAGACATTGGTCATCCATTTTAACTCATATAATATCTCTTCTAACAGACTTACGGTTTTTTCTTCAAGACTGATGCCTTCCTTTACTGTTTCCTTCTTCTCCTCTTGTAACTGCTGCTGCTGCTGCTGCTGCCTGATTTCTTCCTCACTTTGTCTTCTTCTTCTCTCTTCTTCTTCTTTCTGCTGCTGTTGAAGAAGAAGAAACATTTCTTCCTCTTCTCGTTGCTTTTTTAAAAAATTTTCCATCTCTTCCATTTGCCTTTTTTAAAATCCATCCACCATTGGTGTAGTAGCAGTAGTAGTAGTAGTAGTAGTATTCTCAAAATCTTGATTTAGTAAATCTAAATCAAAGTCTTCCGGCCGGAAGTTCATTAATGCAGCAGCATTAATCATTGAAGGCTCACTCCAATACATAGTACAACTTGTCTTTCCAGTCTCCATGAAGGCTGTCGAAAAAAGTAATAAACCCTACGAACGCTACGATACCTTTATACACGAGATGACGTCACACCCCCGCTCTCTTCCCATTGGAAGAAAACCCGACCCACTTGTAACGCGCATTTGGATTGGTAGTTGATTTCGATCCATTTCAATCCTATCGTAAGGTATATATACTACCGCTTGTTTCATAAAGCTTCACCGGTTTTCTCCAGAACTACTCAAAAAGACTAAATCATGTGGGTTAGCGTGGAAGCATCGAACATTGTCTCGGGAATGCTGTTTAATCCAGCATTCCCAATGTATGTGAAAGCCTCATGGGCTACCACAAAACTAACAGAATCCACCGAATGGAAAAGGCGTATCTACATCGAACGTCAAGGATGTTTGAAGAGAGTCCTTCTCTACGGACCAGAAGTTAGAAGAAGTAGAAGAAAAAGAAGATCTAGCCAAAGATGTACATGCTAAAACCCACAAAACAACAAAAAAAACCACAGGCCCTTCTAAGGGCCAACCATTACTCAAGAAAAGATTAATTTTTCAAATGATTGCCTATATATGTGTGTGTGTGTTTTATATATGTTTGTATATTTTTTTTTTGTTTTGTGATAGTCTATCCACAAAAAAAATCCCTTCTCCCCTTGTATGTTTTGTGTTTTGTGTTTGATATAGAAAAAGGATAGTGTGGTGTGTTTTTTTTGGAAAAAAAGGGGGATTTTTTCCATCACGTCCGCGCTTCTCAAATATAAACCGGTACCTTCCACAGTGACGCCATTCACACTTCACACTGAAGAATGAATACTGTAGACCTCTTGCAGGAAGCTTGGGATAGGATGGTGGATGTGGAGTCGTTAATGGAAAGGTTGGAGTATTGGTGGAGATATCCTACCACCAAACCATTTGTCACCAGCCAACTAGCGGCTCTCATTTCAGCGAGGAGGTTGGTGAATGATGTTTTGGTGGAGGAAAGACTAAAAACTTCTTCTTCTTGTGCTCCTTGTCGTGTGGGTTTTATCAAAAAATCCCTTGACTTACTAGATGAAGTGAAATACTTCCTTCACCTTGTTCAACAAGATGAATGGTCGTATCTACAAACTAGTTGTGTCAGGCGTGAAGAGATAAATCTTCACACGACAACCCTATTGTTAAAACAAGCTTTAGAGCAAGAAGTAGCCCACATTAAAATCTTGTGGGCTCTTGAAAGAAAGAAGAAAGAAGAAGCCAGGAAAGAAATGGAATTTCAACGGCTGAATTTTAAATTGGATAAAAATCCAAGATAAGTTCCGACGGATGAAACATCCTGACTGGCTACCTGATTCACCAACACTTCCAACCAAGAAAAAAAGATCCACCACCTTCCTAAGCTTTTTTACCAAATGTTGGAGGAAATAAATAATTCCTCCTCCAACGGTCCTTCTAAGGACCACCCTTTTTCAAGAAAGATTAATTCTATTCCACCCTCCCCACACCCCCACCCACACTCCCGCCACGTTAAAAAACTCCCGTACGTAGCCAGAGTGCCCCACCATGTTAAACTCCCGTTTAGGTCTGTAGAGGCCCCACGTTAAACTCCCGTTTAGGTCTGTAGTGCCATCCACCACGTTAAACTCCCGTTTAGGTCTGTAATGCCATCAATTGGTCTATTTACCCACCTATTACTACTATCGTGCCTTTGACATCTAAAAGCAGTACCGAATTGGTACGTGCCTTAAAATTAGTCTTGAAACAAAGTGGTCGTCACCCTTTACGATGGCAAACTGACAAAGGCACCGAATTTCTAAACCAAGCTTTTCAAAAAGAATTGAAACAAAGACAGATTCATTTTTTTACTACCGAAAATTCTGAAACCAAAGCCAGTATCGTGGAACGTTTTCAAAGAACTTTGAAAGAACGCATGTGGAAATATTTTACACATCAACACACTCTCAAGTACATCGACGTGTTACCCCGTTTGGTCAAAGCGTACAATCAATCGTACCATCGAAGCATCGGATGTGCCCCCGAAGAGGTCAGCCCTGAAAACGAAGTGACCGTGTTTGATCGATTGTTTGGTACACCCCAGAGCAGACCACCCCAGAAAAAAACCTTGCTGGAGTTGAAGACGGGAGATTGGGTTCGCATCGGAAAAACCAAACGCACTTTTGACAAAGGTTATTTACCCAACTGGACCACCGAATTGTTTCGTGTCACTACACCCGTGCGTGGACGCGATCCTCCCGTCTATAAATTGGAAGACATGCACGGTGAAGTGCTCAAAGGAACATTTTACTTGCCTGAGTTACAACGAGTGACCAAAATGAAGACGCCTTGTACGACATCGAAAGCATTCTCGAACAAAGAACACGCAAAGTAGGCAAACGTCGAGTAGAAGAAGTCAAAGTACGTTGGAAAGGATATCCTCCTAGTTTTGATTCTTGGATTGCCGCTTCCCAAGTCGTCGACTATAAAAAGAAGAAGAAGAAGTAACCTGACATGCCATTCAACACAACCACGACTTCGACTCCTTCGCAGAGTTCTTCTCTTCAAGAATTACAAAAATAACCGCTCTGGGTGTGGTGCGGAGAACGTGTGCCTAAAAATCAAATCGTCTTTTTCTGCCAAATCTTTGTCGTGTATTGTGTCATCGGAGCAGCTATTGCCAATTTGAGTTTGCAACAAGGGGACAAACAATTGTGGACCATTTTACTCAGCAGTTGCATCGGTTATCTTTTACCCAGTCCCTCTTTGAAATTTACGACGACGGACAACAGTCACTACAACAACAGCAGCAGCCAACACCACGGTAGTACGACCAACGTCAGTCTACCTTCTTCCAATCACCACAATACCACTCCTCTTTTGGAACCCTTTGAACTCGAGTGACTCCTCAGACGCCAAAACTTTGGACCTACTATGAATGACCAATATTATTTAACTTTACCCAGTGACAGTTCCATGGCTGTGTTTCCCAACAACACCTTATGTTGTTTCACGGCCAAATTACCTCAGTCCATCCAATTAGATCACGATGCTCATTGGGAAGTGGCTTTGGTAGAAATCATTCATCCTACGCAAATCATGAACATCGACGACGGTCAAAACACTTTCATCGTGGAAATCTTGAACAAGGGAGTGCATGATGAGTTGGAAAAAATTAAACCTGGCCTTGAGCATTCCAGAAAGGTATTCATGACGACCACTCCTCCCTTTGCGAGCCATACTATGAGAATTCCTAAGGGGTATTATTTTAGTGCTAAACATTTGGTGGACACCATTGACACCATCTTCGTATCCCAATTTGGCAAAGCCTTAAACAGTGCCCAAAAATGGTACGAATTGCTTACCATGATGTGGCACGCCGTTTCATCTTGCAATTTTTCAAAGAGAAGGGGGAACTC
The DNA here is from genome assembly GCA_029931535.1 of Margaritifera margaritifera. NCBI lineage: Eukaryota > Metazoa > Mollusca > Bivalvia > Unionida > Margaritiferidae > Margaritifera > Margaritifera margaritifera. The sequence goes on from JAQPZY010001492.1 coordinate 1,225,793, forward strand.
ATTGACGACAAAAAACAAAAACTTACCCGAGCAGGACAGAAAATTCATGACCATTGAATTTTCTCCTGGGTTGTATGCTATTTTGTGTGGAAATAAAAAGCATACTAATAAAAAAGTCGCAAGCAATGTAGAATTCGAACATGCTTTTCGCACCCCTATCGAATTGAACGTTGGACTGAATTTAATGTTTGTGTACTCCGATGTGGTAGAGTACAACGTGAGTACAGCTGCTCCCTTACTGAGAGTCATTCCTTTCAAAGTGGATACTGCTGCTGGTGCGTACGAAGAAGGTGGAAACACGTTTCACGTTCACCGTGAATTTGTACACCCTCATTATCTTCCAGTCAGTAAATCGTATTTTGACAGTGTCAACATTAGTATAAAAGGAGATTTGGGACAAAGTGCGCCATTCATTGACAAAGGAAAAGTCACGGTGAAACTACATTTTCGAAAAAGGTTCTCCAACGCATTGTAAAAACAAATGTATCCAGTGTACCGAGGAGTGGCTCGACAACGAGGACATGGTTTAGGAGATATGTTAAAATCGGCTTTTCGGACGGTAGCCCCTATTTTGAAACCCATGGTGACTCGAGGATTCCATGCCTTAAATGATGCCGCTTTGACGCAAGGAAAAGAATTTTGTAAAATGTCCTCATCGACAAACAAAATCCTAAAGAAGCCTTTGTGAGAGCAGGCAAAAATGTGTTGATGCACACTGGCAAAGATCTTTTGGGTCTTCGAGAGAGTCCTATAAATTCACTTCACGCTTCAGGCCCTGGCATTACTTCTTCCTCCACTTCACAGCAAGGACAAGGTAGAAAGAGACGACGTCGAAATCCCTTCAGAGTTCATAAAACACACGGTGGTGTTCCAAAAAAGAATAAGAAAAGAAGAACCGTCAGAGAATTAGACGTGTTTGATTACTAAAAGCCATTGAAAATGATGCACCGAGATTCTTGCGAATGTACCAAGTCAGAACTGGATATGTTTATCATGACTCCCACCATGATGACGATGCAAGAATCCCAATGGGTGGAATTTCATCTTGTATCGTCTTTGACGGAATCAGCTCCTATCGAATTTGAAATCAAAGGACAAACCGAAGATTACATCGATCTGAATAACAGCTACTTGTACCTGAAACTCAAAGTGATCAAAACGGCGGACAGTAGCGTTCCTGGGGCCGATGCCCAAGTAGCACCCGTCAATAATTTCATGCATTCTTTGTTCAGCGAAGTAGATTTGTACTTGAATAACAAACTGGTCAGCAGCAGTTTGGATATTACACTTACCGTGCTTACTTGGAAAATCTCTTGACGTACGGAAAAGAAGCCAAGAACACTCATCTGGATGCTTCGGTGGTCTGGAAACCTGACACCTCGGAAAAGTTCAACGACACAGCGGTGTCAGTGCCGGCGACGCAAGCCGTTGATAAAACTACAATTCCAGCAGATCCGCGCAATGTGGGATTTAACGAGCGTCAAAAGAAAATCAGACGCAGTTTAGAATTGATGGATCGTTTGCATTTGGACATGTGGTTGCAAGACAAGTATTTGTTGAACGGAGTAGATGTACGCCTGAGACTGAATCGCAGTAGTCCCGCTTTCCATTCGATGGCTCATGCTAACGAGTGAAAAACCATCATCCAAGAAGCCAGACTTTACGTGCGATGTGTGGAAGTCTTACCAAAAGTAGCCAACGACATCAGTCAAACGTTGAGCAGAACCACTGCCAAGTATCCCGTGCGACGAGTGGAAGTGAAAACATTTACCATTGCCGCTGGACTCCGATCCAAAGTCGAAGATATGGTCTTCCAAGGACAGCTCCCCAAACGTTTGCTGATTGGCATCGTCAGTAACGCAGCCCTCAAATGGAGTCCACAATCAGAATCCGTTCGAGTTTAAACACTACAACGTCTCCAAGATAGAAGTCAGTCGAGATGGCAAAACGTTGTGTACCAGAACTTTTGAACCTAACTTTGGCGACGCCCAGAAAAATTACTTGCGATCTTACCTGAGCCTGTTTGAAGCCACAGGACAGTTAGGTACCAACACCAGCCACGGTATTTCGTACGACGATTATGCAGGAGGGTATGCGTTGTGGGGATTTGATTTCACTCCTGACCAAGGCAGCGACGAAGGACATTTCCACCCTATAAAATCAGGCCCACTTCGTGTGGAACTTCAGTTTAAAGATCCTCTACCCGACACCGTGAACGTCGTCTTGTATGCAGAATTTGATAATACTCTAGAGATCAACAGTTTGAGAGAAGTGATTCTAGACTATTAGAAGAAAAAAAGATGCAACACGTAGAAGAAGAACCTATGGAGACAGACGAGGGATTTTGTGAAGTACAACAGTCACAAACTATCACGGATGATGACGGGTTGATTCATCCAGAACTTCCAAAAGAAGAAGTGAATAATACTGTTCCCGAGTTTGTTGGATTTATTTCTCGATGGCCTGAACAAGAAAAACATTTAGTTTCCTGTTATGTGCAGGAATTGATTGAAAGAATGAACACCCTGACCCGAGAACATTGTTATGGATGTCAAATCGATCATCCCAGCCAAAAACAACACGACAAATGTTTGATGATGACAGCCGAAGAAAGAATGGATGAATTTTTGGAGGGCGCTTGGTCTCAGATCTCAGAAGAAAAGGTGTTGAGAAAATGGTATAAAGACTTGCAGGATTCTTCTTCACCTCCACTCACTCCTCTGGAGATCAAACGCATCGAAGGTCTCATTCAACAGAGTACAGAGACTATCCGCCGTGAGTATTCGTGGAATTACTTGACAGATCAATTCAAGTTTACAGTCAAGTGTGGATTGATGGCTCATTATTACCTGTGAAGAAAAAATGGATACCAGGGAACTTCATTACCTGTTGACTCGCAGTTCCTACACTTCTTCTTGGAATCCTGTAGTATGTGCTAAAGATGAACTACCTCATCGCAAACCTAAAGACGTTCATGCCTATGTCATCAATACCGACGACAGTCATCGACCAGGAACCCATTGGGTAGCTGTGTACTTTCCCAACGATCACAATGGTGGTGTGGAATATTTTGATTCTTATGGATTACCTCCTTTGGAAGACGACATCATCGAGTTTATGAGAAGAAATGCCATCTCTACTCGATTCAATAATGCCCGATTACAAGGATCGGATTCTATGGTGTGTGGACAATATTGTGTACATTTTCTTCATCAACGCAGTCTCGGATATTCCTTAGAACATTTAGTGACTTGTTTTGATAGAGACTATGCTCGAAACGATGCTAAAGTAGAACGATGGTTTTGTGAACGTTATGGTTATCTCTTATCTTTAGCTCAGAAACGTAGTGTGCATCAGAATGATGTAGATGTAGAAAAGTGGAAGTTTAGTTTGCCTTCCCAACGTTGTCAACCCTGTAAATACGTTCCTGTTTAATATCTTGTTGATTGTTAGTTTGCATTTTTTATGTTAGAGAAGCTTCTTGTTGTTCATTAAAAAAATGTTGATTTTTTGAAAGAAAAAAAAATCGTGTTGTGTGGATTTTTATTGAATTTGAAAAACAAAATGTATATGCTCTATCTATCTCTTTCTATCGATCTGAAGTCACCACCTCTATCCATTTTCTCACTCTCGATCTGAACCCCATGTTTTCCATCGCGTCCGCGCATCAAGCATATAAAGCGGTGCGTTGGCCAGTGTAGTCACTCTCGTTGACTCGTCAAGATCTCAACAACACTTCAAGAAGATGGCAGCAGCCAAGATAAGCAAACTGAACGACGCTATGGTGAACATGCAGAGGGTGAAGCATCATTTGATGGAGACCAACCCTGAGAGAAAGACAATGATCTTCCTACAAATGGCTCATGATCTGGTGGAAGAAGTCCTAAGGGAAGAAATCATCAGGGACAGAACAGAATGGGAGGAGAGACAAAGACTGCAGCAGCAGCAGCAACAGCAAAGACAACAACAACAACAACAACTCTTGCAGTCCATGAAACTACCCGACGGAGAAGTCAGCTGTAAGATAGACTGCGATGAGTTTGCCTTCTCTTTTACCAGAAAGAGAGCTTGTCTTAAAGCCGTGAGACCCGTGGCTAAACGTGGCCGCCCTGCTGCGGCTGCCGCTACTGCTACTAGAAGTTAAAACAACATAACTTCTTAACCCCAACAGTCCTTTTCAGGGCCACCCATTAATCAAGAAAAGATTAATTTTCATATCATTGCCATATATATGTGTTTGTATGTTTGTGTGTGTGTGTTTGTGTTTTTACCCACTCCAAAAAAAAATCCCTTTCCGCAAAAAATAATGTTTGTATAGAGAGTGTGGTGTGTGTTTGATAAAAAAAAAAATATAAAAAATGGATGGTATGTTTGTAGTGTGTGTTTGATAAAAAAATAAAAAAATTTGTATGTAGGGTGTGAGTATGTGTTTTTTAAATCAAAAGTAGTTTCTTTTAGGTCCGCGCACTGGGTCTGTGTTTTGGGGGTAAGGGGTGATGGAGTGCAGAATCCGCTAAGCCTAGAATGACGTCATAAGGATGACGTCAGACGCGGGTAGTGGGAGTAATGTTTTTTTCAGGTGTAAGGGATGTTTTCCTTCACGTCCGCGCTTCTAGTATATTAAAACAACACCTTCCCCGATAGAGCTACCCCACCTATTCATCAAAATGAACAAGATAGAAATCGTTCGACAAATTAGAGTTCATCTAGAGGTGGCCTGGCACCTCCTCCATGAAGTGGAGAAGAGGGAGGAGGAGAAGAAGGAGAAGAAAGTAGCCATCAGGCCCCACCCGATAATGGAGGAGGATTGGGAGTCGGAAGCGGACCATCCTCCGTTTATCCTAAACAACAACACCAACCGCTGCATGAGTGCAGCAACATGGAGGGGAAGCTGTCCCGCTTGTCGGGCTAAGCCGGGGAGGTGCCCGCACCTCTAGGTGAACTTTTAAAAAAAAACCAACGGTCCTTTTCAGGGCCACCCATTACTCAAGAAAAGATTAATTTTCATAATTGCCATAGGTGTTTGTATGTTGGTGTGTTTGTATAGAGTGTGTTTGTTTTTTCCCCACTCCAAAACAAAATTAACCATTCCCTGGTATATGTTTGTAGAGTGTGTTTGTATAGAGTGTGTTTGATTAAAAAAGAAAAAAAAAAAGAAAAAAGGATGGTGTGGTGTGTGTTTGATTGTGTTTGATAAAAAATTTATGTTTTGGAAAAAGGGTATGTTTTCCTTCACGTCCGCGCTTCTAGCATATAAAGCGGCGTCTTCCACAGTTGCGCCAACAATACCTGATTAAGATCACAAAAATTAATTAAAGGGGTACTCTAACCTCTATTTATATATTTATTCATTATTTTCGGAAAAAACATGTACATTTTGTACACGAAATTCAAAATTGATAGGGAAATAGGAAAATTTTATATAACTGTGAAAATGTGACCATAATTACAACATGTGGCTAACACACAATTGGTAATAGGGACAGCCCGACTTAGTTAACTGGGCAGAATTTGATCATGTACGTTCCTGGCGTTAAAGGTTTTTCTGTCACACTTCGCGCCTTCGCTTGCCTGGTCCGTGCCGCCTTTTCCACTCCGGACTGCTTACTTCGAACAATTCAATCAACAACGTGCGCTACAACGCGCACACATATACCTGTAAACATTGTGGTTCTAGTCCTATGTACAGGTATATCAACACACCTTACGATTTCGTGCGCTCAGTGATCCCTCTCGGGGGTAACCATGCATTGACTGTAGGGTGTGTTAAATGTACTACCTCTCCAATAGCGCGCATTCATTTTAACCGCTTCGTGCGGAATCATGCTGCGCTGGAGGGGTGTACCTAAATACCGAAATAAGAGTCAGGTGGTTGCAATCTGTCAACACACCTGACCACTTAATCCCCCTAGCGAGCTTTGCACGCTGTGGGGGTAAAAAGTCGTACATGCCCGAATGGGCGAACACGACTAAAATCTAAGCACAACAACAGTTGCGCCATTCACACTTCAGCTGAAGAATGAATACGATTGAATTATTGCAGGAAGCCTGGGACTGGATGGTGGAAGTCAAATATTACAGAGAACGAATGATGTGGTGGTATCCAGTGAACCTACACTGCGAGATACAATACTTAACCCACATAAACATGGCCATGTGCCTGATTCAAGAAGTGAAGGAGGAGGAAGTAAAGAAGATCAAGAACTCCTCCTCACCTTGTCGAGTGGGGCTTCTTAAAGAAGCCCTGGATTGTTTAAAAGAGATAGAAGAAGATTTGAAGTCTCCAATCCTCACTCGACAAGAAGCGGCCCTGCTCCGAGTTCAGACCATTCTTTAAAAAATTATGGAGCAGGAAGTCCAAAAAATTAAGGTTATGTGGGCTAAGGAAAAAAAAGAAGAGGAATTCAATCGCCTGAACTTGAACTGGATGAAAATCCAGGACAAGTTCAGGCGATTGGAACATCCCGACTGGATACCCCAGAAGAAGAAAAACAACAAGTTCCACCTCCCAGGCTTCCTAACCAAATGTTGGAGGAAGTAAAAAATCTCCAATGGCCCTTTTCAGGGCCACCCATTTTTCAAGAAAAGATTAATTTTTCCAATGATTACCTTTCCACTGTGTGTTTGGTGTATGTGTCTATTCTATCCCCTCTCATTCTATCCCCCCAAGTTGCCCTTCCACTGCCCCAGAGTGCCCCCACCTGCCCCAGAGTGCCCCATCCATGTTAAATTCCCGTTACTGCCCCAGAGTGCCCCATCCATGTTAAATTCCCGTTACTGCCCCAGAGTGCCACCTTCTGCCCCAGTTACCCACATACAACTACTTATGTTTTTAAATATTCATGAAGTATACTGAGTATACTGTCATTCGAAAATTTCTTTTTTTTTATAGCTTTAATATATTTAATGATTTCCTAATCTATTATCGGTGAAATCAATATGTTATATGTCATCATCGTCGTCCAAGTCCATGTCCAGATTATCGAGATTATTGGAACTGTCTTCATTAATGTTCTCGTTATAATCTTTAAAAAAAATCACATAGCGTACCTAGTGTATTGCTTGAATTATCGTGCATTATTTTCAATACTATTAATAATTTTCCAGAAATCTCCAGGGCTTTTAGTTTTCAGTTTTCTGAGCTTTGTGTGTATACGGTAATTACAAAATGGGGGAAATATTTTTAAATATTGCACACAAAAAAGAAAAGAACCCAGAAAGAAACGCTCGATGGGATATGAAAGATTGCAAATTCCTTATCCGATATTAAAAAATAAACTTTTGTGAATGTTCTTTGTAACAATCGCCTGAAACACCTATATAGAAGAACGAATGAAGGAAATCAAAAGGAACTTAAACTATGCATCAAGTAAAAAAAAATAGAAACACATTTATGTAATTAAAGAACATTTGTTTTCCTAAGATTTGAGGTGGGTGCCAATGACAGCCATTTGTATTTTACACTGGATGCACAAATTCAATGGCTCTTAGTGTCTGGTCATAAAGTGACAAAGCATGATTGGAATATTTCAGCTGTGTTACATCTTGTTATGGACAATAACTGGTACAGAAATCACAAAATAAACATAAATATAAAGAAGTGAAGTACAGTGAATTTGTCCTCTGCCTACGGCGGCGAAGTCATGGAAAGTATACAATGAAGATATTTAACTGTGACCTTTATGAGACAGCTGTAGCGTTACTGGACAGACACTGAAAGTAAGAAAGTTTCATTTCTCTGTCTCAAAAGACATTTTGAGTAAAAGCGCAAATGATCAGTAGTCTTGACCTGGAAGATAAAGCCTTAACTGTGATACACTAGATGCCACAAAATTGGGAACCATAAGTGTAGCAAGTTCATCCCTGTAGTCTATGAAGCATAAACAAAGAAAAACGAAACCTAAAAAAACAATTTGACCTGGGAACGTACCTTGATGATAGGAACACAGATGTGGAATGCAACACATCATCTAGTGACAATATATACGCACACAAAGTTTCATTCTTTTATTGTCAACAGTTCTTAAATTATAGAGCAGAAGGGAAAATGCGACTATAACCTTAAATAATGACCTTTGACTATGACCTTGAAGATAGGATCCCAGATGTCGTACGCGACACGCGTTAAGGGGTCGATATATAAGCATGCCAAGTTTCATTCTTTCATCTCAAATAGCTATAAAGTTATTGCATGGAAAGGAAAGTGTGATGGAAAAATAAAAGTACTAACCAATCTCCTTGACCTTAAAGATATGATCTCTAATGTGGTAAGTGGCACACCTTCTAATGATGGTATTTAAACATACCATGTTTCAGTCTTTCATCTCAAATGGCTCTAAAGTTACAGAGCGTAAATAAAAGTGTGATGGAAAACTCGAAATATTGACCTTGTGACCTTGATCTTCAACATAGGACACCACTCAATCCTTGAATATAATAGACGACACACATGCAAAAAGGCGGGAAAAGGGTTACTTGAACTATTATTACTCAAAAAACAAACAATCATTTATAAACTACTTATATGAACGCATAGGTTAATAGAACGGAGGGACTCTGGAATATTAAAACAATTATAAAATAAAAAATAAAAAACATAAAAGAAATTTGTTAGGTTATCTTTGGGATTTTTATGATTTGTATACACTCTGCAGCTATGTGCACACCAAGGCCGCTTCATTATGGGTATCTGCTGGGATTGATGTACCTTAATGAAAACATGATTCCAATATGCGCTTGCGTTATCAAGGAACTCACCTGTCAAAACGAATATATATATATATATATATATATATATATATATATATATATATATATATATATATATATATATATATATACACACACATTCAGTGATTTTCTTATCAATCTCCCCGTCAGAATCTACATTCAAAATATATTACTTTGTCGGATATTCAGCATGTAAAGCAGTCAACTATAGAGTTTTCAATCATAATTAATAAACAACATAAGGATTTTGCGCGTAATTTAGAACATCTTTTATGTTTTTTTGAATGACATAATATTCATCAGTTAGCCACACAATGACATTTTCTCATGAATGGCGTGGAACAAGTGTTTATGAACACATTTTTCTTCGATAAGATTTCATTGGTGGAGCAAAATAGAAAAGGAAGTGAAACATCATTGTCAGCGTCCATGTAGCATACGACATGAAGTCTCTTGTAGTGGTGAAATTAATTTCTTACTTCCTTGAAAGCACGTGGCAAACAAAGGAGGAAGCTTAATTTCTAACAGAAATAAACACCTCGCCTTCGCCAGCCGTGTCATCTACGTTCAAGCCAATGAAATTTAGAAAAACTGCGGGGTATAACGCTTACTTCATATCTACTTTTAAATTTAAACTTGACTTAATTGACAGCTGTTGTGCAACATGTTTTAATATTACGAGAAGTTTAGCTGGAAAATAGGCAATCATACTCTACCTATTTTAAATGTTACCGATCATGTTGTAATTCCTGTTTGTTCCAATATTAAATGTTTGTCAAAAGTTGAAAGATTGTACTCAAGGTAAACAATCCTCTTACCTACGTCAGCTTGTACAAAAAAAATTGTGATACCATCAGCCCTCTTATGTTTGTGAAGTTTGGTCGAATATCAGACTCAACGATTTAAGATAGCTCGATGTATTTCAGCATCATTGTACCAAACTTCTGCAAGGTTTTCCTCTCGCAACATGGTCAGGAATGAGCGAAAGTTAATTTGGGATAAAGAGAATTGTATCGGAAATTGATAAAAGGAAACTGAACTTTCTTGGTAAATGATGCCATCTTCCAGTAAATGTAAATTATGCCATCTTCCAGTAAATGTAAATGATGCCATCTTCCAGTAAATGTAAATAATGCCATCTTCCAGTAAATGTAAATTATGCCATCTTCAAGTAAATGTAAATGATGCCATCTTCCAGTAAATGTAAATTATGCCATCTTCCAGTAAATGTAAATTATGCCATCTTCCAGTAAATGTAAATGGTGCCATCTTCCAGAAAATGTAAATGATGCCATCTTCCAGTAAATGTAAATGATGCCATCTTCCAGTAAATGTAAATGATGCCATCTTCCAGTAAATGTAAATAATGCCATCTTCCAGTAAATGTAAATGATGCCATCTTCCAGTAAATGTAAATAATGCCATCTTCCAGTAAATGTAAATGATTCCATCTTCCAGTAAATGTAAATTATGCCATCTTCCAGTAAATGTAAATGATGCCATCTACCAGAAAATGTAAATGATGCCATCTTCCAGTAAATGTAAATGATGCCATCTTTCAGTAAATGTAAATAATGCCATCTTCCAGTAAATGTAAATGATGCCATCTTCCAGTAAATGTAAATGATGCCATCTTCCAGTAAATGTAAATGATGCCATCTTCCAGTAAATGTAAAATCTAAAATAATATTTGTATTCAGATTTTACCTACATCTTTCTAGAAAAGATTTTACAAAATAGAAAGATTATATTCCTGATATATGTAGTATTTTACACAAATATAATATTTATGAATTTATTGAAATTTTTGCTAGAGACAAAATATTTCCAGGAACAATACAATGGAAACAAATTATATAACATGCTACTCAAAAGGGTATGAAAACGAGTGCTTTACAAACTTATGCCATACTGACATGTCCTAAAAAGAGATTTTAAAATGTTCATACTTCTATAAAACCTAAATTTTATGGCAAATTCCAAAAACAACAAGAGAGTAACGGTTAATTACATCCCTTGCAAAACGTTCTAATGACGGTTCCAAATAATACCATACACGTTTGTAAACATTACAGTTGTTCTTACACAGATGTAATAATCAATCCATGCATTTATTTGCTGTCAAAGCCCTGTGCGACAAAGAGAAATATTTTGGACACGTACTATAAATAACTTTGGCATTCGTCTTGGCGTGTTCCTTCACAATATATCAGATGAGGAATTTATTCAACATCTTCTGGGTAGGGAATATCTCAACGGTATCGGCTTAGACTAGCCCGAAATACTAAGAAACGTTATAATGTCTGCTTCAGTGTTCTCTGCATCTGTAATGCATGGATTCATTTCTTAGTAATAAGATCGATTTTCAATTATCAAAGTTTGGAAGACATGTGATGATAGAAATCTTCATAGCCGTGTGCTCTTGTTTGCTATTTTTTGACAATACATAAACAATATTATTTATTGTAACAAAAATAATAATGATTTTTAAAATAATAAAGTACTGGAGGATTGTGTAGGAGTGCGGCCTACTTTTTAATAAATATGGTGTTCTCATAAGAGAATCCTCAAAGGGAAGCTGCGCTTCTACGAGGTACTTCTCATGTACACATCCTTTAATTGTATATAACTAATGCATTATTATTTTCCTTTTCCTTTTTTGTATCCTATATCTCTGAAAAGAGGAAAATAAAGATTCATGATGATGATGTGTGCCGTGACCAGAAACTAAACCTGGGTGCACAGAGGTGCAGAGCTGATTGCTTAGCCACTCTTTTATTCAGACCCAATAACAAATGTACTTTTCTTTAAGATTTCTTGTACAAAATTCTTAAATTAAAAATGTACAGCATTTAAAATACATTTGATTAAACATTGTATTATTTCAATTTTAAATTTCGACACTTCATTTAAATAAGTCTTCAAGAAATACGCATATAGTGTTGCTTAACGTTGACAGTTTTACAAGAAATTGAATATTTTGGAGATATCAAGTTACTAGTCAATCATATAGGACTCCTGCAACGTTGTTCAAACCGCACTGTATTTCACAGTATCTTAAAACAAAAATTTGTCTTTTTTCGCCGATTTCTTAAACTAGATTAAAATAGCACTTTCTACAATAGACCTTTTTTTTTGTTAGTTTTTTTTAAACAGCCTGAATAATCACCGTAATGACCGTTCATGTTGGGTTTTTGACTTACATGTATATAACATAATTAGCAGACTTATTGGTTTTCCATAACTATCAATAACGTCAAGTATTTTGTTTGGGATCCGTTGTTTTCCAAATATTGTATATTCTTCAGTTAGTGTTTCAGTTAGAAACAAATAGATGGAATCCCCGGTCCGCCGCTGTGCCCTCCCTCTTCTATTTCAGTGCGTCCTCATCCCCTTTGAACTGCAAAAATTGCGACTTTATAAACACTGTGTCATTTTCAACATGATTTATTTGTTAGTTCGTTTGTTTTCAAACTTCAGTGACTTGCTTAATTGACTGAAAATCACATTCTACTCGGATTACATATCACGTTGCATGTGTATATCCTCGCCTGCGCCTAACTTTAAGATCAAAGGGCGTTACCGCTAGTGATTCGGCTTAGAAGTGTCAATCTCATTTAAGTTCACTAAAACAAAAGATGACTTCGATTGTTCTTTCTGCCACATTAAGGAATAACCGCCAAAGCATACATATTCCGGGAATAAGCCATTTCCTTTACTTAAAAAAGTCCAATGCAACTATAAACCATACGATTTCACAACGGTTGTTCGAGGGATTTACAACAATGGTACAAATATGCTAATTGAAAAACGTCACCTTTTCCGGCTTGAAAATAAAATAAGTTTGAAAGTACAATAATTCAATAACACCCTTTTTGGCAAACAACATCTCTTGCAGGAAAGCAATTTTTAGTCATTTAGTTTTGTCGCTGTTTATCACTACCTGCCATATTACTTGATACAATACCTTGTGGCCAGCCTCGTTTTGACAAGAAATAAATAATGAGAGGCTGTGTCTGTACCTGGCGAGTACGATATGAAATATTGCACGAAAATATAGAGAAAAGATAGAACCACGGCCATTGATTTTTCATCGGTTGCTGCGAAACTTGGAGATAAAATAAACATATCATGAATAAGAGCCACGTCACTTACACCATACAAACATTTTACGATCATAGTATATTGTACTTTTTGACAATATAGTTGATGTTGCGAGAAAATAATACTTCCTGTGAATGCAGATTATGATCTTGTACAACTTCTCCTAATTTGTCATAGATAAAAATGGCGCCGTACCCACCCAACCATTTTATTTGTGTACAATAAGTTGCCGTATTGGTGTTATAGGCCTGTTTCGTTTTTCTTCCCTTCCCCACAACCCTCTGTTGCATGTGACAAGTACATGGTTACAACAGTGTTTATAATACACATACGAGTGTCATTGTGTTAACACTTTCTATTATTTACCTTGATCTGTTTTTTAAGCTGCAATATACAAGCAGTAATAGGGCTAGCCTGCTTTACCGTATATCTCACAGCATAAACATACCCCATGAAAATTTTAAAGAGCACATAATCTAAAGAAATCTACTAACAAAACGCATATTTCGCAAGACTATTTTAATAGTAAATAAATAATGTATGCATAAAATTAAGCCTTCACAAGCCACGGGGGACAATCCGCTACTCTCTTTCATCACCCGTTGCTGCCTGCTTAACCAATCACTGCAAGTGCGAGTAAATTCTTCTCGCCCGTGTGTCCCAACGTGACCTTTCATGCTGTTTGAATGAGCCAATCAAAATTCCTCTTTCAAACACGCCCAATAGAACAGGCACTTTCATTTAAGTACTTGAGATTGTTACATTGTTTTGTTGATGACTTATTTTTTGTTTATGTGAACTCATGAAAAACGAGGAAATCTCTGCATAGTCAGCCACGGGTGATAAAGGAGCGTAGCGGATAGTCTCCCGTGGCTTGCGACAATGGGGGCGGAAGGGGAGGAGGATACTTGAAAAGGTGGTTGCGCTTATTCGGTCGAATATGATAACTTTACATTGAAATATGAACTTGCTATTAAGTCAGCGTGTAAATTGGTGGTATTGTGAATTTATTTCGAGCTATAATATTTTCCTTGTTTCCAAATAAATGTTATTGATTACTTCATAATTATTATTGTTTACATGTATACTGCTGAAAAGTTACCATTTAATGATAATGTATATAAAGTAATCAGTCCATTATATAAAATGTAAGTTGTCAACATGCTCTTTTTTATATTGATTCTTTATTTTTTATAAACATGTCTGTCCGCATCGTTAGCTTTGATTCGTTATATTTTCGTATTAAATTCTGCACGTTTGATTACAATTTGAGAAGAAAATATCTATGTCAATTTTCAGTATGAAATTATAAATATCAACAAAGGATTCTTTTCACAAAAAAAGTGCCTTACGGTAGGAAGTACCATTACCTTCACAGCCCCCTACCTCCCACATCTTCCCCACTTTAAGAAATTTCTGACTGGAATACTGTTCAATGTTTATGCGACTTAGCCCGTTTTATTTACCTTCATTTATCAACTCCACCTAAAAGCTAACTCTTTATGAATCTCTCTCTCTCTCTCTCTCTTACTGTCTCTGTATGTCTGTCTGTCTCTCTTTCTATCACCCTACCTCTCACTCTGTTTGTCTGTCTGTCTGGTTCCAGATACACCTTTTCTGTTTAAGACCCTTAGTGATATTATTTAAATTTAAAGCAAGAAAAAAAAATGATAAGAGGAACATGGGAATGCAAGTATTACTAAAACTGGGAAGGAAGAGGTGCGAGTAAAAGAGCTCTGTGATCTGGTGAAAGTTCTGTGAGCTAAGGTAATTTTTCAATGAAAACTACATAGTGCCAAAAACACTAAACTTCATGTTAGTTTGAAATGTGAAAATCCAAGATATTTAAAAAAATTTGATCTCTTCATAAATAACATGTTAAATAAATTAATACCTGCTACTCAGACTAGGTTGAATCAGCATTTGATTATTTATCGTTTTTGATCAAGAGGCAAGGCATTTAATTTCCAAGTAAATGTCACCGCTTATAAGCAACAGTAATGGATATTACTTTTACGATGACAGTGATTATGCCTACAAGAATTATGACCCATACACAACTTGCACGAAAATTCAAGAACAATCAATGATTCATATATGTCTGTCAATCAATAAAATTTCACACAACGGTCAATCCAGACGTAGCAAATATCTGTAAAGAAAATGAAAATCTTCTACACAAAAACTGTTTTGGTTATAGGCTTTTGTAGATCTTGAATGGTTATCAATTTTCAGTTTGACAGTGACTAATCAACTGATAAGTTTAGAAAACGGCACCGAAAGTGTGACACGAAGTTTAGACAAAATCAGCTTTGGATATTTCTAATGGTTATCCACTTACATTTGACAGCGACGAATACATATTTATAGGTTTAGTAGATACCGCCTAAAGTGTGACATAAAATTCTGGCATAATAATATTAATTGGGCAGAACATTGTGGCACTAGCGGCATTTCTTATTGCTACTGGTCTAATTAATATATTCCAAAAGTTGGGGAAATTAGTTGATAAATTTCACGTTTATTTTTAAATCGGTAAATTACTATCTGATTAAAAAATACGTATACTTACTGACATGAATACCTATACTTACTGACATGAATACCTATACTTACTGACATGATTTTGTCTTCGAACAATAACAACATAGATACGATTCATTTTATCATCATCTGCAACAATTTTTCAATTTCGCCTCAAACTAACTAATTCGTCTTTCTTAAGGTTTCGTTGAACCAACACCACCTAAAATTTTTGAGTCATACTTGCCATATTCCCAGACAGTGTTGGGGGGTTTTTCAGACCCAAAAAGTGTGTTTTGAGGTCCCAAAGGGGGTCAGTGCGCGTGACCCCCCAAAAGTGATTTCATCCAAATGAGAATAAGCTATCTTTTCAAATCAGTCTATAGCAAATGACTGGAAATTCAAATCTAAATAAGAGATAATACCATGTGTTTTCTCTGAAGCATTTAATATACTTACAAACAAAAACAAAAACAAAAACAAAAAACAAAAAAAATAGTAGACTTAGCATTGTCAAATAACATAACCGCAAACATAGTCACAACTTCACAGACATTAGATACAAAAATACACCAAGTTACTGTCTTTAAAATCCATTGTACAGTGGAATGTAGTTTTAATTACATGCAGTCTATGCTGGTTTCAATATTTCAGTAGTTAGTTTGACGGTAATGCAAGTGCCATTTGTGTTCACAAATATGCCTACACTTTTCCATCGCGAATGTGCATCCGCGTCTAAGTTGGCGCAAGCAATGGCCATAGTCGCTAAAAGTGATAAAACCTGTAAGATGGCATTGAATATCTATTTCAAAACAATTAATTGGCAATGAAAACATTCAATGTGGTAGTCGGCCGAGTTGCTCAAGTCTTTGACTGCCGCTATTGTAACGTATTTTCGAGGTTAAAGCCACAACTACGGTA
The DNA here is from genome assembly GCA_029931535.1 of Margaritifera margaritifera. Classification (NCBI taxonomy): domain Eukaryota; kingdom Metazoa; phylum Mollusca; class Bivalvia; order Unionida; family Margaritiferidae; genus Margaritifera; species Margaritifera margaritifera. Next base: position 1,242,071 of record JAQPZY010001492.1, read on the forward strand.
GTGAAGATTTAATTTATTCTACGGCTGAATTAATGAAAAAAGGTACTAATTTATGCAAATACACAATTTGTCGTTTTATTAATGATTTAACACTTTTAAATTGTTAAAATTTCATGGTGCAGTTCATTTCAGGTTAACCAGATATTCAAACATGTTAATGTTTTCATGAATTACTTGATCACATGATAAAACGTTTACTGCAATCCAGTGGTGTACTGGCCATTGGGCATACCGGGACAAATCCCGGTGGGCCGCCGCAAAAAAATCCGTTTTTACCGGTGTTTTACTGGTGTGAGCAAAACCCCGGGCCTGTCCCGGCAGACCGCCGCATCGGTGGGCCGGTGGGCCGTCAAAAAAATCCGTTTTTACCGGTGTTTTACTGGTGTGAGCAAAACCCCGGGCCTGTCCCGGCAGATAAGTCAGGGCCGAGTTGCTTACCCAGTACACTCCTGCTGCAATCATGTAAAATGTCCAAGGAAACTATGAGAAAGTTAAGGTGGCAAAACTGTCGAAGCAAATAAGATTATCTCATTATTTATTTATTTTTAAGTTTTTTTTTAGCACTTCTAGTACATTATGAACTACAATTTTCCTTTGTCCCTTTAAAATGTTGTGTGTCCTCCAAATCTGGAGGGTGAGGGACACAGTGTCCCCTGACCTTTGGATTCAAGGTACAACACTGCATTAGAGATTGAATGGTGGTCAACCTACCGAAATAATCAAGTTTTGAATTTTCTATATGGAGTACAAATCCGACTTCAAAGAAGCGTTGCTGCTAATCACAATCTTTAATCAAGATGGCTTCAACATTCTCATTCAATGCAGTCAGTGATGTGCAATAACATTTGTTTTTCAACACGCATATGTTTGATGTACTTAACTTCAGAAAAATTGGGTTGTTCCACTTAGTGTACTTTACCTATGCAAATTAGCCTAATGGGCTCTCCTCAGCAGTGCTCAAAGAATTTGACACGACACACCACCCTTGCTATTGTAAGCCAATTCAGTAAATATCTGAAAAGTGTGTGTTTATCTCTGACCACCTTACCTTTTAATTGTCTTTAAAACAGATGTATAAGCTCCCCTGAGGATAGTTTTACATGAGCTCTGAGCACGGCTGTTTACTGTTCATACATACAACAGATTATGGGCATATATCAATGTGATCAAGAATTTTTTTTTTAAAATTCTGTTTTTTTGTGGGTTTGGGAGTCCAAAATCATGTTTTTCACGTGACACGTCGTGTTATGGCATGTATGTAGAGTCCTCCAAGAAACATTACAATTACAGACAAGGCATAGTTGAACATTAAAGGATACATCATGAGATGAAGTCATTTCAGGAACAACTAAGGAAGAATAATATAGTTTAACTCATTTAGTTCTGCAATACAGCAACAGATTCACAAAAGAAAGAATGGCTAGTCTGAATCAAAGTAGAAGGTATTGTTATGTATGATGTTTATATAATATTATAAATATTTTAGGAAATTATAAATGTTTCTTCACTTTGATTTTTGCTTAAATCTTAATGTTAACAGGAAAAACATGTTTAACTAGTGTCCTTGAATTAGGTTGTTTTGATCAATATGTTTTCTCAATTTGAAGGTCAAGGTTGATTTTTGTTTACAAGTAAAAATTCCATTAAGATGACTCATATTCTAGAACATTCTGTCATGTGACCAATCTTTATATATGCCATGTTTGGTGGATATTTATTCAGTTTTGACATTACCATCAGTCTTGTAAAGAGCTATTACAGTTGTGAAAATTCATTCCAAATTCTAAGAGAGGAATTATTTTAAATATTCATTGGATTATAACAGTCCTCATAAACTTTTGGATTTTGGATTTTTAATTGATGATTTTGGAATTTATGTGAACTTATTCAGAGATTTTGGAATACTTCATTTTGACATCAGCACATCAAGATTTCTAGTACATCAGGACTTTGGAGACCATTGGCACATAATAACATTCAAGGACACAGCCGTGAATTCGGAACATTCTATATTTAGGACTTGTGAGTAGAACAATCATTCTTATTGGATTATTAGGATTTCAAAACACATTACTGTAAGTGACTTTTTTGATTTTTCATTTTAATTATCTAGTAATAAATTGCTTGTTGATTTTTTACTTGATTTGTTGGTTTCACTTTCTTTCTGTTACATTTTTCTTAGACCATAGATTCCGGGATTGAATTTCTTTAAAGCATATTAGAGATATTAAATTTATCTTTGAAATTCATATTGATTTTGTCTCTGAATTTTTTTTGTCATTGGCAAAGATTTTTAATAGAGAATTTTTTTTGTGTGAAACCAACAAGCATTTACAATGGCATCTAATGTTCAGAATTTCATTTCAAAACCTACCCAGTAGGGGTTAGAGTGCATGAGAAAGGATGAGTTGCTCGAGCTTGCCAGAAAATACAGTCTATCTGAGGCAAAAGTATCATTGACAAAACAGGAGATAAAGATTATTTTGATTCAGTATTTAGTAGGAAAGGGAATTTTTGATAGCAGTGCTTTAAGTTCGAAGAGAAAGCCTGTATCTGGTTCTGACAGGAAATTAAGGGAATTAGAGTTAAAGAACCAGATTGATTTAGAATTGGCAAAGCTTCAGATTCAGAGAGAGAGAGAGAGAGAGAAAGAAGAGAGGCAGATACAGATGGAGAGAGAGAAGGAAGAGAGGCAGATACAAATGCAGAAAGAAGAGAGGCAGATACAGATGGAGAGAGAGAAGGAAGAGAGGCAGATACAGATGGAGAGAGAGAAGGAAGAGAGGCAGATACAAATGCAGAAAGAAGAGAGGCAGATACAGATGGAGAGAGAGACGGAAGAGAGGCAGATACAAATGCAGAAAGAAGAGAGGCAGATACAGACGGAGAGAGAGAAGGAAGAGAGGCAGATACAGATGGAGAGAGAGAAGGAAGAGAGGCAGATACAAATGCAGAAAGAAGAGAGGCAGATACAGATGGAGAGATAGAAGGAAGAGAGGCAGATACAAATGCAAAAGGAAGAGAGGCAAATACAAATGCAGATGCAAAGAGAAGAAAGGGAAATGCAATTTAAATTAAGAGAATTAGAACTGGCAAACAGAGCACACTCCACTCCTTTAAACACAAGTTCAGGTTTTGATGTTACTAGATATATTAGGTTAGTACCCCCTTTTCAGGAAAAAGAAGTAGATAAATACTTTCTTCATTTCGAGAAAATAGCTGAAAACTTGAAATGGCCCAGAGAGCATTGGACTTTGTTATTACAAAGTGTACTTATTGGCAAAGCTCGTGAAGTCTACATTTCACTGTCAGTACAACAAAGCACTGATTATGATGTGGTTAAGGAGTACATCTTGAAAGCTTATGAGTTGGTACCAGAGGCATATCGACAAAGGTTTAGGAATTGTAGAAAAGAAACTGGACAAACTCATGTCGAATTTGCAAGGGATAAAGAACAACTATTTCATAGGTGGTGCTCAGCCAAGAAAGTTGATCAAGGTTATGATAACCTCCGACAACTCGTATTAATTGAAGAGTTCAAAAGGTGTATCCATAGTGATGTTAAAACTTATCTTGACGAGCGGAATGTGGAAACTTTGGAAAATGCTGCTCGTATGGCTGATGATTATTCCTTGACTCACAAAATTTCATTTGGCAATAAGTCGTCCTCTCAGCAGTTTTCTGGTAAAAAACCATTTCAATCTCATTCGAGTACTTCCAAATTTCACAACAGCACAACTGTTAGGAATCAAACATCTGATAAGACTGATCAGAAATCCTTATCTCTTCCTACGTGCACTTATTGTAAAAAGAAAGGGCACGTTATTTCTGATTGCTTCAAGTTGAAAAATAAGCAACAGAGAAAAGACAGAGCTTTTCCAAATGCTCTTATTTCTACGAGGTCAAGGTCACGGTCTTGTATTGAAAGCAATACATTTGTTGGGTCAAACAAACCCCAGTCTGATTCTATTTTGGAGGCTTATGAACCATTTATGTCAGAAGGTTCTATATCACTTATTGGTGATTCTGCCAAACCTATCCCAATTAAAATATTAAGGGACACTGGAGCTTCTCAGAGTTTTTTATTGTCAGGTACTTTGCCTTTGTCTGAGGAGTCTTCTTCAAGTGAAAGTGTTCTTGTTCAGGGAGTAGAGTGCGGCTTTGTAAATGTTCCTCTTCATTGTGTAAATTTGGCATCAGACTTAGTTTCTGGACCTGTGACTGTTGGGGCAGTGACTTCTTTACCCATAGAGGGTGTTCATTTATTACTAGGCAATGACCTAGCTGGAGATAAGGTTGTGGTTAATCCACTTGTAACTGACAAGCCTTGTTTCGATCAGAAAGTTGATCCTGTCGAAACTGAAATCCCTGATTTGTACCCTGCTTGTGCAGTTACTAGAGCTATGGCAAAAAGAGCTCTTGAGAGTGATGTTGATCAGGATATTATTCCTTTAGCTGACACATGTATTGGTCAGTCTTTTGATGAGGTCACTTTTTCCTCAGATATTGATCAATCAAATGGTATTGATCACAGTGATCCTCTTTTGGCAACTCATTCTCTTTGTTCTAATCAGGATGACAAACGACAATCCCTTGTCGTTGAACAGGAGCAAGATCCCGAGATATCTTGTTTGTTTCAGAGGGCTATTAGTGAAACTGAAGCCACACAAGTTCCAGTGTGTTACTTTGTGAAAAATGGGGTCCTTATGAGGAAATGGAGACCACCTGATGTACCCGCTGGTGACGAGTGGTCAGTGAGCTATCAAATTGTTGTTCCTAAGTCATATCGACAGGAAATTCTTAATTTAGCCCATGAAACTCCTTTGGCTGGTCATTTAGGAGTCCATAAGACTTATCACAAGATCTTGAATCATTTTTATTGGCCGAAACTCAAAAGTGATGTTTCTAAATACTGCAGATCTTGTCACACTTGTCAAATGGTAGGAAAACCCAATCAGAAGATACCTAAGGCTCATCTGCAACCTATTCCTGCATTTGATGAACCATTTAGTAGAATAATGGTAGACTGTGTTGGTCCTTTACCTAAAACCAAGTTAGGCAACCAATATTTGCTGACCATCATGTGTGCATCTACAAGATTTCCAGAGGCAATTCCTCTGAGAAATATAAAAACTAAAACTATTGTGAAAGCTTTGGTGAAGTTTTTTACACTTGTTGGCCTTCCCAAATCTGTCCAGTCAGATCAAAGGTCCAATTTTATGTCTGGAATTTTCCAACAGGTTATGCATGAATTAGGCATCCAACAGTTTAAATCTTCTGCCTATCACCCTGAAAGTCAAGGTGCTTTGGAAAGATTTCATCAAACTTTGAAGAATATGATTCGATCATATTGCTTTGATACAGAAAAGGATTGGGATGAGGGTGTTCATTTGTTGTTGTTTGCTGTTAGGGAATCAGTTCAAGAGTCGTTGGGTTTTAGTCCCTTTGAACTAGTTTTTGGTCATACTGTCCGTGGATCACTGAAATTATTGAAAGAGAAACTTCTTTCAAATGAAGATTCAAAGATTAATCTTCTTGATTATGTTTCTGATTTCAAATACAAGTTGTCAAAGGCCTGTGAAGTAGCAAGAACTAATCTTCACACTACTCAATCAAAAATGAAATTATGGTATGACAGAAATACACAGGAAAGGAGTTTTAAACCTGGTGACAAAGTTCTGGCTCTCTTTCCCATACCTCAGAATCCTCTTCAGGCTAAACTGTATGGTCCTTATACCGTTGAAAAGAAAGTAAATGACTTAAATTATATCATTAACACTCCTGGGAGACGGAAACAGAAACAACTTTGTCATATAAATATGTTAAAGGAATATTTTGACAGAGATAACCCAGCTAATTATTCTGTTGGTTTAGTTGTACCTGTCCCACACAGTGAAGATATCAACGATGGAGTACGATCAGACTATAGTGACTGTAGTATAACCAATCTTCGGAATTCAGAAATATTGAACAACCTAGACCAGAAACTTTCACATCTACAACAACAGGAAAGAAATGAACTAAAACAGCTATTACATGACTATGAGCACTTGTTTCCTGATGTTCCAACAAGAACAAATAAAATTTATCATGACGTTGACATTGTAGATTCTGCGCCTGTGAAACAGCATCCTTATAGGATGAATCCTCTCAAACAGAACTATCTGAAGACAGAAATTCAGTATTTACTGGAGAATGATTTCATAGAACCAAGTAAAAGTAACTGGAGTTCACCATGTATTCTTGTTCCCAAGCCAGATAATACATTCCGTATGTGTACTGACTATAGAAAAGTCAACAGTGTCACCAAAACTGATTCATTTCCAATCCCAAGAATGGACGATTGCATTGATAAAATTGGAAATGCGGAATATGTCACCAAGTTTGACCTTTTAAAGAGATTCTGGCAAATTCCACTGACGGAAAGGGCAAAAGAAATTTCAACATTTGTAACTCCAGATGGACTTTATCAATATAAAGTCATGCCTTTTGGAATGAAAAATTCGCCTGCAACGTTTCAACGTCTGATGAACATGATAACATTTGGTCTTGATAATTGTGACGCTTATATCGATGACGTCATTATCTACAACAACACCTGGGAAGATCATTTGGAAACCATTCAAAAATTCTTCGATCGACTCAGCGATGCGAATCTGACAATTAATTTGAGCAAAAGTGAGTTTTGCCATGCTTGTGTCACATTTTTAGGACATATTGTGGGACAAGGTCAAGTTAAACCTATAGAAGCTAAGGTCAAAACTATCTCTGAATTTCAAGTTCCAATTTTTGTAAAAAGCAACTGATGCAATTTCTAGGTATGGCTGGATATTATGGAAAATATTGTTCCAATTTTTCCAAAATTGCTGAACCTTTGACAAGTTTGTTGAGTAAGAAAACCAAATTTTTTTGGTCTGACAAGTGTCAGGAATCTTTTGACAAGTTAAAGGCCATGCTTAAGAATGCACCAGTTCTTTCTGCACCAAATTTCAGCCAATCATTTAAATTATCTGTTGATGCAAGTGATGTAGGGGTTGGTGGAGTATTGATTCAGGAAGACAAAAGTGGTGTGGATCACCCTGTGTGTTATTTTTCTAAAAAACTAAACAAGCACCAGAAAAATTATTCCACAATTGAGAAGGAATGTTTGGCTTTGATATTGGCTTTTCAGCATTTTGAAGTGTATGTTACCTCAGCTCTTTCTCCAATTATTGTGTACAGTGATCACAATCCCCTTACTTTCATCAACAAAATGAAAGATAAAAATCGGAGATTGTTGAGATGGAGTTTGATATTGCAAGAATATAACATTGACATCAAACACATCAGGGGAAAAGACAATGTGATTGCAGATGCACTCTCACGTGCCTAGAACTGTAATATTGCTTGATGTAATTAAGTCCAGTATCATAAAACATGTTCTTATGTAATTTTGGTTATTGTAGTATTAGATGTATATTCAAAAAAAAACTTTATTATATAAATCTTTCTTTTTCTTTATGAGGGGAGGTGTTATGTATGATGTTTATATAATATTATAAATATTTTAGGAAATTATAAATGTTTCTTCACTTTGATTTTTGCTTAAATCTTAATGTTAACAGGAAAAACATGTTTAACTAGTGTCCTTGAATTAGGTTGTTTTGATCAATATGTTTTCTCAATTTGAAGGTCAAGGTTGATTTTTGTTTACAAGTAAAAATTCCATTAAGATGACTCATATTCTAGAACATTCTGTCATGTGACCAATCTTTATATATGCCATGTTTGGTGGATATTTATTCAGTTTTGACATTACCATCAGTCTTGTAAAGAGCTATTACAGTTGTGAAAATTCATTCCAAATTCTAAGAGAGGAATTATTTTAAATATTCATTGGATTATAACAGTCCTCATAAACTTTTGGATTTTGGATTTTTAATTGATGATTTTGGAATTTATGTGAACTTATTCAGAGATTTTGGAATACTTCATTTTGACATCAGCACATCAAGATTTCTAGTACATCAGGACTTTGGAGACCATTGGCACATAATAACATTCAAGGACACAGCCGTGAATTCGGAACATTCTATATTTAGGACTTGTGATTAGAACAATCATTCTTATTGGATTATTAGGATTTCAAAACACATTACTGTAAGTGACTTTTTTGATTTTTCATTTTAATTATCTAGTAATAAATTGCTTGTTGATTTTTTACTTGATTTGTTGGTTTCACTTTCTTTCTGTTACATTTTTCTTAGACCATAGAGTCGTAACAGTATGTAATTCGTATTTTAGGCGCACGTGCACAAGTTAGAACTAGCATTACCCACAATGTGTTTTGACAGTGCAAGACAAAGCGAGAAAGGTCATGGAGAAAATAATTATAGTAGAACAATGTTTCAGTAGCGATGAAAATGTAGCGACTAAATATTAGAATATTTGGGTGAAGATAGATTACACTGTAGTTGGAGTAGGGCCATTTTGTTACCAAGCAACATGGATTTGAAAATGGAAAATGTTGTGTGATATAATAATAGCCTAAAAAAAATCAAAGAATTCATCTATTATATTCTCTTTCTCAGTCCAACGATCAACAATAAAGTAGTGACAACATGTATGGCAAAATATGATAAACAATTTATAAAATTGAAGAGAAAGATAAGTAATGATAACGTGAGTGATAACAGCGTAGTTAACCAAATGATAATCTCAAGTATGATCCTTTAGAAAACAAAAAATATACAATTAAATCTGATAGCAATGCACAGATAATAGCTGACCTCTATAGAAATACAAAAACAAAACATTTTATTTAATTTTATGTTTTATTTATTGTTATCAATGGCTGGTATTGGTGCTGTTGTTTATTTTTTCAAGTAATCAAATAAGAAATTTATCAATGCAATTACACTGTCAGCTATTATCAGTAATACTACATTGTCAGCATTATCAGTAATACTACATTGTCATCTATTACGAATATGCCCCTGCCTTCTGTTTTCAATAACCGACATATGATTGAGGCAATTGTTCAGGATGAATAGTGTTATTATTTCAAGATGGTAGCTGTGCTGGCCATATTGGATGTACGAAGGACACTGTTTGCTTTTAAGACCAACTAGACGTAAGGATGAAATGGCATGTGAAGTTCTATGACTCTTCTCCAAGTAGTTTCGGAAGAGTAGTAGTAAAAACAACTGCTGATGGATGATGTATGATAGCTGATGGATGTTGGCCTGTAGGAAGCCACAGAAACTCTGTCAATAAAACATCAGATTCATAATCCAAAGGTCATGGGTTCAATGACAACATAGGCCAGCCCAGGTTGGCTGTCCCAGGGTGTCCTTGGAAAAGGAAATTAGCTCCCATTTCCCCAGCATGATAGCCAGTAGAGCTAAAAAAAATTGGTGTTGTGATGAATTACAGTTTTAGACAGAGAACAATTTAATTTCAATTTTACAAAGTGGATTTGCATCTTTTTGATACAAAGAAAACAATGTGGTAAATAAAATGTTTCATTCGGTACAAAAACCATGCAAAATAACTCTTCTCTGGATTCAAATCATTTTATAGTTGACTGCAAAAAAGGAGAAATCTGCAACAAGAAATACATATTTTCATGCTGACTGCAAAAAAGGAGAAATCTGCAAGAAGAAATATATATATTTTCATTTTGACTGTAAAAAAGGAGAAATCTGCAACAAGAAATACATATTTTCAAGCTGACTGCAAAAAAGGAGAAATCTGCAACAAAAAACACATATTTTCATGTTGACTGTAAAAAAGGAGAAATGTGCAACAAGAAACACATATTTTCATCATTGCTACAACTGGAATCCCTTAAAACTGACATCCTAAAGTAAATTCAACTTTAACTAATTCTTTTTAAAAGTAAAAAACAAGAAAATGAATGTCTTTATAACACTCTCAGGATAAGAAGTATGCCAGAAACAAGTATGCATGAAACAAGTATGCAAGAAACAAGTATGCCAGAAACAAGTATGCAAGAAACAAGTATGCAAGAAACAAATTTTATTCAAACTGTATAAATAAAAAATAAGAAAAACCAAACAAAACTCCATAAAAAACATCAGTTATAGACAGCCAGGTTTGTAAAATAAAATAAAAAAATATATTGTATACAGCTGATCTGTTAATAGAAACAGTGTAGTGAAAGAAATTTGCTTCAAATTTCTGATTATAAATAATAATAAATACTGTACAGACATATATTATATCATTATGCATCTGAAATATGTGATTATGCTGTAATTATATAGTGCTTTTTCAATCTTTGGACAAGAGAGTTTGAAAAAGCATGATCAGAGATTTTTCAAATAATTCAAGTATAAAAAGAGATGAATATAGTCTAGTCTGTTTAATCTGTAGGAATCCATTGACTGAAGATTGTCCAATACACTCAATTATCTAGTAAACAAATATTAGCCAATAGCCATCAACATTTTCAAACATGTACTTACATATGTGCAGCTTGATATTTCAGTGTTGTTGTTTAGCCTCTGATCAGACATTATAAGGGCTGTTCCAGCAAAACATACATGGGACCCAAGGGAGACAATTCAATGTGGATGCAATTTAGAATTTTGTTATCATTTTCATATGAACTCTGTGTGTAACCAGAGTACCCTGGAATATAATTTTAAAAAAGTGCCTTCCCTGGGCACCATGTATGTTTAAATGGAACAGCCCTAAGTTATTTTTATACTATCAGTTAAATTTTAGCTGCCTTCATGCATGTGATTTTGTTACATCAGCTATACTAAACCATTAAAATTGCATCGCTGCTTGAGTACAGATTTTGTGTATTAAAATGATGAAATGAAGTCAATCCTAACATTTACAGGCTATATTTATTTGTATATCAACAAATGATGAAAGGAAGTCAATCCTAACAGCTGCGGGCTATATTTATTTGTATATCCACAAATTGAAGTGCCATGCCTGTCTTAAAATAACCAATAGCTTTATTACTTAAAAAACCCAAACCCTCCAATCATTCTGCAAGACATGTGTGTAATACACAAATTTACTATTATGCATCACTCTGCCACAACTATCTCAAGTTGAGCTTTCCTTCACATAAAGCTTCTAGCACTATCAAGTAAAATTGTTGACTCATAAAAGATCATCATTAATTAAAGTCCCTTGTTGAAGTAAACAACTTGGGGTGGAGTTGGAAGGGCCATTAGTTTGTCGCGCATCTCAGGTTCCAGTTTTCTCACAGCCATGGAGCTGAAATTGGCAGAAAAATAAAAGACAAAATGTACCATTTTCACTATTTATCATGGGCTAATAATTTTCATGGATTTTATGTCTGGTACAAGCCATGAAATTAAAGATTCAGTGAACAATAAATTCTTATGTGGAAACTGACAAGGAAAATGTCATTTAGCACAAAAACACACAAATTGATACCTACAAAAATAAATGAATTCATAGTAATGGTCAAAGTATATTAAGAAAGTGAGATCTTTCTTATTATCACAGCTTCATTGAATGAGACTCTAGCTCTCTCTCTCTGTATGTCTGTCTCTTTCTCTATATACACAGTGGAAGCTGGTCTGAACAAATATCATGCGACAAGAGAAATATCTTCCTAATTTAACAATAGAATTTAACTATTAAAGAAAGAGAATGGTCAAAGTAAGAAAATTATTAAAGAATAGATAGATTTATTATTATGTCAACTTAAATTGACAATAGAATGTGTTTGAAAATATGCTAAAATCTAAAATGCATTTCACAAGTATTCATGTAGACAATCTTATTGGAAAACATGATTGTTAAGAAGCCAGAGTACCTGGAGAAAAAATAACCATCATGAGAAAACATTTTGTTTGCCTGTAGTGGATTGAGGTTATGAACCAGGTGACTTAAAGGTACCTGACAATTACTTATCAACCATCTTATTCCCTTTTTCCAGCATATTTATAATATTTATGTAACCATGGTTTGTTGCCATGTAAATTTAGGAAGATATTATGTCAAACAAACACTACTGTCACAAATATAATTGTATTCATTTCACAAAATGTTAATTTCTACTACATTAATATATAAACCAGAAATGTGTCCATGCAGGACAAAGTTCAAAGTCAAATTGTGGCCACAAGTCCATACAGGTTTGCAAGAAAACAGCAAAAATCAAACTTGATCTTGGTTTTCATAATATCAAACCTCAAACCAAATTTGGTTTCAATCCATGGATTATTTCAAAATTTATTGAGTGGAGTTGAATGGCAATGTGCTAAGTCAAACAGCAGCCATAACTCTATAAAAGTGTCTGAGAAAAGTGTGAAAATCTAACTTCACCCACATCCTCCAAATGTAAAGCATCATTCCAGATTTGATTTGAATCCAATGAATTCTTCAAAGGCAATTGAGTGGGAGCAAAATGGAAAGGCAAAGTTTATAGTCAACAGGAGCCATAACTCCATAGAATTTTGACAGGAAAGCTGTGAAAATTAAACTTTGACATATATTTTCTTAATGTAAAGCCTCATACTAAATTTGACTTACATCTAAGAATTCATTGGAATGTTCCTGAGCATAAATAAAATCTGTGTCAGACATGACATGATGGATGGATACGGATAACACTATATGCCCTGTCAATAGATATGGCTGGGCCATACAAATGATGAGAAGTGGACTAACTTTCATAAATGCTAACTTCATATGATTTTTCATTACAAGCCAAATAATTTATATAATTTGCAAGATTTAGCATGGGAGAGAAAAACTGATTATTCAACAAGAGTAGCCAATATTTTGCTGAAAGTTTAAAAAAAACTGAGTCTTTTATCACATGATGCATGAATTGATAATCAGGGATTACTTGCAAGCATCTATACTGTTTAGACTTGAAATAACAGTGATACACTACAAATCTATTGCCAAAGCCTATAGGAATGTGATGAAAAGACATTCAGATACCGACCCTGAAGCAGGTACATTTCCCAAAACTGCACTTTGATTGCTTTTGATTTGAATTGTGTTTGGATTTTATTCATGCTTACATTTCATTTATCATTTTGTCATTTTTTATGGTCTCAGAAATGCATTCAGATTTTGCCCTTATAGCTTCTGTCTATCATTTCCTTTTGTTTACGCTCATTTGGAATTAAATGGATGTGCATTTGTCAAAAACAGGTTTCCCATTTCAAAAGTATTAAAGACAGAATATTTAATTTTTAAAAATTGTCTTATTAAAAATGTTCTTTAATGAAACAGGAAATACATCAATGCAAAATACAGCATTGCATTTACCATAAATTAAAAAATAACTGCAAATAAAAAAAGTGTAAAAATATAGTTGCAAGTATTTGCCACCAAATTGTATTCCTTATTTTGTTTCGTTCAAAAAATGATTGTACAAATCACATCAATAGTGGCTGTTTTTTATATTTGCCTTGACAAGAATAATGCTGTCATTTATAAAGACTTAAAAGTTGACCTGCCAGTGAAAAGAATCTGATCCTGGATTATCATGTGCAAGGGGATTTTGACCATGGAAATATCATGGCAGTTTGAAAATAAATAATTTTCAAATACATTCATGAAAGGCATTCACAGTTCATTCCATTTTTGTTTATCATTTGTTCTGCATCAGTTTTCATAAAAATGCATTCTTCACTTAGTTTGCATTTATTCTGCATTTTGTTCACACACATTCTCCATTCCACTTGTGTTCATTCTGCATTCCATGTGCATTTCATTTTCATTTTCATTTTAGTTGTAAAATTACCCATTTCTGAGTCTGTAAATAATATGGCACAATAAGTTTATGATACCTTTGTACAGATTGTGCAAAGTAAACATACATCTAAGAGACTTACCTCGTCTGAGGGAAGAGGGCACAACACAGTGGTGTGGCAAACACTAGTCTGAAAGCAAAAGGAAAACAGTTTTCTTCCCTTTTCTTTTCTTCTGATACATAATAAGAGTCATACATTTGTAGAGCATGCATAGAAAAAAGACCCAAACTCACAAAACAAATTATGAAGAATTTGTTATCTTCATAAAAGTTCGACACTTGAATAAAAAGTCTAAAATTGGTGTGATATTACTTTCATTGTGGACACAAAATTTAAAACTTACTTAACACATTTCCAGTGAAGACAAGCATTAAGAACAAGCATTTCTCATCCAATAATGACTGAAATAAAGAGTGATCTAGTATACATTTGACCAAGGAGGCCCTATTCTTTGCAAAATACACTTTTGACATCGAACATTTAAATATATTTACAGAGCCATTAGTGGTGCGAGGCCTTGCTTATTTTGGTCATCAACTCACAAAGCAAAGTCTTCTCTTTCCTATATGCTGGAATTCCATATTTCAAATTTTTAAAAACGATTTTTGAATCATACAATACTGAATTCAAAGTAACTAATAATCATTTCATTTTGATTACCGATTGCAATCTTGCAAATCGGTGTGACCCATGTAACCTGGTGGTAGCCTATTCCTCTTGTAAGGTCAACTTTTCAAAGCAGAAGGGGTGGCCTTGAATCACAGCATAAGCAATATATAATAAACATGAATAACGCTTTGCTCACAGGCATTAGTATCACTGACCCTTACCCAAAATCATTCATATTCCTTTAAACAAAATCTGTTGTACCTTATGGAGATAATTACCAGTACTCATATACAGACTTTGCCATAATCTTTCTGTTTCACCTGTAACATTATGATTGAACTGACTGTGCAAACAACACTTATGCTAACAAAGAAATCCTATATACTCACAAGAAACCAACAACACCAACTTGTACTGGTGCACTCAACCAAGGCATCCTCTGAAAGTTGAAAAAATGCTGCACTTTCATACTGTGGTGATAAATTACACAGACTTAACTGATTACACAACTATAGGTGTCAATGTAACATGTATAATAGATCTATTTATTGTAAGACATGTATTTTTTATCATCCAGAATATTCATCAACAGCTCTTTGTACTAGCATTAATTTTGTATACAATTTAACAGGAACGTGTGTTGCTGTGCTCAAAATGACAAAGGCTTCCACCCATCCGATAATGTTTGTGTTAGATTCAAATTTCAGTACCACCAATGGCATTATATCATCGATAAAGACTGAGTAGGGAGACAAATGAACCTATATCTCAAATATTTTTGACACAACAGACTCACCTTCATAAATGGTTTCTTCTCCAGATACTCCATTATGAAAGGAGGAATCACTGAAACACAAAATGCATGATATAATGTAATATGTAAAACAAATTGTGGAATCATGAAAAAATAACATATTATGCAATAACTGAAAATGAATTGTTTGTTTTACTTGTAAATATCTATGTGACTCTGATACATTTAATGCAATTGTAAAATGGATATTCATAAGTACCTGTATACAAATTATACAGCATGTGAAATACCAGCAACCAGCTAAACTGTAATATAACACTTAGCAACATAACATAGCGTGGTCTATATATGTATATATAAGAAATACAGCAGTTACCTGTGCATCATACACATAAAACATATAAAACAGTCAGATATTACTGAGGATAGATTTTGTATCTATCTAAGTTATACAGCACTTCCATGTGCATCATACACATCAAACAGTCCCCCAATACTGAGCATGGTCTATGCATATATATATATATATATATATATATATATATATATATATATATATATATATATATATATATATATATATATATATATATATATATATATATATATATATATATATCTGATATATGCAATATTTACCTGTGTATCATGCCCATCAAACAGTAAGAAAATACTGATAATGGTCTCTATATAAATTTGATGCATACAACATTTACTTGTGCAACATTCACATTACACAGTAAGACAATACTGAGCATGGTCAGTATGTCTGTCTGATGTGTATGTCATTTACCTGTGCATTGTGAACATCAAATAGAGAGTCATTACTAAGAGTGGTCTTTGTGTGTGTGTATGTATGTATGTATGTATGTATGTATGTATGTATGTATGTATGTATGTATGTATGTATCTATGTATGTCAGAGGTTATGAGGTATACAGCACTGACGTGTGTGTTACATACATCAAACAGTGAACAGAAAAGATCCAGATATGCCGTCGCTAAATGCGCCGTAAGATAAGAATCTGTGATTTTAGCTTGACAACATACATACAATAAATGGCATAGCAGTATGATCTGGATCAATGATGTTGTACTCAGTTGCACATTATCATAAGCATATTGTGTACTCACTCATTACTGAAAGAGCTATTGTGATTCTGGAGAACACGACTTGACCGATAGCTTTCCTGGCAGCATTTTTTGACTCGCCAAGCTTTTGGCCTTTCTCATCTACAACTGTAATACCTTCCATTATTTCCCTATGATAAAAATATGGAGCTCAGTATATATCTGATGTATCAAATATTAAGTTAGCTAATATAAAACATGAGCTACATGTACTTGCATGGCTTTGCCATGGCAAATCCCAATGCTATTTTATTACATTAGCCCCTACCCACCCACCCTCATCACCACCTTGACCCAGTTGTTGTAATGCAAAATCCAGGTCATATTTTTCCTCTTGCTATGAATGCATGTTTTAAGTTTGGTCAAAGTTATTTCAAAAATATCACTGCAACTGCGAATCTGTATATATGACCGGTCTTACCAGGGACAGGCCCAAAAGCTTTACCCCACTTGCAGATGGTTATCAGATAGGGGAACCTACAGTATATAGAAATAGTAGTTTGCATGATAAATACTGAAACTGATATAAAAATTATTAAAAACTTCAGCAAAATATTATTTTCCCATTCAAAGAAGTAAGCAACCAAATGAAGAAATCACGAAATATGAAAACTAGTTTTCAACTTAAATTTAGAAATATCTATTACTTTTCTGAAATTTGATGTACAATTTCAGGTAGCATGACCAAAAGACACCAATGATTTTTTTTTCTTCAAGAAAGGTATAAATGATCTGGCTTAATTCATCAACAAAACATTTAATAATGTGGGGCTAATGATCTAATAATTAGTTTTACCTGTTAATTTTGAATGTTATATGTGTAGTAGACTTTCCTGTTTGAAAGAGATCCAAAAATTATATTTTCTGAAATATTGCTAGATAATCTACTCAGCTGCACCATGTACTTACCTACTTCTCATGCATGGTATATTTATGCAGTTGGCAGCTGCAACGGCAACAAAGGGGACAAATCGGCCCACTATTGGAGGTAGTTTCTGAAATATGACATCCGTTTGTTTGAAACATGTATTTGACTGATTTCACAGGAAACAAAATTCATGACTATATTTTCAATTATAGTTAGTGATACTGTCATAGTTCATTCCTACTATGACTGTGTTTACACATTTCTATAACAATTGTCAGTGGTTTATGAATGCAATGAATAGGCAGGGGTTGATGAAGGTTTGACTCTGATGACTGGATGATTAAAATTCAAATCATTGTTGAAAATTGAAGAATTTACTTACTTCTATATATTTTCTCCACCTGCTCAAACAAATCTGAAAAGCTGTGAATGAACAGTGCAGCTATGACATCTACAAAAATGTGTCAATAACAAACTTATAGGATCAAAAATGTGCAAATTTTATTGCAACAAAAACTTAAAGTAACTTATAAACCTGCATACTATATAAGTTGCTCAACTGGTCGATCCTAACACAACTCATCAAAAACTATTAGATATCTGACATACAGAAGTCTTTTTTGGTCTGTATGAAAATTATCATGAAATTTGCTACTAACAGTTTTCATTTGATCTGATGTAACATAATAAACCATTACATCTTCACTGTTATTTATTTGTTGTGTTGCCTCATCATTCTCTTTAACTTGGAAATATACAATCCATTTTTTCCTTGCACAGAAATTGAATACAGTATGTTTCTCTAAAAGAATGAATGCACAATGATCCCATATTCTTAATACCGTTTGTACTCACGTATAAGCCAATACCAACTGCAAACTGCAAAGCCCCACATCTGCCGTCACACAATGCGCCGGAAGATCTGGGTCTATGCAGCTTGTAAGGACAAATCAGTAGAACAAACAACACAGACCCTGATCTGCCAGTGCATTATGCAATAGCAGATCAGGGTCTATGTTGTTTGCATTTGGACCTGAATTATACTCGAGTATATATGGTAGTATATTGTTATATGTGGAAATATTTGACCTTTACCATGCAGACTAAGCTTATTTAAGCAGTTCAGTATGGGGTAGTTATAGAAAAGCATGTGTTCATAAATGATGTATATACACAGTTCAGTATGGGGTAGTTATAGAAAAGCATGTGTTCATAAATGATGTATATACACAGCTTAGTGCCAAAAGTGAAGGTAAACGTGGACAACATCACATCACGTGTGGTCATTGTTTTCATTTGTAACTAAGAAAGAGCTCTTTTAGTGTTTGACTGACAAATGAGTCACACTTTCCATGATTGTGAGATCGCAGATAATTATCATCCACTATCTTCGTGAAAGTACAGAATCTCTCAACTTGTTTCCCATTTTTGTCCACCGATGTGAAGCTACCAATCAATCACTGCAATTCAGGGGGAAATTTCCAAACCTATCATTTTGGTAATGATGTAAATATTGTATGAATGACATCACTGACAAGCCAATCATGAGATACTGGTTTTACTAGTTACCAATTCAAGCTGTGTACTAGGAAATGTATAGCTTCTGAAATGGTCCAATGTGCTATAAATAGCAAACAATAACACTCCAGTAGATGTGATTGATTTATTTCCAGAATTATGTCACCTGCTTCCACATTAGATGTGTGTGTAAACAATATGGTCTCCAAGTTTATAGAACTGAGCAGCTGAGAAAAACTTTGTTAATACATTTGCATGAAAGTGGAGATAGACCTTTTAAAATATACTGATTGTTTGGCTTACCCCCTATTACTGTTGACAACAGTTGGGGAGAATTAAGAAAATACAGTGCATTCCAATGCATTAGTGCAATCTCAGCTTTTTCCAGTTTATTTTCTCTAACATTGATATCATACAAGCAACAAGGCAACAGAAGTATTCCAGATTTGTGAAAAACATTATCGACAATATGACTTTTTGAAAATAAACTGCATTTATCTGAGAGTAGGATAGGGGAAACAACTCTGAATAACACCAGTATTAGCTAAAATATTCTTACACCATGTTCCACTTGATATTTGCTGCTTTCCTTTATCCTTCCTTATCCAGCAAGCAAAAGTTAAAATAAAAAGCAGAATTTCTGT
This sequence comes from Margaritifera margaritifera, assembly GCA_029931535.1. NCBI lineage: Eukaryota > Metazoa > Mollusca > Bivalvia > Unionida > Margaritiferidae > Margaritifera > Margaritifera margaritifera. The sequence goes on from JAQPZY010001492.1 coordinate 1,261,361, forward strand.
ACCCTATGAATGAAGATGACTTTTTGTTTAATCTCAATCTCTCTCTTGCTCTACCCTCCAGCCCAAATACCACCCCAATTATAATCTTGAAGTAAGTTGGAACTTGTTTCCTAAATCTGTTTCTTAATCTTTTTTCTCATTGTTCAGAAGGATTTGAGATGATCTGATTACTTGTAATATGCTTGGAAGAAAATTTAGAATCAGCAGTACTTGCAAAGCCCTTGATGCCTGGTTGGTCACATCTTAAATGTTTAATTCATATTTTGTGCTCCTTCATTTCTCAACAAATTAAACAAGAAATATATTTTGACAAATTTTGTTTTTGATTGGAAGTTGTGACCATATGTTTCATGAAAACAAAGTTAGCTCAACTGATATGGCCATTCCATCAATACAATACATGAATAATGGATGGAAGACTCAGTCTGGAATGACTTTACACATACTTGCAGACTGCCAAGGGAGGTTTAGTTAGCTTAAACATACTTTATTGCCATAAATGTTGACAAATGGGGTCTGGCTACAGGTTCTCATTAATTTTGAACAACCGCTAAACTGTGTGAGTTTGGTGGGAATAAACTCTACTGGAAAATCGGATTTGTAACTTACACATATTGCTCTAGAAAAAGCTAGAGAAAATGACTTATTTAAGATTTTCTCCATATTCAACCTTTAAGGACAAGTTAAAATATAATGATATGTAGAATTCTGAAGTATCAAAGAAGATATTTACTCAAAGCTCATTACAGTCTGTGTAAAACAATGAGAAATATACCCTGAATCTTCTACAGTCACCAGACAATATCTGAATTATTTCATAATCTTCAGCTCCAATCAATAAGAATTATTTTGATACTTGTACCAAACAATTTTACCGTAACCAGTCTCTTCATTGAGAGAGCTGTGCCCACAGCACCACCTGTTGCCAGAACATAGGATAAACCCAGTTGCCTGCAACAAGGGAGACAATTGATAGTACTGACTGCACTGTACATCTAATTCTCCTATGATATATCAACCCTAACTAATAAAACTACTGCCATTACTAAATTTAATAAGAGGAATATGAACCTTTCATAAAAATAAAAATAAAAAAAAATAAAAAAAAATTCAATGTAATTGAAAAGTCTGGATATGTTTAAAGGTAGAAAGCTGTTTGGATACGTTGAAATTACTCACAATAAGTAAAATCAATATTTATGCTTGATTTGGCTATATAGAATCCAATTATCTGTAACTCTTTTCTTTTCAACAATTTCAGTATGATTCAAGAATTATAGTCATTATTTTTGTCAATCCTTTGGCTAACTTAGACCATTGTTAGAAGTAATTAACTCAACTCAGGTAGAATCACCCAAAAATCAAAGAGTTATCCCCCTTTAATCTGGCTCAAGATTGGATGCAACATGTTTCAGAATTAACTTTAATACTTTAATTTGTCATTATTTTATCTGATACAAGGTCAGGTTAGAAAAGCTATGACTAATTACTTCACTGAAATCGGTTGGTCTCCACTGCGATTTGTGTAGTTTACAATAGCATTGAATGACTGGTTAAACCATTGCCAAAAGATTACTTCCTTTGGAGTTCTGTAAAGTAAAAGAAATAAAAGCAAACATTTTAAACAGAAAGGAATCTTAGATGCAGTACTTTTTTTGTCCTTGGGACAACATGTTGAATAATAAACATAGAGACAGAGATGTGCTGGTATTATAAAAGACTAGCAGATCATTAAACCCTGCATATTTTTAATTCAAATCTCGTCCCCCATAAGTCCTATAAGCAAATGATCTTTTTATGGAAATTTGAGAATTAATTCCCTGATTATCAAACTGAGCTTATCTGTTTTGATATTACCCTGTATACCAAACTTATCTGTTTTGATATTACCCTGTATACCAAACTTATCTGTTTTGATATTACCCAGTATACTGAGCTTATCTGTTTTGATATTACCCCGTATACCAAATTTAGATGAAATATAAAACAGGTAGAGATATTGTTTCATATTTTCACTATTTTATATGGTTAGTTACAAATACATATATTAGGAATTTATGAGCATACAAAACAATTTAACTTATTTTAAGATATTTCCTGGATGCTTTTGCAGTCTATCATCAAGAGGCTATACTACTTTGAACTTTTAATCACAGGTCCTTGCTGCTTTATTTGCCAAATTGGCAAACTGTATCTACTTACTTATAGAAGGTCATCATACAACCAGTGATTGTCATATTCATGGGGACTTGGGCTGACATCCGCCCCAGGATAAACATTTTTTCCTTGGTGTCAGGATGGTATGCTGAGTCATATAGATTCTTAGCTCTCCATATATCATCCTCAGTCAAGCCTGGCAAATCTCCACCATGTCTAGATGAAAAAAATACACAATCTGGGTGTAGAAAAAATTGTTTTTCACTTGCCCACAATGTGTGTGTAATTGTGTTTTTCACTTGCCCACAATGTGTGTGTGCATATATACCTTTGCGCAGTTTTATTAACATTTTTAATCCAGGCAATTAGACCATTTTATGATTTGTCCAGCCTTGAGATCTCTCACTTTGCAGCTCATCTGCTGCTCATTTTATAAATAAATGTATATATGGTGATGGATCAAATTATATTGTTTAACTTTGTTCTATTATCTATTATTGAATTTTTTTCTTTATTTCATTTTTCTATGAGACTGTTGAGAACTAATTACAATGTATAGTTTTCTCCAGGACCCTCCATATCTTGCACCCCTAATTAGATCTGCCTACCATATATACTCATGCATAAGCCAATACCAACTGCAAACTGCATAGACCCAGATCTACCATCACATAATGCGCCGGCAGATCTGGGTCTATGCAGTTTGTAAGGACTAATCAGTAAAACAAACAACATAGACCCTGATCTGAAGGTGCATTATGCGACGGCAGATCAGGGTCTATGTTGTTTGCATTTGGACCCAGATTATAACCGAGTATATACAGTAAGTATAAACATGCTACTCCTGAAATTTTTAGACCAACCTCTCTCTCTTGATGCAAACATTATTATATGATTTAGGCTCAGTGTGACTTTCCTAATGATAATCTCATGCTGTCTTGCTGATCATATCTATCTAATTTCAAATACTAGATGAGCCTATTTTTGAGAAGAAGTGAACTCGATGTAAATGGCCGAATGGCCGAACATGTCATTAATCCAATGAATGAACGAAGGAGTGAACACTGTAGGTAAGACCAAACTTACTTAACTCAGAATTAGGAAGTATCCAAAGATAGTCAATCAGTATTAAAACATTCTAATTCGCAAGTGTAAACTGGTCCACTTGTCAAAAAGTAAAAGTGCATGAGGCATCATAATAATCAGAAAACGTTTTAGTCCAGTAGATTAAAATTGCATGGGATTATTATTAAAGCCTGTATCTTCAATTGCATTGACAATGATAAGTAAAGTTTGAAAATATAAAATATTCCAGAGAAGTGAATACTTTTCATCCATTTTTACCAATATGATGCCTGTGCTTAGTTAGATAAAGCTAAGGGTACTGACTGTGGATACAAACTTTAATTTTACATCATTAACTATCCTATTGTTTGTTGTCTTCTGTATAATATGCACCATGAATAATGACAAAGCCTTTTTGGAACATGCCTCAGTTTCAGGTGACCTGACTTATAACCTAGATCACTCGTATGGCTCCAACTGATACTGCTATAAATAGACAGCACCATAGCAGTTTACAAGAATTGTGGCAAATTCTAAAGTCAGGGCTCACACTAGCCTCTAAAATCTGTAACTGATTTTGTTAGCAATAATTGTATAAGTTCCCACATTTCGGAACTACATTTTCACCCCCTGAAGCAGCCTCATTATATCAGAAAAGGTGTTGCTTTTCTCCAATTTTTAAGTAGATTGTTTATTCTGCTCCTCACCACCAGTGTCAACAGTATCACTAGCATCAGATGATTTTAAAAATCCATAAGCCTAAAACTTTTGCTCCTTGTGCAAGCTAAGCGTTCTATTCCCCATTCTACACCGACCACAGTTTGAGACAAATTTATAATTTAAGTGAAATCTCACTATTTATCTAGATGTCATGCTAGATTCAGACTTTTAGCAATGTGACTTTTCCCTCCTGCTTAAATAGGGCAAAACAATGTGGGAAAATGGGAAGAAGATAGTTGAGGTCACATTTTGTTAGTGACTTTTGTCAACAAATGGTGATTTCTGTCTCTGTAAGTTAAACAGTGTTAACATACATAGTGTCACATTATGAAAATATTGAAATGTATTCAATCCTGAATCTAAAAATAATTAAATAAATAATGCTGCATAACTTCATTAAAAGCATTGGATGGTAAGCTTGAAAATGGGTAACTGTTTGTGAGAATTGGCGACCTATACACATGGAAGGCAAAATAAACTAATTCTATTGTGCTTTGGGGTGAAATATTTGCTATATTCATTTATTTTTTATTGGCTTTAGTCTTAAAATATATTTAAAGATACAGTGTTTGATTTAGAGGTTGAGAATCATTTAGGATTTTACACACTAGGAAGCTAGAGTTTTACAATTATATGGCTGAAGAAAAAATCGTAATTCAGTGCATTTTTGTGAGCACCAGAAGCTAAATTAGCACCAAAATTGATTTTAATGGAGCGTGCAAAGTATTTCACCCTACTTTTGTCCCTGGTTAGTAGCAATCTCCGAGATAAAAAACCCATTACGTTTTATGACTGTGCATACAATTGATGTAATTAATGGAACATGAAATCTAGGTCACTGTGATACACTTTGACCTGTGGTTAGTAGTACCTTAACAGGTGAATACATACATGACTGTACATACAACAGCATCTGAGAAACAAATCTTTAAAAAATTCATAGCATAATCAAAGAAAGCATGAACAGCTGGTCAATGTGACCTACTTTTGCAGGTTGGAATTAGTACTCTCCAAGATGAATATACCATCAAGTTTCATTGCTGAACATACAACAGATAAACCTAACTAAATGCAAAACCCTAACGTAGGCACTGATGACATCAAAAAAGTGATCCCTATGTCATACTTGTGCTCGCACACAAGACAAGAAACTACACAAGATTCACTACTTTGGACTGAATATCACTGGATTCATTTGGGGAAGTGGTCTGAGAGTAGGTGCAGATTCATGGCAAAATGGTTCGCTTTCTTGGCATTTTGAAGTGCAATTTCATAGACAAGGCAACTATTTCATCTTAATCGCATCCAGCAGGACCTTTTATCTAACTATTAAGCCCACCTATCCTAAATCTGATTGAAGATGGTCACCAAATTTGTCGTCAAACCTGCACTTTTGTCAGCAAATGCAGAATAATATTGGATTTTACTACATTGGCAACTGAACATGCAAGTCCTGCAGGAGCCAGATCCAATATATCACTCAGGAGTTTCTCAGATCTGAGCCTAATACATGTATATTGGATTATGATGCAGCCTCCCCTTCACCAGTACTGATTATTATATATCATTTACTCAACAAATACCAATTTGTTTGACTTGTTAGAGTAACAATTTCAGCATGTATTTTCTGACCAGGAATTCGGTATACAAAAGCTGGAGACAAAATTGTGGGCCAAGACCTCAATTTTACAACAGCCAAGAATCGAACAGTCAAATCTAGCTCAAGTGTTACCAATCAGTGTTAAGTTTGGTCTTAGACTAGGCCTGAGCAAATCCTACAGCCCGACGTCCGGGTCAAGTGAAAGTTTTGGTCAGGCTAGTGAAACTTGCTTGTCAATGTGAAAAAGTTGGACATCTGCAGATTGAACTTACATTCACAGATACCGTGTAGAATAATCTCTTAGTTGCTTCATAACTGAATTACATATTTTCAATAGAAGTTATCAGCAGGCCATCAGAACTCTAAAGAACACATGCCTATGCTACAAAGCTGCAACACACAGTGTTACAAAGTTATTACACTCTGTAATGTGCATCTTAGCTGCATCTGGTGTTAAAAATTCAAAAAGCTTACATTGACACCACTGAGCTGATTGTTTCATACCTTACGTGACAAAGTAAAAGTAAGGTATATCATAGTAAATGCAAAAATGTGACATTACTGATGTACTTAATGATGCTACATAGGAAACATCCATTTTGGATATACATGAAGATACTAAATACCGTACTCGCGTATAAGCCATTGCCAATTGCAAACTGCATAGACCCAGATCTGCCATCACATAATGCACAAGCAGATCTGGGTCTATGCAGTTTGTAAGGACTAATCAGTAGAACAAACAACATAGACCCTTATCTGCCAGTGCATTATGCGACAGCAGATCAGTGTCTATTGGACCTGACTTATATGCGAGTATATACAGTAAGCAAACCAAGACCATTTCATTTTAGACCTTTTTTTGCTAAAACTAGGTTAATATTAAAAGATGTGTTATATGGTAGAATCTTAGAAAGTCCTTAGTATATATGAAATTTTTTTGATAGTTTCTTTTTTCCTTTTAATGTATCTATTCAACAGAACCAGTAATTGTACAAATTTAGAGTAATTAAAAATACAGTTTCTACATTACTAGCAGTATGTATTCAAGACATATATCTATAAGAAAAGATGAGGGTTATACATGTTATACTATCACAATTTTGGTGAGATGTTAAAATTTGATATACTGATATTTATCTTAAAATATTAGATTATAAATCTTATTACAAACTGTAAAAAAAAAAAAAAAATGTAAAAAAAGAAATAAAATATTTCTTTAAATTCATTAAGTATTCATGTTAAATTAAAGCATTTAAATAGTAAGTGACAAAAATCAACAATAGTTACTGTATTTATGTGTTACTTCAATTCATGGACAAGTGATAAATTCTACAGGACAAGACAATTCTTCTCAGTTAATTGTCTGTCACAAGAGGTTCAAGAAAATATTTGCTTAGCGCTCAATGTACAGTGATAGAAATGGAGTCGGGACCATAAGCTAGAGGTCCTGGAAGCAAGGACTCTTACAAAAGAGAGCTAGCTTTATTTACTACCTGTACTTCTCAACTATTGTCTTAGCCTCCTCCAGTTGTTTCCCTGTGGCAAACAGGTTAAGGGGATTTGTGATAATAAAAAAGTGCTTAGCTCGGCCCATGTAGGTTCTCTGGTCATAGCGGGGTTTGTCAATGTCAATTCGGCCCAGGGTTGCCATGGTACCAGTATCTGCAGTTGATCCTTATTTGATACTGATGTTATTTATGACCTGGTTGGAAAAGATGAAGACATAAAATGGATGTGTTAGAGATAAACATATTCTAGTGTGTGTAAATATATATAAAGTCAGTCTTAGTAGCTGAATAATGTGCTTGTACACATTTAACATTTTGGCAATTTCTTGTCATAATTCTACAAGGAAAGAACTTTACTAGCTATTGTCAGGATGATATTTCTTTCAAACACCAAGACAGTGAAAAACTATCCACGATCTACCTAAAATGCTTTTTTCCATATGCATATGTTGTATGTGTGCACACAATGTGGATTGACCATGCTTCACTCATGCTGGTGAAGAACAATTTTCAGCCTAGTTCAGTGACCTATACTTGTGTAATTCAGGCAAATCTTGTATTTCACTCAACAGAAGTTAATTCCATTCAACATTACAGGCCCAAATTACCTGGATAGTTTGTGGATTACCTTGTTTATGTATTTGACTACATCTTCAAAGGCCTTATAGCAGGTAATAATCCAGACTGTCATAAATCTAACACAGAAAATTACCCACACCAAGGTGGAGCACAGGCCTGACTTCACCTGTAACACCTGGATGTTACACTGTGAAGTTGGGTGTAATTAGTTCACAATAACACAAACACAAGGTCGTCAATACACTGTGCATGTACTGTAATGCACACCCAGCTGGAATGAACAAAGACCCAGATGTGCTAACACAAAATGTGCCAGAAGATCATGGCCAATCTGTTTTAGTTTTAAAGTTATAATTTAAAAAACAAAAAACATAGACCCCGGTTTGAAAGGACATTATGCAAGTGAAACTCAGGGTCTATGATGTGATTTTAATTTGTGTCCATCATACCAGGTAACTATGATTGATATTAAACTTGGAAAACTTACTCTAGAAGGTATGTGGAGGTGACGTACAACATATGTCCAAACTGCAAATGCAAGAGATTATTTCTATTTCCAATGCAGGAGATTATTTCTATTTCCAATGCTGGAGATTATTTCTATTTCCAATGCAAGAGATTATTTCTATTTCCAATGCAAGAGATTATTTCTATTTCCAATGCAAGAGATTATTTCTATTCCAATGCTGGAGATTATTTCTATTTCCAATGCTGGAGATTATTTCTATTTCCAATGCAGGAGATTATTTCTATTTCCAATGCTGGAGATTTGGAGTTTCATGTGGATTTTGTTTATTGCAATATCAATACATCTCCAATTCAACCTTTCACTCCTAAATTTTATATCAACTCCATTTTTGTTGTAAATAAAAAAAGAAGTAAATAAAAAAAGTTTAGGTATTATTTCAGCCTTTTTCGGTAAAATGCTGAATTACTAAGTAGTATATTGTGATAGACACGTAAATTATTTGTCTAAGGCTGTGTGAAGAAGATTGATTTTTATCAAGTTACAATGTAATCTTCTCTGGTGCTGATAATACTTAGTTTTAGTACAACATTTGAAACTGCCTTTGTCTTGCTATGGTGCATATGCTAAAACGAATGCACTGCATACCCCATGTATTGATTAATGGGCAGACAATGGTTGACAGTATATTTTGCTTTTTAAATTTGACTGATAGCAGAGTAATCACTGGTAACATAAATAAATACCAAAAGCCAGATTTTTTCAGCACCTGTCATTTTTAAATACAACTTTCATCATGAACTCATTTATGCACTTGAAAGAAAACATGTGGTCTGGTATGTCTTCTCCTTTTAGTAAAACAAGTAGATTAGACTATACATGACATAAACATAATATCTTAGAAGAACACAATTTTGTTCTATTGTAATTTAATTGGCACACTATAGCATATTACATAATATATGTATAGCCTGACAAGAATAACCTGTCCTATTGACATTTAATGAGCCTAGTTATTTGGGCCTGGTACATCTGAGAAATAGTGTGGAAGTGTTGATGTACTCTGTGCATCCTGATGAATATGAGAGAATTCTATTTCTTTCAAATCACACATGCAAGATGCGTGCACTGTCACACACATGGGACAGAATACACTGTACTCAATTACTTTGCACTCTGAAGTCCTGAAAATCCAACAATTCATACTTTTATCTTCAAGGAATTAAAACACTCATGCTTTTACCTTGAAATGAAAAAGTATGTTGTACTCTAATGAAAAAGTATGTTGTACTCCAGAGTACATTTTAGAGTACACTATATATTCAGGCAATTAAAATTGTGAACCTTTCCTCTCTAACATTTTAAGCTAAAATTAAGGTTGATAAATTAATAGTAAATTATGCTCAGAAAAAATTATTTTTGCTGTAATGACCTGAAAATGTAATCAGGTTGTGTACTTGTACATAAAAATATACATAACTAATTATATTTGTCTATTTTTAGTTGTTTTTGTGCAATTATGCTAGCAAGTTTCTCATGATAGAAGGACGGATGTTTACACATTACAATTGATCCACATGGATGTTTACACATTACAATTGATCCACATGGATGTTTACACATTACAATTGATCCACATGGATGTTTACACATTACAATTGATCCACATGGATGTTTACACATTACAATTGATCCACATGGACAGAAAAAATGGTGGGAAATCCTATTATAAATAGTTATAAAATAGAAACAAAGATACAGTACGGTTGCTGAGGAACTATGATGGGATGCGGAACTATGTATATAAAAAATCTTGAAGGATAATAATTTCTCCCACGGAAAATTCTTGTATCTTGAAGTCGTAACTACATCGTCTAACAATCAAAGGATTATGTTTAAATGTTGTTTCCGTGTCTCATATACCATGGTGACAACAACTAAGTGCGCGGAAAACTTGTATACTTTCTTTGGAGATCAATATGAGTTGAGGATGAGATTAATGTTCGCATTTAATGCAGTTTCTTGATGAAGAAATGCTGTAATAACGAAAAATGTATGAACGATGTGGGAATTATAGCTCATCCAAGAATTAACATAGCCCACATTTCATGACATTTTCATTTTATGAAGTAACAATAAATTAAACTACCTACAGTATTATGATCTGGTTCTCATCTCAAATTTACATGTAAACAAGCATACATTTTTTGAGAACCAAGCTGGAAAATTATGGCAAATGAATATTTGCACAATGGAGTTCTTTTATGGAATGGAGTAATATTTCCCTTTATAATACATCTTTGAAATAACCCCTTAATTCCAAATCATTGAGCATACTTTGCTTGAATTATTTATTATCATTAATCTGAAATGATATATTTTAAAATATTGTGACCTTTTATCACATTATATGTAGATTTTAAGAACTTTTTATGTGAAATGTAAATGATTCATATTTAAATTGTTATCATAATTCCTCTCTTCATTAAATTCTAGAAAGGAAAAACTTTTAAATAAAAGAATGTATTACCTAAATAATTTTAAAATAAAAATTACTAGATATTGAAAAACACTTTCTTATGTTATTTTTTTGTGCAAAATTGAAAATCATCATGCAAAATGGAATCATAAAATATACATGATTAAAAAATGTATTCCTACTATTTAATGCTATTTTACCAAAAAATGAATGCAAATAAAGTTTAGTTAATTGTTTTGGGGTAAAAAGCAAAGTCATCACTTTTCAACCTTGTTGCATATTAATTTGTGTAGCAAACTGAAAAATTAACATGAGAAATAAAGCATTGACGATTGATAGAAATAAAGCATTGACGATTGATAGAAATAAAGTATTGACGATTGATAGAAATAAAGCATTGACGATTGATAGAAATAAAGCATTGACGATTGATAGAAATAAAGCATTGACGATTGATAGTTTCTGATTTTCTTAAGTTAGTCAATCAGTAAAATCATGAACTTTTAAAAATATTTTCGTTATTTACATTTAAGTTATAAACTGTTTATTTCAAAATTTTCCTAACTGTTAAAAATGTAAATTCGTAATGCGAAATGTAATTTCGGCACACGAAATGGAATCATGTCTCTCTGAAAGTGAATATCAGCTTGTACAAAACCAGATACTGTTTTCCTAATGTGGCACACCAGTATTGTTAAGTTCCATAGTTAAATAGCACATTTTCATTTGAGATGTACCACTGTTTTTAAGGTTCCATGCATTCCATCAAAATATTAAGAGAATTATAATAGCAAACTAGTAATTAATCAAATAAAAAAACAAGAAACTTTCCATTTTACAAAATCATAACTTGGTTTAATTATACAATGTTTTCTTGCAGGAAAATATAAAAGTGATTCTGGATCACTTCGATGCATACAATATATTTAATGAAATGGTGTATTTGTTAGTTTACGCCACTATTTTAAGTATTTCACTGCCACTGCTTCTATATAAAAAGCTTCTATGGTGTTAGATTTTTTGATAATTTAAATAGCATGGTGATTTAGTTTGATACAGGGTTGTAAAAAGCTGACATAAATTTGGGACTTGCGAACAGTTTTTGGTGGTGACAAGTAGTGTCTCAAATACACACACCCACACACAGATGAATTGAGTATATGTGTTAAGTAACTAAGTAAATTATGTTTCACATTTTTTTACCTTGACTGAATGTCTTGATTAATAATACATTATTTACTTCCATTACTTACATTATAAACTAAAATACTAACTGTTATGCAATTTACATTAACATAATGAGTCCAGCCTTTGTGATGTGAAATGAAATTTTGGCATGCGAAATGGAATCATGTCTGTAATTAGGTTTATTATTTTGCTCACTGGAGATAAAAATTTTAGTAACAAAATAGACCTAGTTTCAAATAATTACTGAAAGCTATATTTATTTTATGATTTCATTTCGCAAACTGATACTGACTTTCACAGACATGATTCCATTTTGTATGCCTAAATTCCATTTCATATTATGAATTTACATTTTTAACAATTATGAAAAACTTGAAAAAAATATTTATAATTTAAACTTAAATAAAAAAATTTTTTTTTAAAGTTCACGATTTTATTGAGTGAGTAACTTAAGAATCAGCACTACTAATTATCAATGATTCATTTGTATGCCAATTTTCCAGTTTGCAACACAAATTAATATGCGACAGCATTGAAAGTGATGACTGCTTTTTACCTTTAACAATCAAATAATATAATGTTTAGATGAAGTTTGAAGTAAAATAGCATTAAACAGTTGAACAAATTAAGAAAAAGATATAGTTCACAATGATTCCATTCTGCATTTACATTTACGTAATGAATGGTTTTTGTATAATGAATGTCCCTTTCGCCAAAAATAACCCTTATTCCCATTTGAGGCAACATGATCAAAACATGTAAATTATTACAATATCTCGATTATAATTATAACAAACACAATATTTATATTTATGTTATTAATTTCAAAGGTATACAATAAAAGAATATTTTTATGATTCCATTTTGCATGCCAAGATTCCATTTCTCTCCATTTTGTAAAAAAAACTCCATTGTGCATTTAAGACATACCGGTTTTACATTACATTTTCGATCTAAAGTTCATGCTATGTGCATTTTTCACATAATCTTGATATAATCAATATTATATAAACAAAACTATGCTAACATACTATACACATACATGAAGCAAATGTGCATGTGCCATAGTTTTGCACTAGCTTATCGAAATAAGTGAGTTTTGTATACATGCAAGTATGAAATAAGAACAAGATCTGAATCAGTATAATTTTATTTCATTTTATATCTTATTACTTAATGAAAATGAAAATGAAGTGGCATGTAAGTGGGGATCAACTTTTGCTAGGAGTGAAGAACTGTATCCTGCCACAGTGTAGTATGGTGCCTTGATGAACACAAGCTTTAACAACGAAATACAAACTATGTGGGAATTATAACATTGTCCGACAATAAAGATTTCTACAGCACTTGAATTAATATGTGAACAACTTGACTTATGAGGCAATCAGTGAAAGTGGGTTTCTTAACCTGAAACTCCAGGAAACATGAGAAACATGGATCAGACTTATGAATTTTTCTTATTCTTTTTCATGGATAACACTGTGCTTGAAATCTCATATTTTCTCTGCATTTACACCCAGTTTTATGACCCAATTTGTATGTTTTGAATTAAAAATGACAATGTGGGTTGTGTCTCAATAAAGTTCCAGGGCAACCGTACTTTGCACACCATGAAAATCAACATACAGTCATAACAGTTACCTTATGAGCATATGATAGCACTGTGACACTGTTTCAAACAAGTAACCAAGTGTTGCTGATACAGTATCATTGCAGGGGTGCTTTCTGAATATCACAGATTCATTCAATGAAACTGGCAAAATTATATCCATTTAGAAGGGCAGAAATCAATGTTTGATTCATAATCTTTTAAACATTTCCAGTCACTTCCTCTACTATGTGTTTTAGTAAACAGCATACAAAGTACACACATTTTTATTTGTAAGTAAAACTCCATGCTTACTTTCATTTTTATTAGTTATATTTATCATTATTAAAAGGTTATTCTGATAATAATAACAAGTAACAATAGTTGCCATATTTTGAACACGGTGATGAAATTCCAAAATGAAAAAAATGAGCAAAACTTTTAATTGAAAATTAATTAAAAAAATTAAAAAATAAAGTTCAGCAAAAAAGAGTGAAAAGGAATGAACATAAGCTAACAAGAAATTGGAAATAGTATTTATATTACTAAATGACACTCTCAATAGTCGAACACTACAAAGAGTTAATTGTCAAGTGTCCTTTAAATAAGGGAAAGGAAAAATTTCCATTTCTCCTCCTAATGTCTTTTACTTTCTGACTCAGACCTCTACTATATTTACAATCATGAAATTACTTTTACAGTGGTTAATCAATTGATTTGTAGCTTGGACCCTTATTAAAACAACTACAAGAATACAACCGGGATTGGTGAGCAATTGATTTGTAGCTTTGACCCTTATTAAAACACCTACAAGTACAATTGGGATTGGCCAGAACGTGTTCTGGATGTTGTAAATTTTATATTTAAAAAATAAAAAAAATTATATAGAATTTAACTGCCCTCTCCTTTAAAATCTTAACTAAATTACCATAATAGTTTACTCAGTTTTTTTTATCTCATTATACCTCATGATACCAGTCACAAAAAGGATTAAGAAATAGTGTTATATAAAACTTAAATGCCTATTTTCAGTTTAGAAGGTACAATTTGTTTCTGTCCCTTTCAGTTCATGTTTGGTCCTTCACATTTATTTTTGGTTGCGATTTGTTTATTTTTGGTTATTTTTAATTAATTTCAGGTTAATTTGTTTGCTCATTTTCTATCATTTTCAGTGATTATGCATGTATTATACCGTTGAGTAATTCCCCCCACCCCCACCATGAACCTAATTATATTGGCAAAAAAACTGAGAATATAATAAAAGTGGAGAAAACTTACATGCAAATCACTTAAAATGTTATAAACTAGCAGTTATTTGGTCTTCCTATTTTAATGTGTCCCAAAACATGTTATTTGGTCTTCCTATTTTAATGTGTCCCAAAACATGTTATTTGGTCTTCCTATTTTAATGTGTCCCAAAACATGTTATTTGGTCTTCCTATTTAAATGTGTCCCAAAACATGTTATTGGGTCTTCCTTATTTTAATGTGTCCCAAAACATGTTATTTGGTCTTCCTTATTTTGATGTGTCGTAAAACTTGTGAAACTTGTTGAAACTGCCCTGCAGTAAAGTCATACATAGTTACATTGAGAACTATGCTGTGCAACAGCTTTGCAGTAAATCATAGCCAACTAAGAAAGCAAACTGTAGTACTAGACTGGGGACCATTAGGGCCCCAGCAACAATATACTCTATTATAGAGTTTCATGTGGAGCTGTTGTCATAGATGTTTGATGGTGGATCTTTCTTATTACAATTTGTGTATAATTTTAAGAAAAACATACTTTATATTTCTCATAGTTATTGTATTGTTCACTTTTGTTATTCTTTTTTGACAAATTTGTATATGCTGCTCTATTGAATTAGTACTCATTTTTATCTGAAGGTAAATTAGCAATTGTATTTGAATAGTATTTTTAATTTTCTTTCTTAATTATGTGAATCTTGTTATTTTGTTATTTATTAAATGTTGGGGATTTCTTAATTTGCATATAGTGCTAAAAATGAAAAATAAATTGAAATTGAAATATATTGCAGTTATTTTGTGTACTTTGTTTCTGAATATTTGCACTTCAGTGCAGACTGTTTCAAAGAATGTTGTAAGTTTTGTTGATCCAATAGTATACATTTGAGAGATAGATGCACTAGTAACCAAAGTCTAAGATTTGTTGCTTCTAAGTCATATATATATATATATATATATATATATATATATATATATATATATATATATATATATATATATATATATATATATATATATATATATCACCTTGATTTTCCCCAATCTGATTCTTATAAACTCTGAGAATAAAATTCCCCCATAAAAATGTATTATAAGACCAAGAATGGCTTAAAGAATGTAAATTAAGTTTCCTTAGTCATACTTTCGCCGTTGATAGTATGCACAACAGTGCAGAAGATACAAGTAGATTCACGAGAAGTGGGTCAAAACAAAGGACGTAACACACAATCTGCAGATTGTACACATGCTTAGAAGAGTATCAGAGACATTTTAGTTACATGTTTCAGTAAAATCACTTTGATTTGAAATAAAATGGAGCCATTAATCTCAAATCCAATGGAGTATAATTTTAAAAGGTGCAAGAATATGCTTAACTGCCTCAAAAGAATGATACCGTACTGAATATGACCTTTGAATATTGTTCCATTCAGTGTTGCTTATTCTGGTCCCATTCGGTCCCAACCATTGATTTAATATAAAGTGAATCAATATAGGCAACTTCATTTGAGTTGAGGGACAGTGGATTTGATTATCATGCTTGGTTACTGATATCAAAAACTTACGTCGCTACACAGTTGATGACCTCTCTACTTTCGATTTGCGGGTTGGTGGAGGTGTGTGTCAATATCGAGATTCGATTGGTTGATAGAAACCGGAAATGCCTTTGAAGACTTATGACAAATCTTTCATAGAAGTTTTCTTGGAAATTCTATTCCGGATAACAAATTTAGTAATTCCCAAGTTTATTGTCGAGCCAATGTTAGTGGGAAGCGAGACATAGAAGTCCCATTTCCAATGGTGGTAATGGCTGCGTCGTCGTCATCAATAGGTTAAGATTTTTGTTAATGTTTTCATCTGAATATATTTCATAAACCCTTAGCAGATTCACGTCATACGTCGCATGAATCATTATGAAGCTAATACAATTCATTCCAAGAAAGCATCGCGCGCCCCTGTGAGCGTGGCATCAAGGTCACAGCCATACAAAAACCGCGTGAAAAGTTTAGTGAATTTTCCCCCTATACATCATAAACACATGGTTGAGTTTCTTTGTACTTCGGATGAATCATTATGAAGTTACGACAATTCATTCTGCAACACTCTCACTTGCCCCTTCGACCTTGGGGTCAAGGTCAAAGTCATACAATGTTTGCTTAATGTTTTAGTTAAAGTTTTCTTTTCATTTGCTTATATTTCCTACAGCCCGTGATGGAATTTCTTCATATATTTTATGAATCATTATGAACAGTTGGAAAATTGCCGATGCTGGATTCATCGTATTCTTTGCATTTTCATACACAAGAATATTAAATATGAAAATTAAAAGTCAACGGATAAGCACTATTTGGCGGTAGTTTTGAAAATCATCAAAATTGCTGGACCAGTCAGACTCTGGAGACGATTAGCAAACGGAACAAAGACGGAGCGTGGACGCAGAGCGTAGGCTTGTGCAAAGCAGAACGTTACTTTTAATTTTTGGTACAACATAAATAACGGCTCAAAGCGACATTATATTGGATTCAAGAGTTTTCTGAGAGGTGGTAGAGATATTTCATTAACTTAACATGAAAGCAACAATGTCGGTATCAAGAGATAATGTGTACCGTTTACAATTTTGAATGGGATAAAAGTTTCATCAAAGCTAGATATGTTACAAAATAACGTATAAGAGAATAAGAATGTTGGTTCTTTTATTTAAAGCATAAAAAATTATATGTTACAATGTTTTAGAAAAGGTGCTAATTACGCTTAATAACGATAACATAAACATAATAAGCATCATCAACATTGATAGCTAGAAGATTAGAAACAGTACGGTATGAGGAATGAATAAATTACTTACAGTACAACCTCGTTAATCCGAACCATTTCATTCCCAGGGAAATATTTCCAGATTAACGATTTTTTCCATATTACCGGATTCATACTATACAAACCCGAGTTATGTTCCTATGGTAATATGAAATGTATTGATCCTTTAACGTTGCCTGTCGGTAGGGAAATGAATATAATCTAAAGAATTTTATTTCTGCATTTAAATCATCTTTAGTATTACAAATACAATTATAACAGTAATGGCATCATTGTTCCACAACAATTATCTTTATTGGCAGAAGAACTCGAGAATCGTCCAGTGTCTGCTTTCTTAAGCTGCCCGGTCTGTCAATATTCTGGAAACGCCAATTATTAAACTCTTCTACGTGATGTACAATTATTGGAAATTCATTATTTGGCTAATTCTTTTATATGTAATAAACTATTTTAGTTTGTGTATAAATGCGTCAGGTTCACTTGAGTACCCCACTATAAAACAATTCGACACAGGAAACACATGGTGAACGCACGATCAATCGTTGATGACGATTGAAAATTGCTAAGCAAATAAGCCGACAAAATTTATGCGAGTAAATACGCAAATCTGTATTCGGCCAAGTTTAGAACACAACTTTAAGATCTCGTAATCTTCATATGGTCAACCTACTAAAATAGAAGTAACACAACACATTTTGACTCAGTATGAAATAGTTGTATTAGAATAAACCTTAAGAGACGCAAAATTTGACATCAATGTGAAATCATTAATACGTTTGAAACAAATTTGAAAAATGTTGCCAATTATTTAAAATAAATGTATGTGTAATAGATGGGTGTCCTGTTCGCTTATTGATAACACGTAAAGAAATTGTAGCAAGCGTAAATGTTTTGGATGTTTTTATACGATTTGTAAGTAAAAGAAGAAGAAACCGGAAATGCTCTGAATTCAATGAATACAGATCAAAGACGGTGCATTACTTGAATGAAAAATTGAGAAGACACCTTGGTAACTCGGACTTTAATGAATCTGAATGATGTTTTTGTTCTATATGCAGCTTCTTACCCAGAAAATAATGTAAAACTTGAAAAACTAAGACAACCAAAACTTAATTAATTTGGCCAACCTTCTAATAATCATACAATTTCACATTCAGTGCAATTAATATGTGTGTTAGTATAAAAAAGCAGGAAAAGATAGCACAAGGAGTGTTTTATTTTGATCAATATACTTAAAAACACAATAAGACATTTTCAATGTATAATGTTACAGTAATGATTAAGCCAAAATCAGAATGGTTGGCGGGTATGGTGGAGGACCCTTTGGGGGATGGGGGTGGGGCTGGAGTAGATATAGCAATTCAAAAATTATGCCAAAATAGCACAATTGTAACTGGTATTGTCTTTGTATCGTTGATAAGAATGTGAAAGATACTAATGCAGTGGTAAGCAATTTGGGTAGAATGCTTGTGAATGACATTACCATAGCCTACAGAAGTTATGAATATTTCAAGTTAAATAATTACAACATCTTCATGATATAAACAGATTTGTGGTTACCTGTTTCGGTTAGGACAAACAAGATTGAAATGTAGTTAAGTTAGAGGTAATTAATGCACAATCAGTACTGGTACTGAAGCTGTACACGTTTTAGGTATGAAAAGAAGTTTAGAATACCTCTTAACTCTTATATATTAACAGATTATTTTTCCACTGCATCATTTATGCTCTTCCTCTTAATTTTGTATTCATCTTGTAAAATCTCATCATTTGTAGAAGGTGCTAAAACTACTATGAACCGTAAAAACGTTCATCTCCAGTGCAATACGATTACTTCAGAATCAATTTGCACAATCAGTAAATGTTAATACTGAAATCAAATCGCTTTCTTTTATGACTACATCTTCGACAAAGCATTAAATACAGCTTTGACGAAATTTATACTTCTCCCAGAAAGAGCTTAAAGGCAGTTTTGATACTGTGATACTGTGAAAACAAATTGGATAATGTATAATGTTATCCAGAAAAAGTTTTTCAACCAGTAATAGAAAAATAAATGATTAGAGAAGACCTGCTAAATATGGTTTATTCCCATGGTTTTAAATTCAGTTTTCAGAAGTCACGAGGGATTTCTTTGATGAACAACAAAAGCAAAACAGAAGTTACTAACACAAGTGTTAACAATGTTTACACTGATAAATATTGCATCTGGCTTGATCTGAGAAGTACACATAATAAAATATTATATGGTTACCATAGTTGTCTTAAATTAGACACTGTTCTGGTAGGTATTTGATTGCAAATCAGTAGAGAAGATAATGTAGATGCTTTTTAATTCTTCTCTAGTTGGAAGACGCATTAAATGTCCCGCCACATCAGGCATCAAAGTGTTCATTTTGAGTTAACTGGAAATATTTCAATATATATATATATATATATATATATATATATATATATATATATATATATATATATATATATATACACACACATATATATATAACTAACTATTTTGCATGTGTATGTGTGTGTGATTTTTACATTTATCATTAGGCCTTTATCTCAACTTTTAACAGAATGCCCTCATCACTGTTTCTGGACTGTAAAACCCTGTGGTAACCATTTCCGAAGGTATGGATGTACATGGCAGATCCCAGGAATAAGATTCGTCACATTTTCTTACAGTGAATTGTGAATGCTTGTCACCATTGGTTTCTTGATTTTAAATATTTATGTATTCATTTATTGCATATCAGATACACAAGTATCCAAAACAACCAATTATGTTTTGAATAAATATATTTTTATAAAACCCTGACAACACGACAAGTGTAGTGACAAAATGTACAAAAACAAAGTTTGCACTAGATGTTATAGACTGCATACAGCATTTTTTTATTTACATAGTTATTATCTGTACAGCATGTTTGTGTATGAAGACTTGTGATAAAAAATAGCTTTTTACATGAGAAATGTTATCTTGATAAATCTGGGGGGTGGATTAAATCAATGGCCAGAGTTACTAGTTTGCATTTACCAATTACAAATAATTTGTTTTTAATTGATGATTACAAACATTTCACTGATACCAAAATATAAAAACTTTGTTATTTAGCAGCCATCAGTGTGGGTAATCATCTAAGAAAGGACGATTCCGTCATGAAAGACTCTGAGAAAACATCAGGTTTCTTGTGGTTTTTATTTCAAAGACAAAAAATGTCTAGAGTGTTTGAATAAAATAATGATTTCTGGTTGTATGATATTAGATAGCTGACACTCTTACACGATACAAAATAAACAAAGTTTTGATGAGACTGGAGTATCCCTTTGATGAGACTGGAGTATCTCTTTGATTAGACTGGAGTATCCCTTTGATGAGACTGGAGTATCCCTTTGATTAGACTGGAGTATCCCTTTTTTATTAGACTGGAGTATCCCTTTGATTAGACTGGAGTATCCCTTTGATGAGACTGGAGTATCCCTTTGATGAGACTGGAGTATTCCTTTGATTACAAGGTACTAAGATAAACATATAATTTACTTATGTTGTCAACCAGAGAACTTTTGTCATCCAAAAAACTCATTGCTACTTTATTTACTGTAATGTTGTAAATTTCATGATTGATACTATGATCTATTCATACTCATTGCTTAATAGGATTCAGTTTTGTTAAACAAGCAATCTTTATACATATTAAATTTATACCACAAAACTCTGCAATAGGTGTACCACATAATTGATCTTCGAAAAATTCTGGTATCTTTTGCTTCATTTGAGGAACAACAAAATATGTTATCTTTCCAGTAATCTGGTTTATCAAAATTTTCTGCACGCTTTCTGAAGAGTTTTGTTTCTCAAAATCGTAGTTTTTTTTTTGTTTAAAGCTTGTGTTGAGTTACATGTTTGATTTTTCAAGAGTTTTTGTTCAAACATAAATACTCTGGATATCTTCATCAGCTTGTGTTGAGTTACA
Organism: Margaritifera margaritifera; assembly: GCA_029931535.1. Classification (NCBI taxonomy): domain Eukaryota; kingdom Metazoa; phylum Mollusca; class Bivalvia; order Unionida; family Margaritiferidae; genus Margaritifera; species Margaritifera margaritifera. Next base: position 1,282,746 of record JAQPZY010001492.1, read on the forward strand.
TGTTTGATTTTTCAAGAGTTTTTGTTCAAACATAAATACTCTGGATATCTTCATCAGCTTGTACATAAGCTGCTGATAAGTAGTTTTTTTAATGAATAAGAGTTTCTTCATTTGTCACCATAGTTACTAACATAGTTACTGATGATTTGAACCCATTTTCTTCTACTAATTTCTTCTGTAGGTCTAACAAATACTTTTTTCTTGTAAAATTAGTTTCTCTGTGCTAATGGATACTAATTACAGTAGGCATGCTAATGTGATGATATTTCTAAATCAACTTCTAAGATACAACCAGTATCATAATCACATGGAAACAAAAGTTAATTTTCTTTTAAATGACTCTTTTGTTCTTCAGTTGCCCATCTTAAGTTTTTTTTACTGGCATGTATTGACAAATGTTCTTTTGTTACTGGCATGTATTGACAAATGTCCTTTTGTTACTGGCGTGTATTGAAAAACTGCCTTTCATACAAAGTATTAGCATACAATTACATAATAAATTACCTTGACCTCTCATACTGTCTATCATTGATGATGTTACATGATTTTCTTTTGCATATGTATCAGGCGTCATGCTTGTGTCTTCACAGATTCCAAAAGTCAATCAACAAAAACATTTCATAAATTGTTAGTAATTATTATTCAACTTTGCTTATCTTTAAACTTGCATCATGTGCTAAATGTGGTGTACTATAATAATCTGCAGGTCTAATTTATACTTTTGCATACATATATAATGAAATTCCATGCATACATATATAATGAAATTCCATGCATACATATATAATGAAATTCCATGCATACATATATAATGAAATTCCATGCATACATATATAATGAAATTCCATGCATACATATATAATGAAATTCCATGCATACATATGTAATGAAATTCCATGCATACATATATAATGAAATTCCATGCATACATATATAATTAAATTCCATGCATACATATATAATTAAATTCCATGAAAATATCATATAACATTGATGTATCTTTCTTTATGTATGAAGCATGCCGATTACCTAATGTTTAAAGATCAAAGATTTAACATTTAAGTTTGATCACATCTTTTATATATTGGTACTCTTAAGACAAGATATCTACTTATCTCAGTGATAGTTAGAACTTCCCCATTGGACAAATTTCTGTTTTACTGAACTTTTCTTATGAACCTGTGTATTCACAATGGTGAAAGGGTTTTTCTTCAAGTATTTACCTTGCCTGTTAGTAAAACATTTCAATGTCTCTGTGAATTTTTTCATCACTTAAATTTCTAGGTGGCTGCTCTAAGCTTTGTACCATGAATATTAAACTGTTCAGAAAAGTTTTCTTAACAGTGATGTCAATGTCATCTCTTTCGAGTCTGTCCACAGTGAAATCATTGCTAAACAATGTTGTTTTTTTATCATTGTTGGATATGATTTTCATCTCTTTATTTGGATGATGCGTCTTCATAAACAAATGGCTATTGTTACCAGACAAGTTATGAATCAACTTTTTTTTTTAACAGATATGGCACACATTTCACTAAAACGTTTTTCATCTTCCTCCATAACAAAACAGGTCTTGCATTATTTTGGTTTTATTTCTTCATATAACAGTTTGCAAGTTTTGTCATTCTCCATGTAAAATGCTGAAGCAATCTTTCCCTCTGTATACTACAGAATGGTATTCTTAGAGACTAATTTGATGTGTAGACATAATCCCAGTGAGTTATGTTAAATATTCTACCTCAATGGTTGGTATGGGTCAATCTGAAATGTGAAATATTGTACTTCAATGAGTGGTGCATGTCAATCTGTAATGTGAAATATTCTACTTAAATGAGTGGTAAATGTCAATCTGTAATGTGAAATATTCTACTTAAATGAGTGGTATGTGTCAATCTGTAATGTGAAATATTGTACTTAAATGAGTGGTATGTGTCAATCTGTAATGTGAAATATTATACTTAAATGAGTGGTATGTGTCACTGTAATATGAAATATTCTACTTAAATGAGTGGTATGTGTCAATCTGTAATGTGAAATATTGTACTTAAATGAGTGGTATGTGTCAATTTGTAATATGAAATATTCTACTTAAAGGAGTGGTATGTGTCAATCTGTAATATGAAATATTCTACTTAAATGAGTGGTATGTGTCAATCTGTAATGTGAAATATTCTACTTGAATGAGTGGTATGTGTCAATCTGTAATGTGAAATATTCTACTTAAATGAGTGGTATGTGTCAATCTGTAATGTGAAATATTCTACTTGAATGAGTGGTATGTGTCAATCTGTAATATGAAATATTCTACTTAAATGAGTGGTATGTGTCAATCTGTAATGTGAAATATTCTACTTGAATGAGTGGTATGTGTAAATCTGTAATATGAAATATTCTACTTAAATGAGTGGACTGTGTCAATCTGTAATATGAAATATTCTATCAAACATCAACCTTGTACTTTGACTTATTTGGTACGTAAAATGTTGAGTAAATATCCAATGACATTATCCATACCACCTCTGTTCATTAGGTTTTTAAACATCCAATGACTTTATCCATACAACCTTTGTTCATTAGGTTTAAAATGTCCAATTACATTATCCATACAACCTTCGTTCATTAGGTTTTTAAATGTCCAATGAAATTATCCATACAGCCTCTGTTCATTAGCTTTTTACATGACCAATGACATTATCCATACAACCTCTGTTCATTAGGTTTTTAAATGTCCAATGATATTATCCATACAAACGCTGTTCATTAGGTTTTTAAATGTCCAATGACATTATCCATACAGCCTCTGTTCATTAGGTTTTTAAATGTCCAACGACATTATCCATACAACCTCTGTTCATTAGGTTTTAAATGTCTGGTTCTGTGATACCACAAACTACTCTCAGCTTGTTCTGAGTTTGTCCTTTCTGAGTGAGTCTCTTCACAAGTCTAGAGTGGCCAAATCTAACTGAACACTAACAGAACCAAAGTTTCTAATCTTTCTACATATGCACTTTGTCATGTATAGTTCAAGCTCAATACAAAATTCATACTAATCTTGATTGTTTCCACTGACCAATCTGTATTAATTTAAATTCTGATTAAAGTAATTTTTCATTCTTCAAGTAATTATTCAAACTGAAATTTGAAGACATTTACAGTATACAACCTGACGGTCAAATAGCTTTATAAAAAATTTCTACTTGAACATTTTAGCAGAAATTAGCAAACTGAGTGTGTTTTCTTTGGTCCCCCTCATCATTTGCATAGATAGATAATTCTTATAAAATACTTGCATTCAGCAGGTAATTAGAAAATGGACTACGGCCAGTTATATTCTTGATATCCTACTTTAAATCTTCATATACAGTATTTTGTTTTTATCATCTCATATTCAAGCCCCATCCCCTCGCATAAAATCCTAAACTGAGATACAGGCATGTCATGATTATTTCTCTCCTAACAATGAATAATGACAAATAAGTTGAAAAAATGAGTATCGAAGTCAAGGCGTGTAAATAAGTCAGGGTGATTTAAATGATGTTGTGTGACACCCACATATAACAAAAACTGTTCACAGGCCAGAGTGGCATATGCTACTGTATATAGCACATCAATAATTAACCAGATTTTTTTTTAAATTGATGACAACATTGCCACTGCTATCAGAAAAGTGATTGATATGTCTCACTTCCCACTAATGTGATCTCTAAAAAAAATTGGTTTTGGGACTGATTACAGCTTTAAACAGAGATCAATTTAACATCACTTTCACCAAGTTTATTTGCATATTTTTACAAAAACAAAAAAAAAATGTGATAAAGGCACCATTTAAATTAGTACACAAACTGTGTAAAATAACTGTTATCTGGATGCAAATCATTTTCACACTGACTGTAAAGAAAGGAGGAACCTGCAACAAGAAATGCATATTTTCATATTTGTTACAGTTGGAAATCCTTAAAAGTAACATCCTATGGTAAATGTCTGAAAAGTTTTTAAAAAAACACCCCAAAAAACAATGTCTAAATAAAACTCTTAGGAACAGAAAGATACAACAAATTCTCTTCAAAACTGTATAAACTTATAAATGACTCTGTAGAAAGCACAATTCACTTAATTTTTTGAGACAAGAAAAATCAATTGTAAACCGCTAGGTTTGTAAAATAAAATAGGAAATTAAATGTAAACAGCTGACCTGTTGCTAGCAACAGTGTAGTCAAAGAAATATGCTTGAAATTTCTGAATATAATAACAATATACAGGTATATATTATATCAATAATTATCTCAAATATATGATTACTATTTACCTTATTTATTACTTTTCCATCTTTAAACAATAGTCTCGAACAACAGAATCTAAGATTTTTTCAAAAAGAACATCCAAATGAAAAAAATTCAAGCTTACAGGGAGATAAATATAGTCTAGTCTGTTTAATCTGTAGAAATCCACTGATTGAATAATGTCCAATACACTCAATTTTCTGGTAAACAAATATTAGCTGATAGCCACTAACATTTGTAAACATGTACATATATATATATATATGTGCAGTTGGATATTTTAGTTTTATTGTTTAACCTCTGATTAGAAATTGTAAGTTATTCTTGCACTATCAGTAGAATTATAGCTACCTTTATGCATGCAATTTTATTACATTAGCTATACAAAACCATCAGAATTGTAAAGGCTGCTCAAGTACAGATTTTGTGTGTTAAAAACTCCTTTTTGTTGGTATTTTGAACATGATTTATGTATTTAGTAACTGATCATGTAAGAATTACAATCATGCAAGGTTTGCTCTGTACAAATGTTTGGCTGCAGCACTCAGAGAAGACCTTGTACCCTTGGGTTCAAAGTCTTAACTTGTGATCAGGCAAATTTGTGAACATAACAGACCATACATGTTCCCTTTTAGAAAGAATACTGAACAGAAATGCAAAAAAGATCCTGATATTAAGTATCATAGGATAATAACCTGTCAGGTATACTTTTTGTTCTACAATAAAATGAAAGAGAATAGCATGGAATTAGCGAGTAGACAACATGGATATTTAAAATGTTTTGCAACCAAATGAAAATGTCAGTTAGAAAACTAGTTTGTTAGATTTACATGTAATTTACTGTACAGTATTTTACCCATGTCTACAGTATTGTACACATGATATGACTAGTGGTACAGCTTAATACATTTGTCAAAAATAGGAGGTGGGTTTCTTATCAAAGATATGTTCATAAATACTTGCCAAAGTTTAGTAAAAATGGGAGGTGTACTTGACATCAAGTATGGGCATTAGATAACTACTTTTAAAACAATGATCTATTTTGTCATATTTCTTCAAAAAAACTGATAGTAAGTTAATTGGAAAGAAGATAAAGTCAATTTGACTGTATATCAATTAAGTTACTTTAGCTTTTTTGCTTCTTTAGCACACTTTCCTGAACTGGTGTAAAAGATGAAAGGAAGTAAATCCTAACATTTGCAGGCTATATTTATTTGTATATCCACAAATCCATGTTGAATTGTCATGCCTGTTTTAAAATAAATAATAACTTTATTACTTAAAAACCGAAACTCAAATCAATCTGCATGTTATTTACTACTATGTATCATCCTGCCACAATAATATCAGCTTCAGCTTTCTCTCACATAGAATTACTAGCACTATCAAGTATATAAAAGATTATCCTCAAAGACCCTTGTTGAAGTAGACAACTTGGGGTGGGGATGGAAGGGCCATCAGTTTGTTGCGCATCTCAGGCTCAAGTTTGTTCACAGGTATGGAGCTGGAATTGAGATAAAACAAAAGACTCAACATGTATCATTTTAACCTATAGAGAATTAACTATTATTAATGGGGTACCAATTTTCATGGATTTCATGACTGCCACAAACTATAAAATTAAAATCCCAATGAACAATGACTTTTCTGTGGAAACAATAGGACACCTTCCTCAATCCATAAATTTGAGTGCCAACAAAAATGTCATTTTTCACAAAACCACAAAAATCAATACCCAATAAATTAAATGAATTTAAGGTAATGGTCAGAGTAATCTATGAAAACAACATCTATATTATTGTTGTAACTTCATCAAATGACACTCTGACTACACATGCACAGTGGAAGCTGGTGTGAAAAAATGTCTCAGGAGAGAAATATCTTCCAGACTGTGCAAAACTTAATTGAAGAAAGAAAAAAAATACGTAGATTTTATTATCATGACAAACACTATCTTATATCTGGGAATATGCTAAAATCTGGTCCATTATAAGAAGCTTCCATTTTACAACTACTCAGGTAGTCATTCTTGGTGGAAAAAGTAGTCTATAAGAAGCCACAGTACCTGAAGAATAGATAACCATTAAGATAATACATCTGGCCTTTTGTGGCTGGAGGGAATGACAATCAGAGTAAACTCTACCTTTCTTATCAATCCAGAACAAAACTCTGATGTGCAAGATGTTTTGATTTTCTAGGGAAAAAACAGCACAAAAGTCTTGTGCAACAAGGTATTATGCTGCCTACGATTTGTTTCTTGAATGTAAATGGACCAAATAACAGATTAATTGAACATATTCAAGCTAAGGAAAATACTGCCTACGATTTGTTTCTTGAATGTAAATAGACCAAATAACAGGTTAATTGAACATATTCAAGCCTAGGAAAATACTGTTAACTGAAAGTAACTTATAAATCTTCATTTTTAATGAAATGATACTTTAATTTTCATACACACAGTGATTTAATATTTCATACAGTGATTAATATTTCATACAAATAATGACTGAATATTTCATACACCCAGTGATTTAATATTTCATACACATTGATTTAATATACGCACAGTGACTGAATATTTCATACACCCAGTGATTTAATATTTCGTACACATTGATTTAATATACACACAGTGACTGAATATTTCATACACACAGTGACTTAATATTTCACACACACAGTGACTGAATATTTGAAAACATGATCCATTCGTGTGATAGGTTCATTTTCATGAATGAAATTCAAAATAGCTGCCTCTGTGACACATCTGAGGTGTTTTAACTGATAAGGCCATGGTTGCTCCGATTGAAGGAATCAAACTGGTACCTTAAAGATGCCAAGTGAGTTTTTATCAACCATCTTATCTAGCTTTTCCAGCATATTTATGTAACCCCTGTAAATTTATGATGATATTATGTCAAACAAGCACTACCATCACAAACATAAATGTAGATCTTTCACAAAATTTTAATTACTGCTATGATAATATATAAACTTGACATGTGTCCTTACGACATGGATGCCCCTGCCAATTAGATGCAATTAAACAGGGGCCACAACTCAATAAAGTTTTGCTGGAAAAGAGAGAAAATCAACATGACATAGGTCTTGTTAATATGAAGCCTCAAACCACGAAAAGCAAAGTGCTAAGTCAAACAGGGGCCATGACTCTGTAAAAATTTGGGAGAAAACAGTGAAAATCAAGCATGACCTAGGTCATTTTGATGTAAAGTCTGGTAAAAAATTTGACCTAAATCTATTAAGTCCTTGAAAAGTTATTGAGATGAATTAAAATTGAAGGGCAAAGTTATAAGTCAAACAGGGCTATAACTGTAAAATTTTGCCAGAAAAACGTGAAAATCAAACTTGACTAGATATATCTTTCTAATGTAATGCCTCAGACCGAATTGTATTTCAATTCATTAAGTCCTTCAAAAGTTATATAATGGAAACAAACTAGAGGGGTTGCTCTAAGTTAACAGGGGCCATAACTCCATTATGTCGTTCAAATTTAACTGAGCAGAAACAAATGGATGGGTAAAGTTCTAAGCCAGCAAGGGCCATAACTCCCCAAATATTTGTCAGTAAACAGTAATAACAGAACTTGACATAGGTCTTCTTACTGTAAAGCCTCATACTGAATTTGATATCAATTCATGAAATCATTAAAAAGTTAGTGAACAGTCACACACATAGGACAAACATTACATAGGTAACACTACATGCTCCCTCCAATGATATGGTGGAGTCATAACAATGATGAGAAGTTGACTAACTGACAGGAATGCACACTTTGTGTGATTTTTTTCATTGCAAGCTGAATAATTTATACATTTTGCAAGCTTTGGGAGGGGAGAAACAAAACTGATTAATCAATAAATTTCATAAAAGATTTGGCTGAAAGTTAGAACAAATGTGAAAGTCTTTTATTACATGATGAATAAATGGTAAATGATGAGAAGACGACTAACTGACAGGAATGCACACTTTGTGTGATTTTTTTCATTGCAAGCTGAATAATTTATACATTTTGCAAGCTTTGGGAGGGGAGAAACAAAACTGATTAATCAATAAATTTCATAAAAGATTTGGCTGAAAGTTAGAACAAATGTGAAAGTCTTTTATTACATGATGAATAAATGGTAAATGATGAGAAGACGACTAACTGACAGGAATGCACACTTTGTGTGATTTTTTTCATTGCAAGCTGAATAATTTATACATTTTGCAAGCTTTGGGAGGGGAGAAACAAAACTGATTAATCAATAAATTTCATAAAAGATTTGGCTGAAAGTTAGAACAAATGTGAAAGTCTTTTATTACATGATGAATAAATGGTAAATGATGAGAAGACGACTAACTGACAGGAATGCACACTTTGTGTGATTTTTTTCATTGCAAGCTGAATAATTTATACATTTTGCAAGCTTTGGGAGGGGAGAAACAAAACTGATTAATCAATAAATTTCATAAAAGATTTGGCTGAAAGTTAGAACAAATGTGAAAGTCTTTTATTACATGATGAATAAATGGTAAATGATGAGAAGACGACTAACTGACAGGAATGCACACTTTGTGTGATTTTTTTCATTGCAAGCTGAATAATTTATACATTTTGCAAGCTTTGGGAGGGGAGAAACAAAACTGATTAATCAATAAATTTCATAAAAGATTTGGATGAAAGTCAGAACAAATATGAAAGTCTTTTATTACATGATGAATAAATGGCTTCTGTGGTATTATCTGCAAGGAAATGTAATGTTTAGACTTGCAATAATAAAAATATACTGCAAATCTACTGTCAAAACCTCTAGGGATATCATGAAAATCATGAAAAGACAGATATGTAACATGGTATGATAGGATTAGGATGCCTCTAAATGACTTGCAGTACTAATTCAACTCCAATAGTAAACCTATGCAAACACCATCATAATAAAAAAAATTCAATAACTTTAAATTTCTAAATACTCATGATCAAACCTACATCTCTCAGTTTAGACCCATCCTTAATGCAAGCTTCTGAATGAACCTACATCTCTCAGTTTAGACCCATCCTTAATGCAAGCTTCTGGATGAACCTACATCTCTCAGTTTAGACCCATCCTTAATGCAAGCTTCTGAATGAACCTACATCTCTCAGTTTAGACCCATCCTTAATGCAAGCTTCTGAATGAACCTACATCTCTCAGTTTAGACCCATCCTTAATGCAAGCTTCTGAATGAACCTATATCTCTCAGTTTAGACCCATTTTTAATGCAAGCTTCTGAATGAACCCACATCTCTCAGTTTAGACCCATCCTTAATGCAAGCTTCTGAATGAACCTACATCTCTCAGTTTAGACTCATCCTTAATGCAAGCTTCTGAATGAACCTACATCTCTCAGTTTAGACTCATCCTTAATGCAAGCTTCTGAATGAACCTACATCTCTCAGTTTAGACTCATCCTTAATGCAAGCTTCTGAATGAACCTACATCTCTCAGTTTAGACCCATCCTTAATGCAAGCTTCTGAATGAACCTACATCTCTCAGTTTAGACCCATCCTTAATGCAAGCTTCTGAATGAACCTACATCTCTCAGTTTAGACCCATCCTTAATGCAAGCTTCTGAATGGAGAAAACCATATAAGTCATGGCATTTGTTTGATCTACAGGAGTTTAAAATATGTTTTCAATTCAGCACCTAAAGAATCAGGACTGAAATTGCATCAATAGAACTATGTCTCTATTTTTTTCAGATATATATAGAATAACCTGTCAAAAGATTCTTTTTACTACAACTGTACTTTTCATTATCGACCAATCATGGTCCTCCAAATCTGTATACACTATGGTTCCCATTTTAATTAGTACCATAAGTCCTATACCTGACAGACCTTTGTATAGTAGTAGAGTGCATAAGTAAACAGTGTGCATATTTCTGCTTGTCAAAGATTACACTAGTGAATATTAAATCATATTGAAAATCCATGTATACCATCATCAGCAACAGTGTGTTTCAGGTAACATTTAAGTATTTGAGCTTCATTTCAGAAAATCGGAAAATATATTAAGATAAATCTGTCTGATCAAGAGTTACCTTGTTTCCTATCATTATTTATCTCACTTCAATTTAAGATTAAAATATATTATCATCCTTGTCATACTAGGCATCAAACGAATCAAAGGTCAATGTGACCATCTATATGTGTATGCATTACATCAAAAAAAGATTTAAATGTCAGAAATAACTTAAAATTCCTCCAGAACAAATGCGATTTAAAACTAGAGTAAGGTAGGCATAAGCCAAAATAGATACAAAATATGAAGTTCCAAAACATTCACTCAGTGAAATTGGTGGGATACAAAATCATAAGGGGTCATCAGCACTATGCATGGTGGTAGAGACCTAAGTGATCAAATCTGAAGCATATGTTTCAAAACATGGCTAGGAAATATCAAATTGGTGACCACAAATACTCTGTAAATGGTAAACTGTCTAAAATGCATAAATCTGGTTGCATAGATATTAACCAATGTGAAAGAGACCACATCCTACATATCCAAATCCACACACTCCACCCCTTTCATGGCAACAGATATCATATTTGAAAGTTTTTAAAAAATATATTTCCTACTGAAAATTTCTTTATGAGATAGACAAAAAATATTCATTCTTCTTATCATCCACAAATAGAACCAGAATTTGACTTGTATCATAACTTATTCGCACATGCATATGTGGAACCACTGTTAGCCTGTTGTTCTCTATATGACTCACAGTACTAATTCAAACTCCCATATTAAATCTATGTAAACACCATTATATTAAAAAAGTCAATAACTTTAAATTTCTAAATACTCATGATCAAACCTATATCTCTCACTATAGACCCATGCTTCATGCAAGCTTCTGCATGGAAAAAAACATTAGCCACAGCACTTTTTTGATCTACATGTGCTTGAAACATATGTTTTCAATTCCACACCTAAAGAAGCAGGTGCTAATTTCAATACTGTGTATTCCAAATTAGGTCTGTAAAAGGACTGAAATTGCATCAATTTAACACTGTCTCTATTTTTTTCAGTTGTAAATAGGATAAGCACTCAGAAGATTCTTTTTACTAAAATTTTACTTTTCATTATCAACCAATCATGGTCCTCCAAACCCGTATTTACTCTATTTTATTTTGTTCTAGACTGGTTCCCATTTTTCCATACAATCAAGACCAAGAGTCTTCTACTACAAATACTTACCTCATCTGGGGGAAGAGGGCACAACACAGTGGTGTGGCAAACACTAGGCTGAAGATAAAAGAAGAAAAAAAAGTAGTTTTTTTCCCTTTCATTTTCTTTTAATATATATTAAGAGGCATAATTTATGTGATATGGAACAAAGACAAATTTTCAAAAAATGTTATTTAGACTTTTTTCCCTTCTGAATGAGGAAAAGTTCAACACTTAAATAAAAGGATCAGAGTTTGGTATGATGACACTTTTATGGTGAACACAAAATCTGAAACTTAAACACATATCTAACTGGGACAATGATTCTCTTAACTAGTGTTTCCTATCCAATGCTGACTGAAATGAGTGCTCTAGTATACATTTGACAAAAAGAAGGCCTTATTTTGTGCAAATAAACTTTTTACATAAACATTTAAATACATGTGCAGAGTATAAGTGGTGAGAGGGCTTGATTATTTGGGTCATGGACTCTCAAAGCAGTCTTCTTTTTCCTAAATGCTGGATTCCCATTATGTTGGAGACTTGTGGCCCTGGACCTCCATTTATTAAAATTCTAATACATTTTTGAATTATACAATATAAAGTCACTAATAATCACTTGATTTTTATTACTGATTCCAATATTCCACATGAGACCACCTTGTCCTGTATCAAATTATTATATCTGTACCATTTTGTCCACACCTCAGGAGAGCATATCTCTCTTGCAAGATCTACTTTCAAAACAGAATTGGTGGCATCATATCATAGTAAATGCCAAGGGGAAAAAAGGCATACAAATATATAATAAATGTGAATAACACTTTGCTATCAGGCTTTAAATGTCTGTCCCTCACCCGAAAGCATCCCTATCTCTTTAAAAAAAAGCCTATTATACCTAGAGGAGAGGATAAAACTTGTTCATAAGCCTTCTGTTTCACCACTAGCATTATGACTGAACTGACCATGTGCAAAGCACTGATTCTAATAAAGAAATCTGATATACTCACAAGAAACCAACAAGTCCAACTTGTATTGGTGCACTTAGCCAAGGCATCCTCTGAAAGTTGAAAAAATGCTGCACTGTAATACTGCACTGATAAATTATAGGCTTAACTGATTACACTACCATAAGTGTCAATGTAACATGTATAATCGATCCATCAGTTGTGAGACAACAGATTTTATCATCAAGAATATTCCTCAGGAGATCTTTATATCAGTATTAATTTTGTAAATAATTAAACAAAACCATGTCTGTCACTTCAAATAAGTTTACGCCAATCCAATAATGTTGGTAATATATTCAAATTCTAGCACCATCAAAGGAATATTAAATTATCTATAAAGACTGAGAAAGGCAGACAAGTGAACCTATATCTCAAATATTTTTTGACACAACAGACTCACCTTCATAAACGGTTTCTTCTCCAGATACTCCATTATGAAAGGAGGAATCACTGGAACACAAAATTTGAAATGTAATGTAATATGCTACAAACTGTGGAAACATTATATAAGAGCTGTTCCATTTAAACGTACATGGTACCCAGGAAAGGCATTTTAAAAAATAAATATATTCCAGGGTACTCTGATTACTCAAAAGAAAATGAAACAAAAATTCTAACTACATCTATAGATGACTACTCCACATTAAAATGCCTTCCCTGGGTCCCAAGTATGTTTTACTGAAAATTAATCTTGTGTTGTACTGACATATTTATTTCTTTAAAGAGCTTGCTGGGGTATCTTATAAATATTTCTTGCTCTGATACATTAGCATCAGTACTTCCATCAGCAAGAATGGAAAGAATTAGCATCAGTACTTCCATCAGCAAGAATGGAAAGAAATTTACTGGAATTCAGACCTTCCCAAACCTCTTCTCTCAAGGCTTGATCAACTGACAGAACAAAGTCTCTTGCCCCAAGTCTGTTCTTATAATTAGCACCATTCTTCTCTTGGAGCGCACACAGCATTTCCATATCAGGGAAGAGCAAAATTGTTTTTCATCCACTGGTCCAGGACAAGTGGTTTCAGAAAATTTACTTGTCCCACCTTACTTTTCACTTGTCCCACCTTACTCTTCACTTGCCCCAAAATGGTAATCACTTGCCAAGATTTGATGAAATGTATGTACTTAATCCATAGAAAAAACAAACAAAATAATATACAACATAATTATTTCTCAATGTAAGACCCACTTGCTCCAAACCCATTTCAATGCCTTCCTTTACTCCCAAGGCATCAGCTGATTTCAGCTCCTCAATGCTGACAAATGAGGTTTTCAGTTTTCCATTGTCCAGGTATCTTACATGCACAATTTCTCACTCTAATACGGTAGCATCAGTACTTCCATCAGCAAGAATGGAAAGGAATTTACTGGAATTCAGACTTTCCCTAACTTCTTCTCTCAATACTTGACTGATTGATAGAACAAAGTCTCTTGCCCTGAATCTGTTCTTATAATTCACGGCAAGTTCAACACCGTTCTTCTCCTGAAGTGCACACATCATTTCCATATCAGAAAAGGGTTTTCCATAACGAGCTAGGGTGTAGGCTGTGTTAAAGAGAGCTCTCATTTTTTTAATTTCAGTCTCGTTTAGTTTTGAAAGGGCCCTTCCTAGTGGAGTGTCAGTAACTCGGACTTCACTGATTTTCTGCACATGCTGGCTAGTGTCATGCATATATTGTGCTGCACAGGCCTTGTTGGGTCCAGACATGTCATGAGACTTGATTGGTTCAATTATGAATTTTTCAGTTCCACTGACAAATACACTGGGTGAATTTCCAAACTGTGCCAGTTTTGGATATTGTTTGCAATAACTGCAAAACATCTTTCCTTCCGAGTCAATACATTCAAGCCAGGGATAACAATCAACCAAATGTGGCTGAAAATTTCTCTGTTTCTTAGTAGTGTCATATTTGACATTTTTTGCCACCACGGATTGTTGCTTATGTTTTTGGAGAAATAGCTACCGCACACTCAGTAGCAGTGTTACGTTATATCCCTCCACTTTCACAAAAATTTTGCTTCTCCGAATCGCCATTATTACCTTCCTTGCGAAAATAATTTAGCAAACTCATTTTATCCACAGAGTAACTATCAGCTTGCTTGACAACTACTTCTAAAGTGATCATAACATACATTTTCTCTTTTAAATATGAACAGAGAGAGCTCATTTGCGTAATTGTTTCCCTTCAAATGCAATATCACACGTGGAAGTTAATCATCTGTATAATCAATTAAAAATTTAAGAATCATTACTGCCATTTAATCAGTTCATAAAGGAAACCAACCGTGATGTCGGTAAAGTACCTTTCATTAATTTAATTACACTGACTTTCTGGATTAAAATCATAGTGAGCCGCTCGTGAGGATCTGGCTTGAGTAAACACAATGCAACAAAGCCGCTTAAGACACTGCTAATTTATCATACTGGCTTTCTTTTGTTTGATGTGTTTTGATTTGCGGATAATTTGGTCGCTTAGCCCAATATGCAGTCAAGCGGTAACAGAATGTGCGCATATGCGACAATTATCACTGACCACATTTATGTGTTATACAGGATGTAAATGTATACATGAAGAGGGGTAGAATCAAGTATTCAGTATGCCCGGAGGGCATGATTGGCCAAATAAAGGTAGATATAGTGATTAAAGCACGAAAATAAGGACTTGACCGACTTTTTTAAAAAGCACTTGTCCCGGACTAGCGGCTTGGAAAATTTTACTTGCCTGACTTCGAAAATGAATAGTCCTGGACATCGGGCTATGGGATTTGCTCAGCCCTGTATATCAGAAAATGGTTTTCCATATTAGGATAGGTTGTAGGCTGTGTTAAAGGAGCTCTCATTTTAGGTTATTTTTTCATGTCGTTCTCATTTAGCTTTAAAATGGTCTTTATTAATAGGGTGCTAGCAACTCTAACTTCAGGGATTTTCTGCAAATGCTGGCTAGTATCATGCTTATACTGTGCTGCACAGGCTTTATGAGGTCCAAAACTGTCATGACACGTGGTTGAAAAATCCTGAATTTGTCTGTTTCACTGACAAATACACTGGTTTTATATCCAACCTGTGCCAGTTTGGGATATTGTTTGCAATAACTGCAAAACATCCTTCCTTCCGAGTCAATGAATTCAAGCCATGGATCATTATCAACCCAATGTGGATGAAAATTTATTTGTCTCTACTAAAGTGATCATAACATACATTTTGTCGTTTAAATGCAAACACAGATCGCTCCTTTAGCATAGAGCTACAGACCTGTTTCACTTCAAACGCAATATCATATGCTAAAGTTGATCCGCTCTATAATCGATTTAAAAAACTAAAAACTCATTATTGTTATTTAATTAGTTCATAAAGGAAATGGATGCTTATGTCAGTAAAGTGCCTTTCATTAATTTCATTGCATTAACTCAGTTTATTGAAATCAAATGGTGATCCGCTCATGAGTATCTGGGTTGAGTAAACACACTAAAACAAGGTCGTTTAAAATACTGATAATTACTCAAACCAGATTTGTTTTCTTTGAAGTGTTTTAACTGGCTGATAATTTTGTCACTTAACCCAATATGACTCAAGCAATATTAGAACTCACGCACATGCAACAGTTATCAATGACCACTTGCAGTACTCACAGGATGTAAATGAATAAATGGAGGGTAGATTCAAGCATTCAGTATGCCTATAGGGCCAGATAAAGGTAGATAAAGCAATTAAAGTATGACAATTAGCGCTTGCCTGACTTGTTTAAAATGGGAAAAAAGCACTTGTTTCAGACTACCGGCTGAGAAAATCATACTTGTCCAACTTCGAAAAAATGAATAGTCTGGTAAGTCAGGCAATGGGATTTGATCAGCCCTGTATGTTTGTTTATATATATATATATATATATATATATATATATATATATATATATATATATATATATATATATATATATATATATATATATATATATATATATATATATATATATATATATATATATATGTATATGTATGTATATATATATATATCTATCTTAGGTATACAGCATATACTTGTGCATTATGAACATCAAACAGTGAGCCTATACTGAGCATGGTCTGTGTATATGTCTGCCGTATACAGCATTTTCCTGTGCAACATGCACATCTAAGTGAGCCAGTACCGAACATGGTCTGCATATCTAACACAACATAGCAACATCATGGAGTAAAGTTCTCACATGACAAACAGAACCTCAAACACATTTTAATTTGACATTAAATGTACAAAAGCCAGACTGACTACAAGTAGCTTGTGGCATATAATATTAAAATTATTTTATAAATTTTTTATCAAATGAGCACTCATGTACATCAAACAGTACAGACCCATATCTGCCTTGCAAAATGTGCTGATAGATCAGGATCTATGATTTGAGCTTGAAATCATACATACAATAAATGACATAGACCTGATCTGCTGGAACTGTATGTGACAATAGATATGGATCTATGATGTTTGTAGTTGGTTGCACATTATTTACAAGCACATACAGTACTTACTCATTCCTGGAAGAGCCATTGTGATTCTGGAGAACACGACCTGACCGATAGCACTCTTGGCAGCCATTTTAGACTCACCAAGCTTCTGGCCTTTCTCATCTAATATTGTAATACCTTCCATCAGTTCCCTATAATAAAAATAGAGATATATTTAATGTATCAAACACAGCTCTTCCTCATTATAACACAGCAGTCCACATTATGTGTGTATGTGCAGGTACTACTTTATGTGTATGTGTGGGTACTACGTTATGTGTGTATGTGTGGGTACTACGGTATGTGTGTATGTGCGGGTACTACGTTATATGTATGTGTGTTTACTACGTTATGTGTGTATGTGTGGGTACTACATTATGTGTATGTGCGGGTACTACGTTATGTGTGTATGTGTGGGTACTACATTATGTGTGTATGTGCGGGTACTACATTATGTCTGGAATCATGTTATAATGCAGGGCATTAAAACTATGCAGTGCTGTATTAATTAATCTAATGCAGAACTCGAGCTAAATGTACTTCCATGGCAAAACCCAATGCTTTTCATTAAATTCCCCACAACCAAAAGATGCAACCCAAAATCTGTTACATACAGCACATGTATCACAGATTTCAGACCACCCATGCCACAGCAATGGATATTTAATATTCCCATGCTGTGTCCATTATGGATCTAGCATAGTGGTCATCATGGTTGTCCACATCATGGCTTGTAGTAGATGGATTAAGTATTAGTGCCCTCCCCTGAAAAATCATAGCAATATAATTATGTAATAGTGGTAGTGTGAAATGCTCTTTTGAAACAGTACACTATGATTTTAATCTTAAATACTTAAGAGCAAAGAATCTTATGAGAATATTTAGGTGCTTCCCAAAATATATGAAGTATAATAGTGTAATGATTTTAATTACTGTGGCTATGTGGAAATCTAAGAAAGAAAGAGAGAGATTGATAGTTGCTAGCCACTTTTCTTGTAAAGGTAACACATGCATTATAACAGTTGAATAATTTAACTTCTAATTTTCCTGAGAGTCAGAGAAAATAAAAAGCTGATAGCTGTTTATCTTGGAAGAGACAGCTTTAGCAGTACCAAATGTTGGCAGATATGTGTCGTATCTCTCAAAAGGCTTCATTGACAACATACTTAGTCTGACTTCTGTTTTCGTTGTGAGAGAGAAAGAGAGTTGTTAGCAATTTGTCTTGGAAGGGTACCACAAGTATCTATACAGTTGACTTCTAAAAGAACCACTATAATGATTGTAACTATATCAAATATTGGAAAAGACCTGTTTCATCTTGTTTAAGTTTTTCATTGACAATGTACTTAGTCTGACTTCTTTTTTCCATTTAGAGTTGTTTAGAATTTGTTGAGATTTGTTTCTCTTCCTAAGGTTAAAACTACATGCATGGTATTTAACTGTGTTTATACAGTGCATCCTGTAGTGAAAAGTAGGTTGAACCTTAACGTGGGTAATCTTGTGCAAACATATTTACCGCTGGACACTGAGATACAAACATGCAAACAGATAAAACTGGTTAAAGATATACATAGTTGCATACATGTAGATTATTGTGTAAACTTTGGAAACCAAAGTGCAAAATTTATAGAGGGGATCAGGAAAGGATATCTGTTGTAAGTGACATTAAAACTGTCACTGTTCCACAATGATGTCAGTGCTTGTGAGGACAACATAATCAATCATCCATGCCATCCTTTTCCAATTGTTTTGTTTGCTTTAATAGCGTTTGCAAGTGGTTGCATGATTCAACCTAATGGTTCCATCTTCATGTATAATTCGTCACCTCCTACACCAAGAAGTTCTTCTTACAGTAAAAACAATTCTGAGAACCATTTAAAATTCAATCAATATAACTAATTTCTGAGATGGATAAAAGAGTTCTTAAAAATCCAACTGAGACAATCAAACACAATGCAGTTAATAATGATTTTCAGTGAAGAACTGAGGTTTCATTCACTGGCTTCCAAATTAACATGAAGAAATTTTATTTGATTAGTTTATGAGGGTAGATATAACAGGATGTGTAAGCCAAAGTGTTCATGGGGCTTCAGGGCATGACACTGCTGGGTTCTTCTGTGAGCACTAAAATGACATGTCAAACCTCACCAGTTATATCATTTGGAAATGAAATAAATATCATCTTGTAACTGTCAAATTCAATAATGTATCTCTTTTAACTTCTATTTGGTTTTCCACATGCACAGATTTTGACTCTGATTAAATTTTCCTGGAGTTAGCACATACAATCTGAGACATGCTGCTACATTCTCTCTCTCTCCCATGTTTGACTAGGTAGTCTATTACATTGTACAGTACCCACATGGTGGATTTCAGATTGTCCACTCAATACCATGGATATGGCCACAGGAGGCAAGTGATTAAGTGTCTGCTATAAATAGTGGAACTCTGTCTTGGATTTTATTGGAGCTATCTTGGGTTAATGGCACCTCCAGCTGATTTTATTGCATTCACCCTGTGAGTCAACACACTAAACAAACAGATGTGAGACTCCCAAACACCACAAGACCGACCAGGATTTGTGTTAATTTCATACCTTTACCTGTACAAGCTACAGTAGTGGCATTGTTTGTTGTATTTATCAATAACCTAGCTAGGAATAAGCAGAGATGAACCTGAGTAATGCCAGAGTGTACATCAGAAAATTGCCTAACCTGAGTAATGCCAGTGTACATCAGAAAATTGCCTAACCTGAGTAATGCCAGTGTACATCAGAAAATTGCCTAACCTGAGTAATGCCAGAGTATACATAAAAAAATTGCCTAACCTGAGTAATGCCAGAGTGTACATCAGAAAATTGCCTAACCTGAGTAATGCCAGAGTGTACATCAGAAAATTGCCTAACCTGAGTAATGCCAGAGTGACATCAGAAAATTGCCTAACGACAATGTACATCGCTATTTATTGACCACATGTACCTGAGTAATGCCAGAGTGTACATCAGAAAATTGCCTAACGACAATGTACATCGCTATTTATTGACCACATGTACCTGCAAGCATATACACATGCAGAAATTTACATACTGTTCTGCATCAAGAAGTTTTACATTCAATGTTTTTTCTCATAAAAGTGCTTTTTGTACTGGTTATTAATTTGTCATAATTTTTAATATTTAATATTTAATTTTTAATATTTAATATTTAATATTTAATTTTCTCTTTCCATAAAATTTCCAAGAACCATTTTAAAACAATTACTGAAAGTAGTATAAAAATAAAAACCGAAAAGTTCCATCTTATCACAGACACATAAGACATTCATGCAAGATATCACTTATTGTATTCATCCTTTAGATAAGATTTGAAACAAGCTTGTATCAAGTAAACAGCATATTTTAATTTACCAACTTGAATAAATCTCAACCCTTTCGAAGGACATATCCTGCAATAATAACTGTGAGAATGAAGATAAACTTCAAGACAAAAGACTATGACTATGAGAAAAATACAAATGAATGCTGTATTATTAACAGCATACATGTACAATGAAGTACATGGGGCATGATGACATGTGAGTCAATATTCTTTCTAAAGTTTATTCAAAAAGAATAATGTAGCATAGTATATTAAAATAATAAAAATAGACATATGAGGTATGCTAGAACACTGTTCTTCTGTAAGCTTTATCCGTTGACTTAAAAATGACATTGACTATTAGAGAGTATGAAAAATTTTTAACGCATGGAATTCATCTACTGTATGAAGGCTGCATTCTATCAGTAGCCATTCATGTCATGAACAAATTGATTTTCATGAAAAAGATTACTAAACTCATCATTTTTTTCATGGATATACCATCATGCACCAGTCAGCCATTGTGCATGTTAGTATTTTACCTTTTTAGTCAACAATGGTCAGTTAGGAACTACCTGTACTCATAGTTCCTAACAGCCAATGAAAGGTGCCAAGCTTTGATGTTATTTTTAGTACCATGTTTCCAAATAAACATTAACTGCTGAATGAAAATGTTTAATGTTGTCACAAAACCAAACATTGTAAAATTAATCAGATATTAGTTTGTTAAAAAAGAATTTGGACTTTTAATATGGACTGAGAAACGTGATGAGGTTAAGTTGTGATATTTTCATGTAAAATCGGTTTCTAGCAGTATATAAAGCAAAGCTTATAAAAAATTTTTTATTTTACCCATTAATCTTTAAAGTTAACATAGTGCACAGAATAGATGTTTAATGCAGCCACACATATCTATGACATGTTTAACAATAGCTCTAATACACTATGGGCTTCCTATTTTTAAAAATGCATCTTCCATATATTTGTAATAAAATAAATTTATTACATGCAAAAATGAGATAGAAAGAGAGATAACACATTGTAACTTTTAGAAGACATAACCCATAGCTTTATCCATAGACTTGGAAAATGACACCGACTATTAGAGAGCGTGCATTTTTTTAAATGTGCTGCAAGTATCTTCATTGAAGATTTCGTCTACTGACAAATTTTAGAAACATAATGTCGATACCACTCTTTATTTACCAGTAAATAAGTTAATTTCTGCTTATCAATTCATTTTGTGTTTAAAAAGAATTAATGTCATTAATTGGGTTATTGTCCTGCTATTACTGTGCTTTTCTTATTTTCTTATTACTATTAATTTGGTTCAGGAGTCCAACTTAGTCATAATTAACATAATGAACAAAAGTTTCAGAAATTAAATAGACTGAAAGTCGAATGAGCAGTATTGCAGCAATAATGAAAATTAACACACTGACAATATCTGTGATGACCCTAAAATTAATGCCAAAGTTTCACAATAAACAAGAAATAATTTGGATTTACAACCTTTGATGCCAAAACCTCTTCGACCTTCAGTTTGGAGTAGATAAATAAGTTCTACCAGGGATAACTGTTTAAAGCCATTAAAAATATGAAACCATGTATTAAGAGCCATGAGTAGAATCAGATATAGAATTTATAGCCTTGTTAAGCAAAAAATAAAAAAAGTGACCGGAGGAATGAAAAAAAGATCATAGCATTTCTCGTATTCATTATTTTAATAACTGAATAGTCATGTTACAGATTGCTTCAATGTCTTCTTTCTTGTCCTTATCAACCTGCTAATACTTACCGTATATACTCGAATATAAGCCAATACCAACTGCAAACTGCATTGACTCAGATCTGCCGGTGCATTATGCACCGGCAGATCTGGGTCTATGCAGTTTGTAAGGACTAATTAGTAGAACAAACAGCATAGACCCTGATCTGACAGCACATTATGTGATGGCAGATCAGGGTCTATGTTGTTTGCATTTGGACCTGGATTATACGCGAGTACATACGGTATGTGTGATTTCTTTTTCATGTTGTTTTTTTAGAAGTAGAATCTCTCTCTCTTAGCCATGGTTATTAAAATCACTGTACCATTAAACTTTATATATTTTATGTCATTTCACAATACATGCATGTCAATGCATTTTACTGGGCGAGTCTTTAAATATTAAAAAGGCATCATGAACAACTTAAAAAGAGCATTCTGCACTGTCTACTGTAGCTCAGCTGACAGTTCCACAAGATGTCATAGATGTTCATTATTACATAATTATATTTTTACTTTTCGATGGGGACAATAAAACTGAATGCCTCCACTGTGAGTCATGACGTGGACATCTACAATGACCACTATATTCAGTCCGTGATGGACAACAGCATGGAAGGATTCATTTCCCCCATGGAAACGTTTATTTTCCAAATCTGGAATGCATGTACTGTACTTGGCACATTTGAAAGAGAGCATTTTCTGCACCTCTTTCAGGTGTTTAACAAACATTACATATAGCTTCAAGGGGTATTGTAATGTACAAACAATGTGCACACAGTCTCTCTCCCTCTCCATTCCATGTAAACTGAGACTTGAGCAATTATAGTCCCAGATTTAAATCTGCATTTAGCATTTTTTAAAATAGAAATCCTATTATTTAGCATTTTTTGTGATGCATTTTTCTTAAACATGGCATAGCTATGATAGACTTTTGTTCTTTGCAATTCTTCAAACAATAATCATAAAAATGAAAATTAATTTTATATGGCTTGCTTTATATATTGCTAGAACCCAATTTAAGGCAAAAATATCTGAACTTAACATCATCTGAAATTCACATCATTGCAATTCTTAGTCCATATTACAAGTCCAGAATAATTTTTGTACATGAACTAATATCTTATTAGTTTTATAGTTTCTGTGATAACAACAAATATATTCATTCAGCAGTTGATATTTATCATGAAACATCAGTGCTAAGAAAAACATTGAAGCTCGACATAAAAGGTGCAAACAGTGGTTGTTTGGAACTGTGTACATACTTCCTTCTCAACTTTTGTTGACTGAAGGCAGGAAGTTGACACACAAGCGCATGACTTCAATGTAAGAATATCACACCTGTGCTGGTACCTGATAATAGATTCACAAAAAGTCGCCTTTTATTGAAAGCTTTTCTTTTGCGAAAATCACTGTTCATGATATGAACAGTCAGACAGAGCACAGCTGTCAATACAGTGTAGATGAATTATAAAATGAAGATAATTTGCTGCTCATTTAGATAGTGTCATACTTTCTAATAATCAGTGTCATTTTTGAATGTTACAGAAGATCATTTTCTACCCATAGTTCAAGTATCCTTTTTATTTAGGCAAGGCCATGTTGTTCTTGTTTAGTAAAGCTTTATAAATTGTTATGTATTCATATCTTTATTATGACTCATGAAATTGATCATATAAATTGCACTGTGCTGGTAATCATAATAGTAGTAATTATTAGTCGTAATATTCATCTTCATTCTCAAAAATTATGACCACCATATACATGTCTTTGAAAGGGCTCTAACATTTATTCTGTTTGGTAAATTATTTAAATGCACTGTGTACTTGATAAAAATTTGTTGCAAATCTAATCTGAAGGACAAATGTGATAAATGTCTTGAGCATTTGTGGTAAGATGGAAATTTTTCCCTTTTTTTGCCTTTTTTTTTTTTTTTTACTACTTTCAATAATTTATTAAAAGTGGGTCTTGGAAATATTATGGAAAGTAAAGAGAAACTATGAATATTAGGAACTAGTACAACAAGCACTTTTATGAAATATCATTTATTGTGAAACAGCATTGAAGTAACACTTGATATACAAATAAAACATAGATTTCTACATGCATGTATGCTTGCAGGTGAATGTTGTCAATAAAACAGGGATGTAGCAAGGCAATTTTCTCCTGTATGCACTGTCATTGGGTAGGGGTTGGGGGATATCCAATAAATTTAAAACATGATACATGGTACACTCAATTTCTTGCTCTCTGATCTCTCACCAACCTCACTCTCTGCCAATAACTTGTCATATCCTGATTTCTTCTTTAATTCCCATGTTCTCTCTCCACATTCACCATTTGCAATCTGCCAAACATAATCCATGTACAAACTTTACTATAATAACAGTATTTGACCTCAATCACCCACCTGCTTACCTAGGGGATTCCCACCATATGTACACCAAGTATGCATGATTAGTGACTACTCTTACACACTCCCACACTCAAGGCCATGACTGGAGTGATCAGAGGCAGATTCATTATTGTCTGTTTGACAAACAGTAATTACTGCTAAATATTATTAATCCTATCTGGCTGAGTAAACCTTTCAGTATATCAATTAATGCGGCTAAAAGACTGTAATTAAAATGGTAACTGACAAGTGTAAGCAACATTCTTTTGTGGGATTTTTCTAAGAAAAGAAGGACAATTCATCAGAGTGAAATTCTATTGAACTAAAATGAACAAATTGTCATATGAATTATTATTTTGTTTATAATTTAATACTTTATTCTGGACTAAATGGTGCCTACTGTTGTCATTATTCTGGACTAAATGGTGCCTACTGTTGTCATTATGTGCACATGAATACATAATTCTATTTATGCTTGAATAAGTTAATTTATACATAAAGTTATACACCACGGTTTTATTTAAGAACCAATATATACAACAATGACAAAAAGTGCACAAAACTAGCTTCATACTGTAATCTATGTGTATACCACACATAAATGCTAATACTACTGGCAAACCTTAATCTTCCACCACCCTCAATTTCCCACCATTTGACTACTTGGGTGAGAAGTCGATGAAGCAATGTAATTATATTTTTTCTGTTACACGTTTGTCTGTATGTATGTATAAGCTAGACCACTGATAAATACCACAAGCAATGTTACTATATTTTGTACTGGTACAGTCAGGAAATTAACACCTGCCATTTTCATGTTTATGGTATTGGGGTGTCTCATCTGTTTGTTTAGTGTGTCCACTACTGCAGCAGGTGCAATAAAATCAGTGAGGGTTGCAACAAAACCAACTACACTAAACTCTAAATCTCTTGCCCCTTGTGTCCATGCAACTGAGTGATCAATCCAAAATCTATGTTGTGTGTACTGTGCATTATGTGTCCTCTTGCTATGACTGCTTGTTTTAAGTTTGGTTAAAAATTATTCAAAAATGTCACAGCAACTACAATTTTTGTATGCTTGACCTTTGATCCCGAAGCACGAATCTCATGGAGGGGACCAAAAACAATACCACCTCTTGCAGATTGTTATCATATGGATGACCTATAAACAAAGTTTGATGAATTTCAACTAGGTGCTTTAGGAGAAGATAGAGTTATGTACAGATGGATGGACGGATGAATGGACTTGTGGACAGACTGATGGACAGGCATGTGAAGAATATTGCAATATGCCACACTTAAGAGTGGGGATAATGAATAAATAAAATTGAGAACCAAAACCTGGCATCAAATGTAAATGTAAAATAGATACAAGAAGGAATCAATAATGATACAGAGTTATTTTCCATACTTGTTCTATGTAGTTTGCATGATAATGCTGAAACGGATATAAAACTAAAATAAAAACTATAGGCAAAACCTTACACTTTTTTCCCTACTGAATCAAGTAAGCAACAAACTGAGATACCACAAGAGATATAAAATTTTAAAATAATTTTTAACAAAAGTTTAGAAATACCTTAAATTTTTATGTAAATCTTAAGGTAGCATGACCAAAAGATAAATGATCTGCCTTCATTCATAAAAAGTAAATAATAATGTGGGACTAATGTTCTACTACAAAGTTAGCCCTAGTCACATGGTATGTTATGTGTGTAGTACACTTTCATCTCTGAAAGAGATCCAAAAATGATATTTTCTGAAATACTGCTAGATAATCTACTCAGATGCACCATGTACTTACCTACTTCTCATGCAAGGTATATTTATGCAGTTGGCAGCTGCCACGGCAACAAAGGGGACTAATCGGCCCACTATTGGAGGTAGTTGCTGGAACGTGATAGGATATTGCTTTAAACATGCAAATATTGGATTCATTCCACAGGAATAAAATTTTATGGCTATATTTTACACTTATAGTTAGAGGTACTAACACAAAGCATGGCTACTGTGACTGTATTTGTACATTTTCTAAAAAATGCTGATGTGTCATAACAGTTGTCCATGGTACATGAATGCAAAAGAAAAAGGCAGCTGATGAAAGTTTGGCTACCATGCTGGATAACTAACTTAAATCAGTGTGGAAAAATGAAGAACTTATTTACACATTTTCTCCTTCTGTTCAACTAAATATGAAAAACTAAGAATGAACCATGCACCTAAAACACATAAATATATATCAATAACAAACATATGGAATCTAAAAAGGAAAAAAACTATTGCAACAAAAGCAAAAACTAACCTAAAAACTTGCATACTGTGCAAGTCGCTCAACATGTGGACCCTATCAATTCATCAATTGTGTCTTTTATTAATATTAGATATTTCTATCAATTCATCAATTGTGTCTCTTATTAATATTAGATATTTGACAGAGAGAAGTCATTTTGTTCTCCATTAACATTATTGTGAAAATCCCTGTTGACAGTTTTCATATGATCTGATGTAACAAAAAAAAGCCTTTCAATCTTCAGTTATTTATTTGCTGTGTTGCAGCATCATTCAGCTTTACGTGGAAATGTACAATCCATTTCTTCCTTGCACTGAAATTTAATACAGTATGTCTTTTGGAGAGAATTAATGTACCAATAATTCCAAATTCCTAATAGCAAGCTGTTATATGTGGAAAAACTGGATCAAGCTTCTTAGGACATTTCAGTACTTATGGAAAACTATGTGTTCATAAATGAGGTACATGTACAGCTTAGTACCAAAAGTTTAGGTAATGCATGTGAAAAATGGTATGTCACAGCTGATCAGTTTACATTCATAACAAAGAAATGCTTTTACAGCTTCTGAAATGGTAAAGTTTGTTAATAATAGCAAGTGATCACACTCCAGGACACGTGATTGTTTTATTTCCAGAATTTTGTCATCTGCTTCTGAATTACTGGTAGATGAGAGTTAAACAGTATGGTGTCTAAGCATACAGAACTGAGCAGTGGAGAGACACTGATAATAAGTTTGCATGAAAAAAGAGTTCTACCTCATGTCTAAGCATACAGAACTGAGCAGTGGAGAGACACTGATAATAAGTTTGCATGAAAGCAGTTAGACCTCATGTCTAAGCATACAGAACTGAGCAGTGGAGAGACACTGATAATAAGTTTGCATGAAAGCAGTTAGACCTCATGTCTAAGCATACAGAACTGAGCAGTGGAGAGACACTGATAATAAGTTTGCATGAAAACAGAGTTAGACCTCATGTCTAAGTATACAAAACTGAGCAGTGGACAGACACTGATAATAAGTTTGCATGAAAGCGGATTTAGACCTCATGTCTAAGTATACAAAACTGAGCAGTGGAGAGATACTGATAATAAGTTTGCATGAAAGCAGAGTTAGACCTCATGAAATTGCATGATTGGTTGGTTTACCCCCTACTACAATATACCATGTCACAGATTTTGCCAAAATGGTTCAAAGGAAAACATAGCTAGAAGTGACCGACCTCATTCAGCTCTCAGCAAGACTCATGCCAGCTTCAAGTGGTTCAAGAAAACAGACAGAAGTTTGTAAGTCATTTTTATTCAGAACAGAGAAAGACACATTTCCATAATAACCATCCAAAGAAAACTGCATAAGGCAGGTAGTAAGGAATAAAATATGAGTAAGAAATGATGACAGAAAAAACAGGATTGCATGGTGCAGCGGTAAGTTCCTTCACAATGTGGACAATAACAGGAGGAAAGTTATCTTAAGCGATGAATGTAAGATCGTGATAGCGGACAATCAGAAAGTTTGTACATGGAGAAAAGTAGGAGAGGAATGGGCACACCAACATCTTGGCATCACATCCAGACCAAATTAAGTTTGATAATATGGCCTTGCATAACCTATTATGGAGCTGGAACAATATCAGTTGTAAATGGGAACATTATTACCCTAAAGTATTTATAAATAACTGAGGACAGAGTCTGGCCTGTTAAAGCATGACATTTTGCAGTAAACTGTAGATCTTTCAAGGTGATGATGCACCTGTGCACAGGGCCTGTATAGTCCAACAATTTAAGCACCAAAATTATTTAAAGTGTATTTGATGTCCAAGCCAAAGTCCAGACTTAAACATAATTGAACATTTTTGGTATCAGTTAAAGAGCTGCAAAATGTTATTCACAAAATCAACTCAGTTCAGGGCTTTGAAACAGCCATCAATGAAGGTATCTTCCGCATGTGTTCTAAAGGCAAAGGGACAACAAAATATTTGAGTAGGAGCACTGTTATTTTGATTTAATATTTACTCCCAAACTGCAACAATATTTTTTGAAGTAATGGCCAGTTGTGACATCTTTACCTTTACTGCTGGTGCTAATCTGTATAATCACTATAATGTTATAAACCAACAGAAACATGATGGCCTAAATTCAGTTTAAACTGAGAAAAGAAAAAATACTTGTGACAAAATAAAGAGATAACCCCATGAATAAGGTAATATATATTCCTGGGGAAAAAAAATCAAGAAAATGTTTATAAGCCATGATAGGTTATGATATGAAAAGTGATTTGTGTAAATTTCTGACATTCATACAACTAATACTACACCTACAGTCAATAATGGCTAGTGACTCTTTCAGAATAAATTGCATGTATCTGCAATTGTAACTACCAGGGGAACACCCTCTGAATACCACCCTTTAGCTAAAACAATATTTTGCCATGTTCTACATGATATTTTCTCTATTCATTGTTACTTCATTACTTAGTAAAGAAAAAGGTAAAATAAATATTTCAATTAAAATTTCTGTATCATATGAAAAAAGATAATTTATTTTTCAATCTCTCTCTCTCCCTGTCTCTTTAACCTCAACCCCAAATATAATCTCAAAGCTGGAAGTTGTGCCTAAATCTGTTTCAATTCCACCTCACCCCCTCACTGTTTAGAAGCATTTGTGACAATATGATGATGATATGCTTGGAAGAAAAGTTAGAATAAGCAGTACTCACAAAGTTCTTAATACTTCTTGGTTGGTTTTAAATGCCTTATTCATATTTTATGTTCCTTTCTTCCACAAGAAATTAAACAAGATAAATATCTGCTCTTTTCCTGTTTTGATTGCAAGTTGTGACCATAAGTGGCATGAAAACAAAGTTATTGCACTTGATCTGCCAATTCCATCAATACACTTCAAGTAATGGATGTTCAGCTAATTCTGAAATGACTTCACACGCAGACTGAGCCAAGAGAGGTAATGCTGTCAGCAATTTTGAACAACCACGGAATTGCAGGAATTCCGTGGAAGTAAACTATACCCATGAATCAGATTTTTAACTGAGACATTTTGTTCAATAAAAACCTGGAGAAAAAATGTATTTAAGATTTTACACAAATTTGACCTTTAAAGACAAGGTTGAATGAAATGAAAGGAGAAATTCTGAAACATATTTTACTATAAGCTCATTTAAATCTTTTTAAAAAAATTTGATATATCTCCTGAATCTTCAACAATGACCATACAATATCTGAATTAATTCATAATCTTTAACAATGACCACACAATATCTGAATTAATTCATAATCTTTAACAATGACCACACAATATCTGAATTAATTCATAATCTTTAACAATGACCACACAATATCTGAATTAATTCATAATCTTTAACAATGACCACACAATATCTGAATTAATTCATAATCTTTAACAATGACCACACAATATCTGAATTAATTCATAATCTTCAGGTACAATCATTAAGAATTGTTCTGATACTTGTCTTGAATTTTTTTACCTTAACCATTCTGTTTATTGAGAGAGCTGTGCCCACTGCGCCACCTGTTGCAAGAACATAAGATAAACCCAGTTGCCTGCAACAAGGGAGACAATTGATAATATTGACTGCACTGTATATCTAATTCTCTTAATGCTATGATATATCAACCCTAAATAATAAAACTACTACCCTTATTAAATTTAATATGTTGAATTGATAATACTTTAATGCATCTTTCATAAAACTTGAATGTCAGTGAAAACCTGGATATATAAAAGGTACACTAAAAAGCTGCTTGGGATACATTTAAATTATTCATGATAGGTGAAATTAAAATCTATGCATGATTTGGCAAGATGGAATTTAATTTCCTGTAAATCTGTGTCAAATGTCAAATTAAACCATATAATGGTTACTGATCAGTTCATCTTGTTTTGGAATTACATGTTTTGAAATACCATTTTCAACAATATCTGGTATGATTCAAGAATTACCTGGTATAGTCATTATTTATGTCAATCCTTTGACTAACTTAGACCACTACAGAAGTAATTAACTCTAGTACAGGTAGAATCATCCACCAATCGAGGAGTTATGCCCCTTTAATCTGGCTCAAGATTGGATGCAACATGTTTCAGAATTAACTTTAATACTTTAATTTGTCATTATTTTATCTGATACAAGGTCAGGTTAGAAAAGCTATGACTAATTACTTCACTGAAATCGGTTGGTCTCCACTGCGATTTGTGTAGTTTACAATAGCATTGAATGACTGGTTAAACCACTGCCAAAAGATTACTTCCTTTGGAGTTCTGTAAGTAATAGAAATAATAGCAAACACATTTTAAACAGCAAGGAATCTACTGCAGTGCTCTTTTTGTCTTTGGGACAATTTGTTGAATAATTAACATAGAAATAGAGATGTGTTAATACTTTAAAAAGATTATAAAAACCTCTGTATTTATATTTCACAACTCTTTCTGTATGAATTCTGTAGCCAAATGATTTTTTAAATGAATTTGAGAATTAATTTCCTAATTATCAAACTGAAATGAGCTGTCTTGATGTGATCACATGAACCAAATTTGGACACAATATAAAAATAGGTAGAGGTAAAATAAAAAGTATGGCTTTTATTTGATAGTTTAACCTTTTGATATGGTTAGTTACAAAATATAGATATTAGGAATTACTGAGCAGCAAAACAATTTAACTTGTTTTAAGGTAGTTCCTAGAAGATATTACAGTACATCATCATGAGATCACACTATTTTGAACTTTAAATCATGATCTGCTTACTTATAGAACGTCATCATACAACCAGTGATTGTCATATTCATGGGGACTTGAGCTGACATTCGCCCCAGGATGAACATCTTTTCCTTGGTGTCGGGATGGTATGCTGAGTCATATAGATTCTTAGCTCTCCATATATCATCCTCAGTCAAGCCTGGCAAATCCTCACCATGTCTAGATAAATAAGGAAAAATATGGGCAAGTAAAACTGACTGTCACTAGCCCAGAGTTATATATGGAATATGAATGAACATTAATACTTTTGTGCTATTAAATTTTTTTAATCCAGGCAAGTAGACACTGTAGCATTTTTCCTGCCTTGAGATCTCTCACTTTATAGCCCATCAGCATACGGCTGCCACTTTTATAATACAGGTGTGGTCATGGATACAATTAGATGAAATACACAAACAGTACATTGGCCTGAAGGCAAAGCTAAAGACATACATGTACTGTACAGATCCCAAGAGCAGAAGTGTATGTGACAATTATTAAGAATTCAGAACACAAATATGCAGAAATTGTGAAATTGTTGGAAATCATGTTTAGTTGCAAACCCCTCTGCAGCAGAATGTGAACGAGGGTTCAGTCTCGTGAACATTATCAAAATTATAAAGTCAAGGGAAGTTGCTTAAAGCTGGACAGACTTCAAATGCTTATAAACATTTACTCTGCTGATCCAGAGAGCAAGGAGGACATTGCCTGAGCATTTAAACACTATTTGAAATCAGGACCTGGAGGAAAACATTCCTTGAGGTGAAATGGGATCAAAATTGAGTAAACAAAAGACACAAATCATTTGAAAACACCATAAAGCATACACTATTTTGGTACCAAGTATTGGTTTGCATCAGGACCTGTATAAAACACTATTTTTAATAAAATCAAATCATATCAAAATTGTTGGAAACAAAATCACACATTTTTTCTTAAGTACACCATATTTTAGAGGCAAATAAACAAATTTAAACCATTTTTATATTTTTATTTATTTAAACTACCGTATATACTCGCTTATAAGTCGACGTTTTTTACTTAGAATTTGACTCACACAGAGTAGGGGTCGTCTTATAAGCGCGACATTAAAAAAATAAAAAAATCTTGGGGTAATGTTGGAAACTCTAGATGTCTGCAGTACATAAAAATACTGTCAATTCATATATTTTTACGTTTTCATGCCACTATTCCGATGCAGTAATGCATATATGATATGCACTGTGTTTATCCGTTTCATGACGGTATTCATTACACAATACATGTATCTACAGTTATTTGGATTTTATTAATTTGAAAATATTACCCGTAAATAAAATACTACCTACCACAAAATGAAGTGTCCGTCAATGTTTACCGTGGGTGTTTACTAGTAGGTATATTGCCTCCATTTTCGTGCAAGTCCGAACAACCTGTATTTGTATTAATATTTGTGTTTTGCTGTATAAATACTGTGCTTGATGCAATAAAAGTTTTGATTTAATTTGTATTTTCCTTTTCCACAAGTCAGATTTAATTCCCAAGTGATATTTCCCAAGTTATCTGCCAGTGCACGTGGGCTGATAAGCTTGTAAAGGGACTCATTTTGTTTTCAAGTTGACAATCCTTTTGATCGAGCCGCCAATCTAGACTTGTTCAGTACCAAGTAGAGTTCTACAACTTCCTGTGCATATACTTTGACCTTAATCCCTTTGCTTGTAAAGGCACCACACTCTTTGTTTTCCCACGTGACAACCCTTTGATCAAGCCGAGAGCTCGGTGCCAAGTAACAGAGGGTGGCTATTTGAACTCCCTGTGATCTTGCCGCACAATTGACATGTGTTCAGTTGCAGCCTTTAATAGATTTCTGACTTTATGATCAAAGTGTTACTCACAGAGCCCAAGCTCAGTCTTTGCATAAGCACCCGCATATGACAGTAAAGCCGAAAATCGGAGTCAGACGAGATTTATGATGACTAGACGACGACAATTTACAATGACTAGACAACAATGTAGGATTTCAGAACTTTATCAGACGAGGAATAATTCTTGGACTTTGTACCAGATGAAATTGGATAGTGACATTTATAGGATACCGTGAATCACAAAAAAGTGGACTTAACTTTCATTGTTTATTTGTACGACGTGTGGAATTAATATATTACGGGATATTGTGAATCGGATCATTCTGTACTTCTATTTTTATACCGGTATGTGACCTATAATTGAATTTGTGGATTTATCATATAAATTGATTCGGAGTCGGACGATGTTTACGATGACGGGATGACATTGGAGGAATTTAGAACTTTATTTGGTAACCCTGATGACGAGGATGAATTCTTGGGCTTTGAACCAGAGGACATTAGACTGTGACATTTATAGGATACCAATTTTATACCTGTATGTGACCTATAATCCAATTCATGGATTTATCATATAAATGGATTAAAAATGTTAAGCTATATG
Organism: Margaritifera margaritifera; assembly: GCA_029931535.1. Classification (NCBI taxonomy): domain Eukaryota; kingdom Metazoa; phylum Mollusca; class Bivalvia; order Unionida; family Margaritiferidae; genus Margaritifera; species Margaritifera margaritifera. The sequence continues at coordinate 1,316,777 of JAQPZY010001492.1, forward strand.
GATTTCATTACACGAAGATGGACAAAATGTAAGTTGTAAATTTATTTGTACATATTCAACTCAATAATACAATTGTTCTACATTGGTTTTTGTTTTTATTTGTCCTCTCTATCTATATGTCTCTCTATCTATCCAGTTTGGCTGTTAATTTTTCCTAAGTGCAGCTCTGACTCAGTGATGACATGTCACTCCTTGCAGACGGATTTAATTTGCAAAAAACACCTCGACTTATAGGAGGGTCATAGCTGAATTGGCTTTTTGCAGCCATGAAAAGGGGGGGTCGACTTATAGTCGAGTCGACTTATAATCGAGTATATACGGTATATCAATTTCAATGCAGTATCAAAATAATATCTAAAAAATAATAGTAAAAACATTAGGACCTTTGGGGCAAGTGGAATTCGAGTCAGGGCAAGTGATTTCTTAACCCACTTGCCCTGGGGCAGGGTCTGAAATTTTTGGTAACAAGCTCAGCCAATCAGATGCAAAATCACTTCATTATTATGCTTGGAGCTCGCTCATTATCAAACTCATCCAAAGTCTTGATCATATAAGCATATACTCCAAGCTAGATAAAAAATTAATCAGAAATGGATCTTTATGGACTAAACGGTAATTTGTACCCTTACCTGATTTTAAGCATCTTTGCTTGCCAAGGGTAGCTGATCCATTGTTTTTCACATCGACCTTTGGCATATTTAACTAATCAAAACACTGTATTAAAAAAGTGCTGTCTTGCAGATGAAATAGTTAGTGCCCTTTGCAAGAGAAATCAACTGACCAATAAGAACATTATGCTTATGACAACTTCCATAATCACATGCATAGATTCTAAAGAAAAACTTGTGTGCCATCAACATAAACTTTCAGACTACCAGAAGCAAGCAATAAACATGTTGCTAATAGGGACAGATGTATTCATTGGGACAAGGACGGGGGTGGGAAGTCGCTAATTTATGAGTGCTTCCCACTCCAATTCGATTGTTGTGTTTTGATCCTTGCCCTGCTTTTATGCATTATGGAGGAGCAGCTGCTTATATAAATAAAGATGCAAATGAAGACAAACTGATCAGTCATGGCCATTTTCAATTTATATTTGGAAGTCCAGTGATGATTGTGGCAAAAATGAAATGGAGCAACATAGTGCAATCTGGTGTTTCTAAAACTCAAGTTACTTGTAGTGGAGTTTTGCACAGGCATGTGTATCAGTTTGAGCTTTTCTTTCATTTATCTACTCAGGAAAATCTATGAAATGTATTGAAAAAAAAAGAAACAAAAATAGCAGATTTTTTGAGAGAAAAGGAAACATAATGGGTTAGTGTTTTTGATATCCTAAGAAATGTAATATTTGTAAGCCATGTACAATCATTTCTAGCATCCACTGTTAATGCAAGGTTGTTTGCTGCATTATAACAAGGAACCATTTGATTATTGTTACTATAATAGTTCCCAGGGATGTTCCTAGGCATTCCAAGGGCTCCAGGTCCCACTTTAGAAATGGAAGGAAAATTTCTAGTTCACAACTGTTAATAGTAAAATCTAAACCAATATATAATGTGGAAGACATCCCTAATAAGGACTCTAATGACTGACTTAGTGTGGAAGACATTATGACTGACTTAGTGTGGAAGACGTCCCTAATAAGGAATCTAATGACTGACTTAAGTGTGGAAGACGTCCCTAATAAGGACTCTAATGACTGACTTAGTGTGGAAGACATAATGACTGACTTAGTGTGGAAGACGTCCCTAATAAGGACTCTAATGACTGACTTAGTGTGGAAGACATAATGACTGACTTAGTGTGGAAGACGTCCCTAATAAGGACTCTAATGACTGACTTAGTGTGGAAGACGTCCCTAATAAGGACTCTAATGACTGACTTAGTGTGGAAGACATCCCTAATAAGGACTCTAATGACTGACTTAGTGTGGAAGACATCCCTAATAAGGACTCTAATGACTGACTTAGTGTGGAAGACATCCCTAATAAGGACTCTAATGACTGACTTAGTGTGGAAGACATCCCTAATAAGGACTCTAATGACGACTCAGTGTGGAAGACGTCCCTAATAAGGACTATAATGACTGACTTAGTGTGGAAGACATCCCTAATAAGGACTCTAATGACTGACCTAGATGATGTCATAGCGCTACTGCAGTGGACAGCATAAGATGTGCGAACTGTGATAGGCAGTAATGAATTAAGCTAAGTAAATCAAAAACTGATAACATTTTCACATCTTTTTTTTAAAAAAAAGAATCTTTTAACATCATTCTACCCCATTTAAAAATCTGAAAATTGAATTAGTTCTGATAAATTTAAGCAATATTATCTCTTGTCCACATCAAGTCTATGCAATATTGCCACCCAAGGTCAGATTAATATGACTAGTCACATGACCATCTTATGCAGTGCATGAAAGGGTTCAGTGGTTGCCAAAATAGCTGTTAGCTCTTTCAAGCATTGCATAATATGGTTGTGTGACTAGTTATTCCAGTCACTACCTTGATGGCAAAATAACAGTGTCTTGATGTTGAACGGAGATATTTGCTTATTTTTATAAAAACCAATTAAGTCTGTCAATCATATATTGTTTGCAAATGATGCTTAAACTTTGTACATGGTCATCTTAATTATAAGTATGCAAAGCTGTGTGCAGTTTTTGGATTATTTTTATTTATTCCTTACTGTCATTCACATTTCCCATATCTTTTGGCCATCAATCTAGTTAGCAATGTAGCATCATCTTGGCCATCTGTAAAAGGCCTAATTGGTTACTAGTTTTCCAAGACGGCCACACAATTCTATGAAATACTGTAATCTGTGTTAGGAAAAGCTCTTTCACTCTTTTTCTTTTTCCCAAATATAAAGATACATGTACTTTGATTACCAATAAATTTTGTAATATTTATTTCATTTTGGCTGGACTGGAAAAATTGTTGTGGTAACCAATCATAGTAAAGAACAAATAATGGTCAGATGATACTAGTTTTACGTCCAAATCTGTGTTGCTCCAGGGAATTAAATTCAACTAGACCTATTATTAAAAAAAACACTATAAATCCAAGTTATGTGCATTGATCCACGAAAAGATCTGTAAAATATGTCACATGTCTGGAAACTATTATTGTAGATTTATTTATTTACTTTATTCAAGGGTAGAAGGTAAAGATGATGAAGCACCTTTCAGCAAGTGGTTTTCTAAGATAGGAGAATTGAGATCCTTGTGCCTGGACATACCAATTACAGCAGTGACAGCTACACCTGGGCCCTACCAATTACAGCAGTGACAGCTACACCTGGGCCCTACCAATTACAGCAGTGACAGCTACACCTGGGCCCTACCAATTACAGCAGTGACAGCTACACCTGGGCCCTACCAATTACAGCAGTGACAGCTACACCTGGGCCCTACCAATTACAGCAGTGACAGCTACACCTGGGCCCTACCAGAGAAGATCCATAATGAAGAAGTTGTGTTTCAGGCCAGCACATGTTACTGTATTAGATTCTCCAGAGAAAATGAACATCAAGATTTCTTTGCACTGCATAGGAAATAAAGCAGACCTGTCTAATGTTTTTCACTGGCTTATACAGTGCTTGGATAAGAAACACGAGCATTTTCCTAGACATATAATCTTTTGTTTCACTATTGCAGACTGCTCAAAAAATAGACATGATTTTTGCAAGGAAGTTTGGAAAAAGATGGTATGCTTTTCATGTATCACAGTACAACATATCAAAAAGATAAACAATACATCCAAAAGGACATAGATTTGAATATCGGCACCATCAGAATTTTAATTTGCACTAACACAGCTGGTAAGGCAGTTAATTTTAAAGATGTACATTACATTATCCATCACTGATTGCCAAGGAAGCTCAACATTTTTGTCCAGGAAATGGTAAGAGCAGGGCAAGATGGACAATTCTCACATAAACTGGTGATATTTAAACCTTATAAGGGCATCTGACGAAAGTGGAACCAGAACTGGTACAACTTGTGAAAGACAAAGAATGTTGACACAAATTATTACGTGAATTTTATGCTTGTTAGTTGTACTTGTTGTGATATCTTGTGAAAATCTTTGTCAACACTATGAAGAAAATTGCCCAAAATAAGCACCCGATGTACAATTTTCAAGATAGGGGAAATGATGAACAGAAGAATTCTCTAGGGAGGTGTTGGACACTATTAGACAACTGCTAAGACATAAATTAATTACTTTTTAGTATACTTTGTCAGAAAATTCTTCAGATATAATATATGGCTTTACTGACAACATAATTAATGACACCGTCAACAAACGCTCATTTATTTTTACACCTGATGATGTAATAAAACACATTACCTGTTGGTCCTATGATATTTCTTGTGAGGTATCGAAAACCATTAAGATCGTAAAAGATTTTCAGATGAATACGAGTGAATTCTTACAAAATCTCACAGTTGTGTAGAGTAAAACTATAACATGCATGGTTCATTTGGTGTCTAAGTATGACTTATCTGTAAAACTTTCAGTGATTGCCTGCTTCCTGTAATCTGTAAATTTATCAACATTAAATCATGTGCAAAACAGTTTTCAAATTTTAATCATTCACACAAAAGTTTTTCTTTCAAATCAAAGCATGTGATTATCTTGTATCTGAGAAGAGATCAAAGACTTGAAGAAAGACATGATGTAGACACAAGCTTATTATGTCTATATTTTGTTAGTGTGGGTGTCTTATAAGTATGATATTATTATTTCCAATATTATTACTTCATGAGATTTTTCCATCCTGGTTTTTGTAGTGCAGGTCCTTATGTTCTTATTGGTCAATTGATTTCTCTTGCAAAGGGCACTATACTAGACATAGACCAGAAGAGCTTACAGGATGGCCTGGTGCCCACTGTCAATCCATCCTTTGCACAAGTTTGTTACCGCTACTCTTCCTCAACTACTTGGAGGAGTGCCATGAAACTTTACACACATATTTATGCCATAGTCCAGTTGGTCCTAAATGAAAATGGTGTTGCTCAGATTGCAAGTATGTCCAGTGCCATCTTGAAAATCTTGTCATCACTACTCCTCCTGAATGCCCGGTCATATCAACATAGAGTTTTCACTAAAACACTTGTTATAGTGCCTAGTTGGTTCTAAATGAAAATGGTACTTATCTGACATCAATATGGCTGCCATGGCAGCCACCTTGAAATTCTTGTTATCACTACTCCTACTTAATGGAAAGTCATATCAAAAGGTGGCTTTCACCAGAAGACTTCTTGCGATGTCTAGTTGGTCCTGAATGAAAATGGTGACAATTTTACATCCAATATGGCTGCCACAGCGGCTAAGTTGAAAACCTTGTAGTTTCTAAAAAAAATATCAGACATGATTTCAACACTCAGCAGTTACAAAGAAGAAATGGTCTTATTTTCAATTCCTGGAAATTCTTTTTGGAGGTAGAGCATCAGTCCCTTCTTGGGACTGTTGTTTTCAGAAAAAGGTCTAAAGATTTTTACATGCTTGTACTGTTTTTTTTTCAGAAGAAATGTTGCCATGGACTTCCATTTTCAAATCCAAGTATATAATGAATATGCTCTATTTTCCTTTCCATTTCCTTCTTTAAACAAAATGTGAATCTGCATGCGTAAGATTGTATCATATATACTGTATAAGAGAAATTTTCACTGTTTAATTTTTATGTCTATCATTGCAAAAGTTTAACCTTGTGGGAATTTATAAAGTAAGATAATTATTGCAACCAACTGACAAAATCAAGAATATTTTTTTAAAAAATGTATACAGCACATAAACACAAGAAAATTATATCATGCCAAAGTAATCAACCAAATGACCCACAGCAACTCTAGCATGAACATCAAACTCATGCAAAAGTTAGAAATAGCACAATCATGGAAATTTTCCCACATACGATATGATATCCTGTGTTCCAAAATGGTATAGCTTTTACCACAATTTTTGAAGCACAGAAGAATGAATACTGTCAGAAAATAAAATATAATAATATGTAACAATAATCTAATAAATTGACAGAAAGTGTCATTTATTAAGTCCAAATCTTACAGGAGTAAAAATGTAAAAAAAAACTGGGGGAATAAAAAGATTGGGCAAAATATCATCATGTATGTATTAAGTATCCTATAAATTCAAAATACCGGGTAGGCTAAATTTTCTTATTTTAACAAAAAAAATGCCACAGAAAAAGTAAAGTTTTTTTTAATGCATGTTTTTTGTTGTTCAGTGTAGCAGTGGTATGGCATGAGAAACAGAAATCACTAGAGTATGTTCATTGTTTAGTATACCAATCATATTGTGAACTGTTATGACTAGCCTTTAACACATACACACACATACACCCCTGCCCATTGTTTCCTAAACATTAAATTTAAAAAAAAATTGTATTGTTAGTTCTTGGTTTAAACATATTGTATTGTCACAATATGATACAATGGGATTGAGCACAAGTTCTAACAACTTAAATTGCATTCTCCAGAGTTCTTGGTTAGATCTTCATTCATTACTGCACTTGCTTCAAGATGTTTTGAAGCTTATTATTCTGTAATCTGTATACAAATGAAAATAAACTATTAGCGCTCAATAAAGTTTTATAGTAATGTTATCTCATGCTGTTCCTGCAAGAATTAAATATTTTTCCAGTGACCCGTTTTTATTTGGATGGTATGGTATGGCAGACAGAAGAAGAGATAGGAATATCAAAGAGTGGACAGGCATGGACTTTGCAAAAGTCCCAAAAGAGCAGTGGAGAACATGACAAAATGGAGAGAGATTGTTGCAAAGTCATCAGTGGTGTCCCTACGATCAGTTTTAAAAAATGATGGTTACTCACCAAGCTAAAGACACACATACAGTTAAACCTGTGTTCAGGGGTCACCCATGGAAAAGGGCCAAAGTGGCCTCTGAAGACAGGTGGCCTCTGAAGGCAGGTTCAGCTCTCAAACTTGGTTCATGACAAATACATGTACTATGCACTGAATAGAATTAGCATTATTAGTAGTAGTAGTAGTAGTATGCTATCAAGATACATATATTTAGTTTAGCTAATTAGCAAAAAGAAAAATAACAATAAAATAAAAAGTTACACTTTAATCCATCATGTACATTAAATCATCATTTATCAGTAGAAACGGCGTATAAATAAAATTACTAATTTACAGCTTGCCTGTGATTGTCAAACATAGAACTGACTTTTTGTTAGGCCAGCTGGCATAGTTAGGCATGAAAACAGGTGTTCACACTTCAAAACAACTGATGGATTAAGCAGTTGCTCAACTCACTGAGATCAAAAGACAGTAATCTTTTGTGCGAGATCATTGATGATTAGGTTAATGAAAAGAAGCTTCCTGCAGCTATTATTAGTACGATATATACTGCAAGGGATATCACAAATGCAGTGTACATGTATCTCATCAACAAAAGAAGTGTTTAATTTGCATATTTGAAGTGGTCACTGCTAATATGCTCTGGTGACCGCTTAAGGAAGGGTGAAACCATGGTTTGGTTAAGAAATACCTGGCTGCTGACCGCTGAAAGCAGGTGACCATTAAATACAGGGCATTTATAAAGGAAATTTGCCCAGGGAAATTAAAATAACTGCTGAACACAGGTGACCGCTGATCATGGGTGACCACTAGGACAGGTTTTACTGTATATAAAAAGTTTTCTTACAGTAAAGAACTTTACAATGCATGTTAATCTCATATGCTAATCTTGAAGAAAGTAACTAAAGCAAGAAAAATAGGGCCTGGTGACATACTCAAAGCATCACGCATCTTTCAATGAAAAAAAGATAGGAATGGTGCTGAAAATATAGGAATTATAGGATCACTAAATAAGAACAATGAAAAAATAAACACTAATTAAGAGAACAGAATTATTAGTGCATAATATACTTCTCTTAGACTTTTCTTTTCAGTTTCTATTTCTTGCTTATCCAAATGTTTGAAATATAGGAATGTCTGAAAAATATAGGAAATTACAGGAAAATATAGGGTTGCCCTAAAAATTTAGGACACTTGACACCCTGCCTACTTATGGTAACTTGTTTTGAGCACACAAATCTGAACTAGGGCTAGTAGTGATGAGTGCATCACAGAGGGTCATTCTCTCTATAATTTGCTCATCGAGGCCTGAAATATAAGAACTTTGTTACAAAATCCAAACATCTGGAGAAGATGGGCATTCAGAGGTCATGACCCTTCTAAATGATGAAGTGGAATGCTATGAACCCAACTCATAAAACTACCTGATAACTTTGACTGAACTGCATTAAAGCTATACTGTGAAAAGGAAACTTTGGAGGACAGGCAAATTTATTTCCATTACTCTTTTAAATGATAATCTGGAATACTTAAATTCAACTCATTGTAGGTCTCATCAATGTAATCTGCATGCCAAATATGGTTGAAATTAAACAAAGCTTATTCAAATTATGTTGTGGAAACCAAAGTCAGATGGATGGTTAATCAGGAGATGTAACTTTTATAAGTGATGTTGTGGAATGCTGAAAATCAAGCTCTCTCATGGTCATAGACTGATGGATATACATCTCGAATGAAATACAGGTCATGATGACCTAAGAATGGTAAGTTGTTTTGAACTTACTAAAATGCATCCCTACATCAAGTTGAATAACTCTGCACCCAGAAACTGGCCAAAATGCAAAACTAAACCAATGTATGATTGACAAAGGAGAAGGCTGTGGGAGGGAACAATAGTAAAATACCATTTCCATAAGGTAAATAATTTTGTGGATTTTGTGGTTGATTTACCACATAAGGGGACATTTCACTGGTGTTTTACTTGCAGCTTTTGTTGTAGAGTTGAAAAACCTGAAACTTTAACCTCACAGATAATTATAAAGTAATATATAGTCAGTAACACCAAGTACCCAAATTGCGAAAATTAGGCTGAATTGTCTCAAATTGCTACAAATTTAACATGAAAATATCCCCAATATATGGTAAAATGTCTCCAAATTTAAATCGTGATAAACATGTCTTTTTAACAAAAGAAAGAAAATAATTACCCACCAAAATAAATGAAGTTACAATATATACCCCATTCACAAAACTGAAATTGATCCACCTAAACATTTTTATAACAATTCAAACATAGCATCTGCACCCTGATCATGAATTTTCTTCTTTATTTTCTGAACCGTTACTTCTACAACATTGTCATTACGTATATTTGTATCCAATCTCCCCATGCTGTATTGACTGTGCGGTTCCAAATATATTCCATAGCTTCCTTTGGAGAAAGTAGGGCCAAGTAGAACACAATAAATCTGAACAAAAAAACACCAATCTGTACATGATGTGGTTTGCAATGTCAGCAAAAATCATCTCAAACTTGGCATTTCTCAATAAGCGATTTCCATCTACTCTAAAAGCATCATGTGTGTCTCTAAGCAATGTACAACTTAGCCTCAATCTGACATTAAGACCAAAGAGCTGACACTCTGAAGCATAAAACTTAGCCTCATCTGGCATTAAGATCAAAGAGCTGACACTCTGTAGTGTACAACTTAGCCTCATCTGGTGTTAAGATCAAAGAGCTGACCCTCTGTAGCATAAAACTTAGCCTCATCTGGCATTAAGATCAAAAAGCTGACACTCTGTAACATACAACTTAGCCTCATCTGGTGTTAAGATCAAAGAGCTGACACTCTGTAACATACAACTCAGCCTCATCTGGTGTTAAGATCAAAGAGCTGACACTCTGTAACATACAACTCAGCCTCATCTGGTGTTAAGATCAAAGAGCTGACACTCTGTAACATACAACTCAGCCTCATCTGGTATTAAGATCAAAAAGCTGACACTCTGTAACATACAACTTAGCCTCATCTGGTGTTAAGATCAAAGAGCTGACACTCTGTAACATACAACTCAGCCTCATCTGGTGTTAAGATCAAAGAGCTGACTTGGCCCTGAAGAGATGCTGGCACCCCGCAGCTGATGGTTTTGTACCTTATATGACAAAGTAAAAGTATATAATATATTCTGAGTAGTAGTAAAGCCCAACTCAAGCCTGTGACAATACTGCTGTACCTAACAATATTAAAGAGAAAACTTGCATTTAGATCTACAAGCTGAAGAAGATACTAAATAAGCAAACCAAGACCTTTGTTTTAGATCTTTGTTGACTGTGCACAAATCTAGCTTAACATTGCAAGATGTATTATACTGTAGCATCATAGAAAGTTTTGAGTAGTTATGAAATTTATTAGTGAACATTTTTCTCTTTGAATGCAGGGCTCTCAACAGAGTTTCAGGATGATGAGTCCTGGACTCTTCACTCATGGAACTAATTTGAGAGTTTTCTCAACAGCATACGGGATTGCCTGTCTTTTTTGTGTAGCATGGCAACCCTAAACAACAATTTAATGATCCAGGTTAAATTCGAGATGGCTAAAGGCTGATAGCTGCAAGTTAGTATTTCCATTTCGAGTGAAAAGATTTTGCTTTCCAGCAGTTTTACACCACTCACAAACTGCTTTTAATGAACCATCTGATTCCACTTTTTTCAACCATTAGAACTGCTTCTCCCACTCAGGTCTCTAAGTTGTCACATTCGTAGTTTCGATGCCATTTTTAGCAGTGTCCTTCACAGTAGTCGAAACATAGTCAGCATTAAATATACATTTTGAGTTTGAGTTTTCTTTGTTGTCTTCACTTGTATTCTTACTTTAGTCTATTTTTTGCCTTTTATTAGCATTAGTGTCGTTTTCATAGCTAGTCCATTTCCCAAAAATGAAAAGAGATTTTGCTGACTTGAGAACTTTTCTGTACTCTTTTAAAAAGTGTATACTGATACTGTTGTGTCCTAGTCTAAATCACATGTACTGAAGTAGCAGTTATTATTATTATTATTATTATTATTGCATATTAATGATCTGACAGTACTGTTCAACTCAAACTCTGAGAAAGCTTTGATTACTTTCATGATTTATATATGTGTCATCACCAATTTAAACACTGATAAAACAACAATGGGCATTATTTATTTACCGAACAATCACAGGTGCTTACATACACATTCAACAGAACATCGGTTTCTTTGAAGTCATCAAATCAGTGAAGGATTAAATGTTAATTAGTCAATCTGGTTTCATGCCTGTTTACCTAAGTGTAGAATTTAGCTATTCTGCTGAATGGCAATGACTGAGCAAATATTTAAAAAGGTGAATGTCATGGGGGAAAATGAGGCGTGTCACAGACCCACATTACACGGAGAAAAGGTGCATCCTATGCAAATTTCATGCATATCTGATGCAGAAGCTAGGGTCTCTGAGAACGCTGTAATGTATCAACAGAATCTTAAATTGTACAATTCTTACAGTAATTAAAAATACAATCTCTCCAATACTACCAGTATGTATTCTGTTTATATATTTCTGGGAAAAGGTAAGTGCTATGCATACTATTCAACCACAATTTTGATGAGTCTTAAAATTTGATGCACTGATTTTATCTTCAAAAAATGTTTTTGAAATGTTATTACAAGCTGTAGAACAAAAGAATAGAATATTTCTTTAAATTCATGAAGTTTATACTGTAAAATTAAAGTACTTAAATATTAAATGAAAATGAACTCAACAATAGTGACTGTGTTTGCTGTGTTACTTAAATCCATGGACAAGTGATAAATTCCACAGGATAAGTGGGGTTTTTTTCTCTGTCACATGTCTAGGACAAGTGATAAATTCCACAGGATAAGTGGGTTTTTTTTCTCTGTCACATGTCTAGGACAAGTGATAAATTCCACAGTATAAGTGGGTTTTTTTCTCTGTCACATGTCTAGGACAAGTGGTCAAGAAATTAATTGCTCAACTCAAAAGGTACAATGTCAGAAAATGGCGCCTGGACTGGAAACTAGATGTCCTTGAAGCAAGAAATCTCGAAGAGCTAGCTTTATTTACTACCTGTACTTCTCCACCACTGCCTTAGCCTCCACCAGCTGCTTTCCTGTGGCAAACAGGTTCAGTGGATTTGTGATGATAAAAAAGTGCTTAGCTCGGCCCACGAATGTGCTTTGGTCGTAGCGAGGTTTCTCAAGGTCAATACGGCCCAGGGTTGCCATGGTACCAGGATCTGATGTATCTCTTAGCAGTGGATCCTTACTTTACACAGTCGTTATTTATAACCTGGCTGGAAAAGATAAAGACATAAAACAGATGTGTTAGAGACAAACATATTCTAATTTGTGTACATAAATTTAAGCCAAGTCTTAATAATTAAACTTTGGTCTTGTATAAATTTAACATTTTCGCAACATCTTTTCCAAATTCTTCAGGAAGGGACTTTCCTAGCTATTCTCAGCTTAATATTTATGTAAAACACAAAGACTGAAACAGTATCCATGACAACCCTAAAGTGCATTTTTCCTTCATATGCATACTTTATTTACATGTATGTATACACACAAAGCAGACAGACCAGTGGTTCCCACACTGGTACTGCATTTTGGGTCACAGAAGATGGTATTTAGGGTCACGATCAAAAAAGTTTGGGAACCAGTGAGATAGACCATGTTACACTCATGCTGGTGAAGAGTGATGATGAGTGTAGTATGGTGATATATATTGGTATAATTCAGGCAAATCTTGTACTGCACTCAACGGGTGGTAATTCCACTTGACACCACAGACAAAAACTGGGTGGTCTACCTGGCTAGTTTAAGGATTACTTTGTGTATTTACCTACATTTCAAAGGCCTTACAGCAGGTGATAATCCATCCTGTCATAACTCTATCATAGGTTAATACCTACATAAAAGGATGGAGCACATATGCAGGCCCAATGCCCTTGTTCAAAGATATCACAATTTACTCCACTTCTGTTAATACCTACATAAAAGGTGGAGCACATACGCAGGCCTGATTTCACCTGTAACACCTTGCATTGTGTAATTCCTGTGATCACCATAATAGATTTTGTTTACTGATCATGCCTAAATTTCACTGATCCTACTAAAATCAAACAAAAAGTCAGTTTAGTTTCTAATTCAATATGTATTATTTATTAACATCAACTCAAAACAATAACAGCTGTATTTCACAAACAAGACTCATGAAAAGTTGAAAGTTCATGTTCAAGCATCTTCAAGAAGATTTTGTTCAAAGATACCACAATTTGCTCCACTTCTGTTTTGATTTCAGGTATCCCTCTGGCATTATGTGTAGGGAAATTGCATTGTGTGATTCCTGGGATGATTATGAAAGTTTTTATGCCCATCAACAAATGAAATACCCAGCGCACTTTCATATTTCTCCGAATACTCAGTGCAGAAAGTGCACATCACAGCCTTTCCTGTTTCATACTTAAGCCATTTGTATTTATTTGCCCAGCATTTCTGGTAATTTCTTGGTCTCTTCTCTTAATCATATTTGCGATCGTGCTCTCTCTTATCATGAACTGATTTCTGCTGTTTCAGTGGCAGCTGCACACCCTGCAAATACTTCCACACGTTTATAACTGTCACTGCACAGTTTAGCACTTGTCCATTTGCACCACAAGCATTTATTGTACCTCATCAAGTGCAGGATGCTGATATAATTTCTATGATCATATGCGGCAGAGGTCTTTGTTTATTTGCAAACTGAACTGCCTTGGAAAATGTATCCATTAACAAAACAGCATCCAAAATGCTGGTGAGTGGATAATACTAAAGATATTATTTTTCCAACTATAATTGCTCTCTTCTTGATTCGCTATCAAAAATGGTAAATTGATATCATTTCTATGACCATAAGCGGCAATACATATGTGCCCAAAGCTAAGTCTAATCATTGTTTCTACTGATTAACACCATGTGATGATGCATAAAGGCGGTCTTTGTTTATCTGAACTGCTCATGGCAGTGTGTCCACTCAATGAAGAGTATTTTACCTGCCGGTGAATAGATATTATCAAAGGAAGTATTTTTTCCAATTTAATTTTCTTTGCAGCCGATGGCTTGGTGTTGTCAAATTTCTTTATTCTAAATGACTTGCCAATTATTGTCCATTCATCAGAGATGCTACAACCAATTGCAGTGATTAAATAAAGGTACATTACAACCTCTCCACATGTATATAATTGTGTAAATCTTCAACAGACTCTCACACTGATTAGCAACTTTATGACAAAATACTAACTGTAAAAAGAAGACTGAAAGAAAAGGAGGGGGAAAAAGCAAATATTTCATAGACTATGAACATTTTCTTTTCTTATAACATGAATGTATAAATCATAATCAAATGTATGACGACTTTTTATAGTTAATGCTTTGTAGTCTATTTATAATGCATTAAAGATGAAAAAACCTGGAACACATTTATCGTGCCAAAATTTTCCTCCTAAAAGTACTTAGTCAATATAATTGATGAATAACATAAAAGTAATAATAATAATAGACTGTTATCAGTATTATTATTATTATAATAATAAACTGAATTCTACATTGCAATAAAAAAGGTTGCCCTTCAAAATGCTATTACTGCACTGAAAGTACCCTCTATATACTGAAGGTGCCCTCTGAAGAGGATGATTACCATGCCTTTTAAAGATTAAAACTTTTAGGAAACACTAATTAGTGATGGCTGGCTTGTAGTGATCCATTGACATTAGCTGTTGGTTAGCATTAATTTCGAGCCCTGTCACATAATTGCTCTGTACATAAATTAGCAATGCTATGTTAACAGTATTTTAAACTTTCTTTCTAAATTATGTGACTCTACAGATTTTTTACTTTTAAAATTTTGTTGATAGTGCTAAAAATGAAGGGAAAAAAATGAAATCTATCTGTAGTGGCATTCATGTTTTTTCGCACATGAATATTTCCCATTTAAATGCAATCAGTTTTAAAGAATGCAGTAAACTTTGTACATCCAAAATGGTACATTCAAGAGATATATACTAAATTTAAAAAGATTCATAACCAAAGTCGAGATTTCTTGTTTACATGTCAAACATTTTCTAATATCACCATGATTTTTACCCAGTTTGATTGTTTTAAAATCTGAGAAGAAAACTCTCCCATAATACAATTTTTTATATAACTAAAAATGGCTTAAATAATTTGATGTTACTTTCTGTGATTTTCCCAATAAACTCTCAGTTTCTCTTTGATATAATGATGTTACTCTGCCATATACTTTTGAGGCTGATACGACAGTGTAGTAGATTCATGGGAAGTGCATCAAAACACCAGAACTTTCTAACATCGGGTTGGCTTGTTATAAACACACTTAAAGTAAATGTCAAAAAGGTTGTGTAGGCATTCAGTACCAACTATTGAAGCTATAGGTCCCACTTTTGAGAATGTGATTATGCTTACCTTTAAATGGCTATTATTCAATTTATTATGCTGCTTGTCAATCAATATTCCTTGAAAAATTATTATACAACAGCCCAAGAAAATACAGCCAACAAAATCTGTCCAAGTACATGGACATATTTACACCAGGCCAACCAAGAAGTGTGATCCAGTGTATTGAATGTCACATACTATGATGTCGCAATGAAAAGTGCCGCATACTGGAAACAATTTGTACGACCATGCACTGGTTACAATTAGATCAAACACCTGCTTTTCTTGACCCAGTGTGTGCCCAGCTGACATTATAACAGTCCATATCAATTGATCATTTTCATCTGAAAGTTTTGTGATGAACACTAAGGTAAAGATCACTCAGGAATTGAGACTCTGATAAAACTGTACGTAACAGGGAAAAATGCATGGCTGGACCGGTGTACAAACCCAGGAGCTCCCTAACTACTGATGGGCACTCTACCACTTGCGGTTATCTGAGTGGACGCACCCAATTCTACCCATTAGATAGATTTAGTATTAAATTTAAGACAATTAATATTTTCTTGGGTTCAATAAAGGTGCTACATGACCATTCTGATATACATGACCATTCTGATATACACTTCAGTTGAGTATGAGTGAACAAATCATCAACATTTAAGTTGCATGCTTCAGTACAATAACTCTCGTTTGAAATAAAATCAAGGTCATAAATCTCCAATAGAGTATAATTTTGATAAGATGACATCAATTGATTAAGTGCGTCAAAACCAGCGACTCTAGGATACTATACGATGCAATCATCTTGTGTTTAAAACAAAAGCAGAGTACTAAATATCAAATTTAAGTATGGTTCTATTCAGTTCAGCCTATTTCCGGATTTATTCAGTCCGAACCAGTCATTTAGTACAAGGCGAATCAATATGGGTAACTTCATTAGAGTTCAGTTACCGTGGATTTGGTCATGATGTGTGTATACACACGTATATATCAGCAACTCAAAAACCCTTTGCAGAATGAGCAAGGTCCAAACTGCAAGGTCCAAACTGCAAGCGATTTTTATTTCTCTTGTACTGTACTCTAAAGTTCATTTGTTACGATCTGACATGAATCGCAATAGCATAGATCAAAATTAGGCTAATCATCAAACTTACGATCAAACACCACCCTGCACTAACAAAATGTGTAAAATAATTTCCTTAACAGCTGTCTGGCGCTTGGTTTATGGTGTCAAGAAACTTATCTCGCCAAACAGTTTTTTATCTCTCTACTTGCAAGCTGCATGTTGTCAGAGGTGTGTGCCGATATCGAAGTGCGATTGGTTGAAAGAAACCGGAAATGTTTTGGAAGGTCAAGTAGGCTTGCATCCATTCGGAAGAACCTCTGCTATTTCTGGGAGACTAAAATATGCCTCAGATGTTTGTACAATTGGATCATCTGGGTACCGGGATTGACTGTAGGATTGACCGAGAAGTTGGGAATTAATATTTAAATGCGTACGCAACTTCTCGGTCAATCCTTGTTTCATAAATAGCTGAGGTGGTTCGCATGTCAACTATCGACGAACATTCGAGGTACGATCCGTATGTTGACCTCAAATCGTTGATAGAAAATCTGATTCAAATTCTGATCCGACTAATAATAATACCTTTTTTAAAGAGGGTAATACAGTTAACGGTACAAAACACTAATCTCTCCTGTAGCCCCATACAAATTTATTAAAACGATAAAAAGTTTAGTAGTTGCCAAGTTTATTATCGAGGTCATGTCGAATTATAGTGGGAGGCGAGACATAGCAGTCGCTTTCCGGTGTAGACGATGGCTTCGTCGTCGTCGTCAACGGTTTCTTAAGATTTGTGTTCGAGTTTTTCATCTGAATATATTTTATAAACCCCTTGATAGATTATCATTATATATGACATGAATTATTATGAAACTAAGACAATTTATTACGACATACTCGATTACCGTTTTCACACAGAGCTCCAGTTCATAGTCATAAAGAAATATGCGTTAAGGTTTTGTTTATTTTTATTTTTATTTTCTCTATATTCCCTAAATCTTTTGGTGGATTTTCTTCATACTTTAGATGAATCATTTTGAAGACAATTCATTCTGCGAAAGGCTCGTTCGCCCATTTGACCTCCATGTCAAGGTCAAAGCAATATAAAATTTGCGTTAATGTTTCCCCCTTATATATATATATATATATATATATATATATATATATATATATATATAGAGAGAGAGAGAGAGAGAGAGAGAGAGAGAGAGAGAGAGAGAGAGAGAGAGCGAGAGAGAGAGAGAGAGAGAGAATTTATAATGTGTCCATGAAGTAAGTTGTACTTTAGTGGTCATTAATTTGTAAATAAAAAAATAACATAATTACTGCATTTGAGTTCAAGGTCAAACTTGTTTACATAGCATTTAAAACTTAGATTGGAATTTTCCATAGCTTATGTGAAAAAGTCACATACGCACTGGAAATTTCAATTAGAGTTACTCATATTCTAAAATAATCTGTCAGGTGACTTATCTTTATATATATATATATATATATATATATATATATATATATATATATATATATATATATATATATATATATACAGGTTTGATAAACAAGATTTCATTCCTATACTAAACTTCATATTATTAAGATCAGTCTATTAAGGAATTTATTTTAGTAATCAGATATTACAGTTGTGAAAATCAGAGCAAATTCAGAGAGAGGAATTATTTATTTGAAATATTCATTGGAATTACCAAAAGTGCTCATTCTCATTTTGGATTAATACTTGACTTTGGGATTTATGTGAATTCATTCAGAGATATTCTGGATTATATCATTCAGGCATATCAGGACATTCAAGACTACTGACATCAGAATATTCAACACTACTAGCAGACTAGGACATTCAAAGCTACTGGAAGTCATTCGGAACATTCTATATTTAAGACACTTAAAGCCCTTGATGGAACTTCTGCATACTTTGAATGAATCAGTATGAGTCGTTGTCAAATGGCCAGTGATCCTATTATGGATCCGTATCTTTTTTTTTATATGTTTTAATTTTAATGTTGTATTACGAGAAATTAAAATTCATTAAAAAAAATCAAATTCAGAATGACTTGACCAGTATTACGTGATATTATTTGTAAAAATCATTAAAATCCCGAGACAAGTGAGACTATGCAAAGTGGCGAAGCGTGAACGCAGAGCTTGAGCATGCGCAAGCACAACACTAATGTGTGTATTTGTGTGTGTGTGTGTTTTTTTGCGCAACATAATGGTTCAAAGCTAGATCATATTGAATTCAACAGTAGTACTTTGGGGGTGGGGGTGGCGCTGCGTGTCATGCCCTGCGCGAATTAACATTACTGGAGCACTATGGAACCATACGGGAATATAACATTCGGGCCAGTATGGAGCCCTACAGGATTTAACATTCATGGGGCACTATGAAGTGCCGTATTACGACCTATGTTTCACATCAGGCGGCGGTATGTTGGTTCTATTTAGGAGGGTAATGGGAGTTTGCATGCACTCTATATTGAACGTGCTATTTTGTTTTGCTTGATAATATAGCGACATAAAAAAAGTAATAAACTATCCACCAACCAGTTATCTACTATCAATGCCCAGTTATCTGCTGTCAACACCCTGTTATCTACTTTCCAGTACCCAGTTTATTTAATATCCAACCCCCAGTTATCTACTATCAATGCCCAGTTATCTACAATCCAGTACCCAGGTTATTTAATATCCAATACCCAGTTATCTACTATCCACCAACCAATTATCTACTATCCAACCCCCAGTTATTTTACTATCAACATCCATTTATCTAATATCCACCACCTTGTTATCTACTATCCACCAACCAGTTATCTACTATCAACACCTAGTTATCTACCATCCACGTATCATATGATCCCACTTATAATAAAGTTAAAATATTTACCTTCATCTATAATATTCCTACCCTCTTTCTACGCTCCTATTTTAAACAAAAACTACCATTCCGTTCACACAAGGTAGAATATAAAATAACTACATGTGTATACAAATTGTTTAAAACCCTTGTCAATAAAAATAGTTTCCCCCTACCACCCTATGATCCCTCTTATAAAGTTAACAGTTTCAACCTCCTTTTTATAAAGTTCCCACTCTCCCCAACTTTTTAAAACCAAACTACCGTCCAAATAATCCTTACAGCCCTGAGAGAGAGAGAGAGAGAGAGAGAGAGACAGAGAGACAGATAGAGACAGACAGACAGAGACAGAGAGAGTACCTCCATCTATAATGTCCCCACCATCTACTAAGATCCTGTTTTTAACAAAGTTACCAGCCCATTTACACACGGCAGTATTTTTAAAAAAATTACATAAATAAATAAATTAAAACCCTTATGAATTCAAATACATCCTTTAATCACCCTTATGATCCACCTTATAAAGTTAAAATCTCCACCCCCTTCTATAATATCCCATCCTCCTCACACCTTACTTTTTTAAAAAGAAAACTACAATACTCATGGCAGGACATACAAAAAATGTAAACCCTTATCAATAAAAATACTCTGCCCCTTACTACACTATAATCCCCTTATAAAGTGAACATTGCAGCCTCCTTTTGTAATGTCCACGCCCTCCCCTACCCTTCTTTTTCAAAGCGAAACTACCATCCACATAATCCTTACAGCCCTGAGAGAGAGAGAGAGAGAGAGAGAGAGAGAGAGAGAGAGAGAGAGAGAGAGAGAGAGAGAGAGAGAGAGAGAGATATTAGCTCCATCTATAATGTCCATAGTCTCCACTACCCTCCTGATTAAAGCAAAGCTATCATCCTATTAACACAGGGTAGGATTTAACAAGACTATATATATATATATATATATATATATATATATATATATAATTTTAAACCCTTATCAATTAAAGTACACCCTTATGACTCACTCCCCTTATAAAGTTAAAATCTCTATCCTCTTCAATAATGTTTCTACATGTCCCTACATTCCCATTTTAAACAAAACTACCATCCCATTCACACAAAGTAGGATTTAAAAGAACTTATATAAAATAGAACTTAAATCCCTTATCAATAAAAAATACCTTCTCTATCTCCCATTATCGTCCTGGAATTCACCGTATAAAGTTAAAATCTCTACTCCTTCTATAATATTCCAACCTTCCTCATACCCTCTTATTAAAAAAAAAAAACAAAAAAAAAAAAAAAAACTACATCCTCATAATCCTGACACATCAACACCGAGTCATCTACTGAACGTCGACCTTAAGATATGAAAGAAGTAGAATAAAATACAATTTAAATCTTTTATCAACAAATCTAACATCTTTATCTCCATTGCCACCCTGTAATCCTTATAATAAAATAAAAATCTCTACCTCCATCAATAATGTCCCACATCCTCCTCAACGCTCCTATTTTAAATAAAACTACCATCGTATGCACACAGGGTATGATCAAAAAGAAAGGGACAATAAAAAAGAATTTAACACCCTTATCAAGAAAAATATATTATCTATAACTTCGCTATAATCGCAATTATCAATAGAGTAAAATCTCTACCCCCTCCTATAACGTCCCCACCCTCATACCCTCCTTTTCTTAAAGCAAAACTACCAGCCTCATATAATCCTTACAGCCGTAGTAAAATTATAATACATTGAGAGAGAGAGAGAGAGAGAGAGAGAGAGAGAGAGAGAGAGAGATGGAGAGAGAGAGAGAGAGAGAGAGAGAGAGAGAGAGAGAGAGAGAAGGGGGGGGGCGACAATGGTAATTAACATTAGACAACCACTCAGTTTATTTAAAATCCAGCCGTAACAAGGGTTTTACTCAAGGCACCATACAAAATTATTATTATTATTATTATTATTATTATTATTATTATTATTATTATTATTATTATTATTATTATTATTGAGTATAAGAATAAAAGAAAGTAGGACACCGTTTTTCCTTTTGCTGCATTATAGGACAAGTAGAAATTAAGGTTACCCTTTTCATAAGTTTCTGAAGACAAGGGTAAATCCTATGCTAGAAACGTTCATTGGCAAATTTTTTCATTTGTCAGTTTTATAAAAGCAATGTTATATTTATTGTCGAATAAACGCAGTAACATTTGGCGTGTGCCAAATGTTAGATATGTCACGTTGCAGCACACGCCTTGAGATAACAGACAATGCTACAATTCCATAAACTATGGACTGTAGTACCGTAAAAAAGACGTCTTGTTCTATCGGCAGTCTGAAAGCAAGTGACAAAAATCAGGTATACATTTCTATTTAACCGATATAAATGGCTGATAATGAGTGACTTTTTTCCGAAACGAGTGTTTTGGCTCTTGATTGAAGACAACAGAGGAGTGCAGAATAGGACGGATTATACTCAACTTATTATTGCGCTGTAACATTTTCTGGTTGCTCGTTTTTTGGAAAACGGTAGATATAATGTTCGAAATTTTCTCGTGATACATTGCAGTGCCAAAATATGATTACCCATACCCAAACTAAGATATCTGACATACACAAAACCAACTAAGCTCTAGATTTTAACACTAGGTGACCACCCAGTTATATATAATACTGTATACAGACGTAACATAGGCATTGCTCAATAGACTATGCAAATTATTATTATTGTTGTTATTATTATTATTATTATTTAATTTTAAGAGAGAGATTTTGAGACAGTGGTATCTTAAAGCAAAAAAGATACAATTATGATTTAAATCTAAGTAATTCTATAAGAAGCTCAAGTGTGTCTGTCTGTCTGCCTGTCAATGTGTGTGTTTTTGTGAAGTAGAGATTCGGAGAGAGAGAATATCTTATCCCTATTTTAACAATTAAAAACACATATAAATGTGCTTTTATGGTATATTTGACCCTGTGAAATTTTAAGAACAGGCATAAAAAAAATTCATCTCCATAGGAATTCAATTTTCTTTGTTTGTTGTTGTTGTTGTTGTAAAAGCTCACATAATTAAATTGGCGCCATACAAAAATCCCTATTTCCAAAGAGTAGATCTAATGTTATCACAAAAAAGTCGCATAAAAATACTCCTTGTATTTTTTTTTTTTTTTTGTTTTTTTTTTAAATTTTGCCATAACGTTAGCATATATGTTCATTGATCACAATTCCAATCCTTTCAGTAGCTTGATAAATCCTTTCAGTTGCTTCATAAATGAGATTCTCAAGATGCAGTGTTAGCCAATAAGATCGCTTTATTCTGACGATGTGTTTTGCTCTAGATTCAAGATGCATTGCAGTGTGGCAAAATATTACCTATTTACTGGCATTTTTTTAGATTGTTTTTCCACTGCATACAAACTAATCGATTTGAATCACGCAAAAGATGTCATGTACTTTAACATTTATTGTTCTCGCCAAGTTAAAGATTGGATTTACCATTTATCGGTTCAAGTCAATTTTTTCAAGTAGACATTTCGAACTCGGCAAATTTTAAGTTTAACAGATCATTATCACAAACATAGGACTGGTAGCCGTAATTTTTAGGATCACTGACAAAACTCAAAATAGGCTCTTCAGGATGTTTGTAGGTCCAAGCTCCTAAACAGGCATCTTCGATGCGCGTGGATAGCCGTCAAGTCGATCGATGTAAATGCAACTATCTGTGTCGAAGTAAAGAACTCTTCTAGAGGTTCCATTTTGCCATAAAGCTGGCAGAATGTTTTCATTCACCTCAAATCTAAGATATGTCAGGAACTAGTTTTTATAAACAGACTTACTTCAGTAACGTAAGGTGTGGAGTGAAATCGCGACTGTATCAGACTACGCTGAATTTCATCTCTGTCATTAAGATGGCAAATTATTTCATTCATCAATAAGTTATATGTCAGTAGATGGATAGACACACGGGTACGTTGTTGGTTTATGGTGTGTGGGGTTTATGGTGTGTGGCGAGACGGTTGTTGTCATTTTTAACTCTGCCACTTGCAAAACTAAAAATAGTAAAACATCCAGTGTTAAGTCAGGTAGACTTTATGAGTCATTTGTTACTAACAGATATATTTCTTTATATTTTGGAATCTATTCATGGAGACAAAGAAGGACTGATATCTTATTGTTTATATAAAAGTACATAGAGGAATCCTATGTAAACAGAACGCCACATATCGGATAAAATGTAATTACCTTCGTTTTTCTTCTTAGCATCAGTATACCATTGTAAAGGTCTGTAAATAAGAAAAAATATTGTCTAGAAGTTGGTATCTTACTGTCTCAGTAACTCGCATTTTCCTCCTAAATAGAACCAACAGACCTACTCCTCATGTGAAACGTATGTCTTAATACGGCATTTCATTTAGAGTGCATACAAACTCACATTGCCCGCAAAAATAGAACCAACATGTTACAAACTGACCGAGTCGGGTTAGATTGAGAGTGAATGCTCTTTCGTAAACTTAGTCTCTGTAACATACGTAGCAATTGTTTAGTGAGTGCATTCAATACAATCCCATCCTTGGACCACAGACTGTCATTCCCATGTTTAGAAACAATGATACAATAGAAACGTGGTTTTGTGAACATTATGGTTATCTATTTTCTTTAGCCCAGAAACGTAGTGTACATCAATGGCAAAATGATACTGTTCTAAATAATTGAAAACCTGGTCTTACTTTACAACGTTTTGTCAACCCTGTAAAATATGTTCATGTTCAATACTTGGTATTTGTACATGAAAAGGAAGGGACAGACCCTAATAATCGTCACTCTTCAGGTTTAAGTGAGCGGAGCTTATTAAAATAAATATTGATGTTGAAGAAGAAAAAAAGGTACTCTGTCTCTCTCTCTCTCTCTGCGTTTTACACACACACACACACACACACACACACACACACACACACAAAAACACACACACACACACACACATGTACACGTATTTAAAACAAATGGCTGCCTAATATTAACTTCCCGTTTGAGTCTATTTTGTTTTACCCTGTTTAACAAGAGAAGCCTGTTTGGGTCTCAAGTGTCACCCTCTACTACTAATCATACATACTTGGGAGTGGGACAGGTTTTTTTTTTTACACACATACATTTATACGACGATATCATCATATATGCACAAAGCGAGTGGGATAGGGTATATTAGTCTGTTTTCAAAGATACAATCATAATGGAACTGTAACACTAGGGCCCAGTATAACCATCCATAAAATTAGTAATGGAGGTAGACACATAGGATTGAAAGACGGACAAAGACAAACATATTTACAAACAATGGTCTACTTTTGCAATCGAGCACCCGCACATAGAAATAAATTGGAAGAGGGAAGGAAGGGGATATGTAATGACCAGTAACACGCATTCTTAAAGGCAAACACTCATATATACACGAATGAAGGTAGGGAATAGGTAATGGTTACTAAAGCATAATCTTACGGATCAACATCCTTACTGACCAACACTCACACACACGCACACTTACAAACACCATATGGAATTGGCTGTAAAGTAGGGGGTACAGTTATGAGGACTAACACCTATTCACACACACACACACACACACACACACACACACACACACACACACACACACACATTCTTAAAGACAAAGACCAGTACATGCAAACAAACGGATGAGGGATGTGACGGTCACTAACACACATAATTACAATCCAACACCCATCTTTACCAGCCAACACCCATCCTTAGAAACAAAACGGGTGAGTGATGGTAGGTGATAGGTACTGGTCACGGACATATAATTACCATGAACAGTAATGACGACATGATAATCAAAGTGATTACTGATAATGAAATCAACCACGAAGAGTTTATTTTAATGATTAACGAGTAAAAAGAGATATAAAGATATAACAAGTGCAGTCAGAAGGTAATAATTTTTTTATGCCAAGCATTAAAGAACTTTTACAAAGATAATTTTTGTATTGGTTTTAACAGCACTTTTAACACATTTTTGGCTATATCATGCCGAGGAAATGGGAGATAAGTGCCTTTCCATAGGACACACCAAGGCAGCCGACCCTGGATGGCCTGGGCGAGTATTGATCACACTACCCTTGGATTACGAGTCTACTAAAAAGATGAAGGATAAAAAGAGTAAGGAATTTAAATTTAAAATTAACAGCAAACGGACACTTTCTATATGTGCTGCTCACATACGGCACACGTACAGAGCACGAAATCTGCGAAGCAGGACACACGTGCACAGCACGATCATCATTCTTCCGAAGGAACATGTGCCAAACACAATTGCAACGAAGAATATAAATTGAACATAAATATTTTTAACTCTTGACTGTTTAAATTCTTCCGATACAAATGGCGGGTTATATTACAATCCTTAGAGCCGCACAATTTCTGATGAGGTCTCTGAAATGAAAGTTTATTTCAACAATCCATTTGACAAAAATAAAAAAAATAAAAAGTTTGAAACCTTCCCATGTCATTACAGAGAATAGATTGTGTTGCTCGGTCTAGCAATGTTCCCAATGGATGAGAAAGAAAATATATCTTTTACAACATCAACTAAAACAAAATGGCGACTGTCTTAAATATCTTGATGGTTTTTACAACCTTGAAATGTACATGAACAAAGCCAGAAATGGAACGATGGTTAATAACGATACTGAAGAAGGTTTAGATGTTCTATGTCTAAAACACAATTCAAAAATTGCTATTATCATTAGTTAATAGCATCCTATTAAGATTGTGTCGATATCGACGCCTGGGGACATGCAATTTATTTTCCATGATGATTAATCCTATTAATAGCCAATTTACACATGATGTTGACCTTATCCAAAACAAGGCAAGGATGCGGTCTATTTTGGGACAACTTGATCAAAGTTATCGAACGTGAAATTAGCCCATTGAATCCGAGGGGTAAAGTAGAGGACGCTGCGCTCAAATCTCGCAGGTCCACAGGCCGTCATTCTCGAGAACTAGAACGGACTGTAACACAGGCTAATAACAAACAAAAATGCTACGTTGTTAGGATTCAATAACCAGTGACCTGTACAAATCCCAACAGCAATCAGACTGTGTATGTGGCATTTAGAAACACAAAACTGACAAAATCAATAAAACAAAAAAGCCATTCTAATGCTAACTATTTAAATTTGTTTGACTCTTTTCCTATTTTTTTTTTTTTTGTGTGCTCACTTTGTTTCATGGAATGTTAATTGTCTTTACGAGCAAAGGTATACCATAAAAGATTCAATATTAGTATAAAAGTTGAGACGGAAAAGTAATACATTTTCGCGGTATGCAGCCCATGCATAGTTTCACTTGAAAATATTTTTAAGAAACAATAGTTACTCACGTTTACGCTTAAATATTGATACCCCCCCCCTCCGCGAAATAGTAACTATATCAACTGATGAAACAATTAATAGTGATTTTAACATGAACAATAACCGTATCTCAAATAAAAGTATTCCCCTAAAATCAATTGGTGCGGCTACTGTTTAGTACAAAGACAAATGTATGCTCAAATACGTAATACTTTGGAAGATAATAATTCAAAAGATATTAGGACATTCAGAGAAAAAGGAGAAACAAATTAACAACTATTGAACATATTGATAACGAAAGCTCTAAAACATCTCATAACTACAAGAACAGATTTGCAACAACGTAAAAGGGATTCTAAATTGCTCAAGGCATGTTTAAACAACGATTAAACGCATTGTCTAATGCTATAGAAGCTTTGCATATAAGGCATGTTTAAACAACGATTAAACACATTGTCTAATGCTGTAGAAGCTTTGCATATAAGGCATGTTTAAACAACGATTAAACACATTGTCTGATGCTATAGAAGCTTTGCATATAAGGCATGTTTAAACAACGATTAAACACATTGTCTAATGCTATAGAAGCCTTGCATATAAGGCACGTTTAAACAACGATTGAACACATTGTCTAATGCTATAGATGCTTTGCATATAAGGCATGTTTAAACAACGATTAAACACATTGTCTAATGCTATAGAAGCCTTGCATATAAGGCATGTATAAACAACGATTAAACACATTGTCTAATGCTATAGAAGCCTTGCATATAGTAAGTGGTTAAACACATTGTCTAATGCTATAGAATCTTTGCGTATAGTAAGCGGTTAAACACATTGTCTAATGCTATATAAGCTTTGCGTATAGTAAGTGGTTAAACACATTGTCTAATACTATAGAATCTTTGCGTATAGTAAGCGGTTAAACACATTGTCTAATGCTATATAAGCTTTGCGTATAGTAAGTGGTTAAACACATTGTCTAATGCTATAGAAGCTTTGCATATAGTGAGTGGTTAAACACATTGTCTAATGCTATAGAATCTTTGCATATAGTAAGTGGTTAAACGCATTGTCTAATGCTATAGAAGCCTTGCATATAGTAAGTGGTTAAACGCATTGTCTAATGCTATAGAAGCCTTGCATATAGTAAGTGGTTAAACGCATTGTCTAATGCTATAGAAGCTTTGCATATAGTAAGTGGTTAAACGCATTGTCTAATGCTATAGAAGCCTTGCATATAGTGAGTGGTTAAACACATTGTCTAATGCTATAGAAGCCTTGCATATAGTAAGTGGTTAATCACATTGTCTAATGCTATAGAATCTTTGCATATAGTAAGTGGTTAAACACATTGTCTAATGCTATAGAATCTTTGCATATAGTAAGTGGTTAAACGCATTGTCTAATGCTATAGAAGCTTTGCATATAGTAAGTGGTTAATCACATTGTCTAATACTATAGAATCTTTGCATATAGTAAGTGGTTAAACGCATTGTCTAATGCTATAGAAGCTTTGCATATAGTAAGTGGTTAAACGCATTGTCTAATGCTATAGAAGCCTTGCATATAGTGAGTGGTTAAACACATTGTCTAATGCTATAGAAGCCTTGCATATAGTAAGTGGTTAATCACATTGTCTAATGCTATAGAATCTTTGCATATAGTAAGTGGTTAAACACATTGTCTAATACTATAGAATCTTTGCATATAGTAAGTGGTTAAACACATTGTCTAATGCTATAGAAGCCTTGCATATAGTAAGTGATTAAACGCATTGTCTAATGCTATAGAAACTTTGCATATAGTAAGTGGTTAAACACATTGTCTAATGCTATAGAATCTTTGCATATAGTAAGTGGTTAAACACATTGTCTAATGCTATAGAAGCTTTGCATATAGTAAGTGGTTAATCAAATGAAATATCTAATTTTCAACAATATTCAACAGCCAAAAGAACAGAGAATAAACAATGAGAGAGATTCATTAGAAAGCGACAGGAATAAGATTTAAAAATAATCTCTTGTAGATTATAAGGCTCAGCTGGTGGAACAATTACAAAAAGACTTTAACAACAAAATCAATACAAAGGATGAAAAGATTTAAAAGTCAATGAAAAATTACTGACTTGTACAACAAGATAACAGCTGATACTAATACTCTGTCAGAAGTGCAGACGAAAAATGATTTAGCAGATTGACGACAAGAAAAACAAGATAAATGTGTACGAAAACATGATTAAACCCACGAAATCAACTTACGATTTATATATTTCTGATTCGAGTGATCAGATCAAAACTATAAACAAAAAATGTACCTTAGAAGAGCTGTATAACAGTTACATGCTGAGATTGAAAGATCTAAAACAGATACAAAATAATCTGTAAAGCAAGAATTGGTCAATAACAACGGTGTAGTGCGGGCTTGTATCAACAAAATTGGACAAAACGATGAAATGAATGAGAAAAGACTTCATGGACTTGGAACAAAAGTTTACATCTAAAATGGACGAATTCAAGATTGAAATAGCAAACGTACCGAGAATTAAACTGCTTTGAACCTTGAATAAGGTGTAAAGGATCTTGAACTGAGTGCCTGAATGGATACTTTGAAAGTTTAAATCATTAGATACAAAAAGGACTTTGATAACAAAACAAAATCAATGCCTTGATGTATATTGCTTTAAGAATGCATGTTGTTCTAAGTCAGAAGAAACCAGATGGTACTGAAGTAGTTGTAGACGGCCATGCTGCAGACATTTTTCAAGCATTTTTCGATGCTAAAAGTACACTTCAATTATTAGCTGCTAGTTATAGATTTACAGAATGAAATAGCTTTTTTTATGACTACATCATGTTACGGAATTATGTATATGGAATCTATAATGTGCTTCAACTTTGGGCCTATGACTCTACTTTAAAATTGTGTCAAATAGTGAGTCATATTTAAGTTGGGTTTAGTTGTACTAATAATCAAATAACAACATGTTTACTGACCTTTTGTTCAAGGTCAGAGCTATTGATCATTCTTTCAGTAAATTTCCATGAAATAGACGCATTTAGTATTGCATTCTGGGTAATAATATGACACGTTTCCTGTTGTGAAATGTGCCATTTGCAAATTGTATAAAAGACCTGAATATACGAGTAATATTCATTCCATTTTAGATCTTGAGTTGAAAAGAACTGTTTTTTTATGATCAGCTTTGGAATCATCAGATTGTTTGAAATAATAGCCGTGCTGCTGTAATGCCATGATGTATAAATAATTCGAAAGGAATTATTTATTGAACCATTCGTCAGAGCTACTTGGAGATATTTAGGACTTTCTCGGATGCCTCTGAACATTCTTAAAGATGATCTGACATTATCATTGGTACATCGGAACATTACACTCATTCATTCGGAACCACCATCTATTTAGAACATTCGTTCATTACGAAGACTCATTCAATTAGAACATTCGTTCAGTACGAAGATTCATTTGGAACATTCATTAACTTGGAACATTCATTCATTTGGAACATTTTATAGTTTCTATATATACAGGACTTGTGATTAGAACACTAATAATTGTTTGATTATTTGGATTATAATACACGATACTGTAAGTATATTTTGATTTTTATATTAATTATTTAGAAATAAATTGTTTGTTGAATTTTACAAACATTGTTGGTTGCACTTTCTTTTGTTACGTTTGTTCGAGCCATAGAGACGTAACAATCAATAGGATTAATTACCAAGATAACCCTCAATATAACTTTAATAAATCTCACACCAGATACACCTATAATGAGTTCAAAGGGTGTTTTGATACTGTGCAAAAGAAACTGAGTAAATAATATAGAAAGGTTTTTCAACTCCACTATATAAAAGACAAATTCATTGACTATAGAAGGTCTGTCAAATATAGTTTATTCTGAAGGTTTTCGGCTGAGTTAATAAAATAAACAAACTTATAATGAGTATGCCCTTGACTATATAGTACTTTTCCTGTCCATAGAGTAATGTATTTATGTTGTCATCCCCCCCAAAAAATATAAAAATACCAACAAAAAAAAAAAGAAAAAAATTACGCTTGACGTCATACGAAGACAAAGCAACATTGTTCATTTTTATACTATTCCTCGCAGGATGGTGCGACGTGGATAAATAGCTTTCTTTTATGACTTCGTCAATATAGAGAGAATTATTAACATAGCACACATGGACAAGTTTTGAAAATTGTCACTCATGCTAACTATTTAGTTTTAATATTTCCAATAATCTCTCAAAGATCCACTTGTTGATGAAATGACTAACTCAACAAATAGCACTTTATGCTTCATTAAAAGAAATATCAAAAATTCAAATTAAAAAACTGCTGAGAAATTGCATGTGAAACCTTATACGACCAAAACTGGACTATGGTTCAAGTATTTGGGACCCACATTCTACAAAATAAAAAAATATAAAATATAAAATATAAAAATATTTAAAAATAGATCAAATGTGGAGAAATGCCATTAACTTCTCGAATTTTTAATATGAGTATACTTTTTAAGCATCCTGGATTTGTGACCCCAATTTCCAATCTAAAAATATAGAACAAGTATAGACTTACATTCCCTATTTTTTAAGCACAAAAAAAAAAAAAAAAAAAAATGTGTACATACTTTAATTCATGATTTTTATGCTATTTAATTCTACTTGAATTTTTGACATCGATTGAATCTTAAATCTTAATGGTGCAATGGAAAGATACAATATTGTCTTGGTCTATAGATAGACTGGGTCTATAGATAAGGTGGCGCTCTCCAGTTTCGTACTTTGCATGGTTAGAAATTTAAAGAAAAAGAATTACCCAGAGTTTCCTCACTGGCTGTTCTGGCTATTTAAAAAAGACCTTGTATATCTTAGGCATTGTTAAAAGAACTTTGAATTCTCTTTATTTTGGTGTATGATTGATGGGTGAAATTTGGGTTATAGAGTATACAGCTTGGTCTTACTTAAGATGTGCACCTCTCAAAAAAAACTGCTAGCTCCGCTTAGTCATTTTCACTTCCTGGACTTCAAAGGTAAATAAAAAAAAAAGAGCCGATAACTTTTTTACTTTTTAGATATTTTGTAATTTATTCATAGTACTTTCAGAGGCTGCTATTGTCTGCTCTGGCAAATTCGTTTCCCTATTTTAATAACTCCTGAAAATAGTGCACTTTTGACTAATTCAGGCTGATTTTTCGAGTACTTTAGAGCGGCCATTTTGTCTGCTGTGTGCTTAGATCATGTCCAGTGTCCACAAGTACAATATGTAAAGAAATTTCAGCCACAGTACATGAAAGTAACATATAGGTATGCCAACATTCTCTCCATTGTGCATGTTGCAAATGCAAAATACTTCATCTTACACCTGTCACTCTCTCAGAAGCATGTATTATCTGTAGAGCGCCCCCTATACTTGGTCTATAGATAGACTGGGTCTATAGATATACTGGGTCTATCGATATACTGGTTCTATAGATAGACTGGGTCAATAGATATACTGGGTCTATAGATAGACTGGGAAGGCGTCAATTCGAGCTCACCAAGCTGTAAATATCTGATATCAAATATTTAGGCATTAAAGTCTACATGATTACATTTGTTCTTTTACTTTTTAATTCATCTTTTTATAATTTTATGATATTTTTATAGACCTGGATTTTATGGCATCGATTTTTGATCTTGATCTAAAAGGAAAATAAAAGTCAGCATAATTATATTTCTTATTTTATCCGATTCTTTAATTAATCCATTCTTAAATGTTAGTAAACTTGTTTTGATTTATTATTTTAAATTTCCGACTAATTTTTCTAAAAAGGGGAAAAGTTTACACAGTTACATTCCTTTCATTGATAAAGTGGACTTCTCAGTTTTCATCGAGAGAAAGAAACATAAAAAAATGAATTTTTCGAGAAATTTGCAAACGGAGATATACTTGAAAAGACAGAAAGTTTATCTCTCATAGAATACAGTTATGATTTGAGAGTTAAAACTATTGATGACAAGTTTCTTAATTTATCTTAAAATTCTTAAATGTGCATGGATGGACTTGATGAATTTAATGGATTAACTTTTTATAAGAGGTATATGGCATGATAGTTTAACTAATTGAAAAGAAAACCACAAGAAAACTAATTTTAAAGAAAACCACAAGAAAACTAATTTTAAAGAAAACCACGCATCTTAGTATAAATACTGGCAAACTACTTTTCTCTTGTACATAGACTGTTACAAAAGATCTACTCCTTTTCTCCAGGAACAAACAGAGGTGTTGTAGATGCAAAGTTTGATCGCTCATATATATCTCGCCAGTTCTACTGAGACTATTTAATTCTCTCTGTGTGTTTAGGGGAGGAGGTCCGGCCCCCAAATATCTTGAGAAAAAAAAAATGGCTCTGATTTGTAGAGACAAATAACTAATTATATACATTATATTACTTTTGAAACAATTATATTCAGAAAAAAATAATATATGTACCTTATATATGTTGTTCTATACACCACAGGGGTAAGTTATTAATCATAGGATCAAAACGTCATCGACTTTCTTTGAACAAAACATTTGTTTCAAGTATCTCGAATACATGGTTTGAAGAAAATACTGATGCTAAGCGCAATAAACTATATATGCTTCATTGGGCAAGCAACATCTTTTACAAAATACTGTCAACTGTTTTGGTGACTAAACTGGTTTAAAGTGAGACACAGTCGTGTGTTGGATGCATCTCATGCCCACTCCAGTGCTGATTATTTATGGTACCTGCAGCTTGATGATGACTGTTTGTACTCAACTATAACGTTATAGCTATACTTGTACTCAACTACAACGTTATAGCTATACTTGTACTCAACAGTAACGTTATTGTTATACTTGTACTCAACTGTAACGTTATAGCTATACTTGTACTCAACTGTAACGTTATAGCTATACTTGTACTCAACTGTAACGTTATAGCTATACTTGTACTCAACTGTAACGTTATAGCTATACTTGTACTCAACTGTAACGTTATAGCTATACTTGTACTCAACTGTAACGTTATAGCTATACTTGTACTCAACTGTAACGTTATAGCTATACTTGTACTCAACTGTAACGTTATAGCTATACTTGTACTCAACAGTAACGTTATAGCTATACTTGTACTCAACTGTAACGTTATAGCTATACTTGTACTCAACTGTAACGTTATAGCTATACTTGTACTCAACTGTAACGTTATAGCTATACTTGTACTCAACTGTAACGTTATAGCTATACTTGTACTCAACAGTAACGTTATAGCTATACTTGTACTCAACTGTAACGTTATAGATATACTTGTACTCAACTGTAACGTTATAGCTATACTTGTACTCAACTGTAACGTTATAGCTATACTTGTACTCAACTGTAACGTTATAGCTATACTTGTACTCAACTGTAACGTTATAGCTATACTTGTACTCAACAGTAACGTTATAGCTATACTTGGAGAAAGCTTCATACTAGTGCTTTAAAAAAAAAATTGAAAATCGGAAACAAGTAGATGAATTCATTTGACAATATTCATTTGAATTCACTGAAAAAGAAAGCCATTGGCGTTCCACAAGAAGTTATTGCAATGTCCCAATATGTTTGTGATTTATTTGAATGATTATCAAGAGGTCCTAATATCCTTTAAAAATCTGTTTGAATTTCAACATATTTTATTGCATACATTAGGAAAGCAAATGGGTCAGGCATAAGTTCTTTCAACTTAAAATAGATTTTCCCTTAACAAATACAAAACACATACTATTTCATGCATCAGGTAAAACTTACAATACATATTCACTAATATCATCTTCACTAATTTTCTACACAGCTATTTTGAAACAGACTATATAGTCTGAAAGCCCAGTCAGTGAATGTTGATTTCCTTCGTGTGTTTTGATATTTGGGGATCACGCCAGGCATTCCTTTATTCCCGGTAAAATGTCTTCTGCTATGACTGCTAGAAAACACCGGTAAATCAGCATTAGAAATTCAAAATTAAAAAATAACTTTTTAATTGTTTTGAAGTCTGTCTCTAAATGACAAGGTCTTGGACTATTATTGATGGAGGGGAAAAAAAAAATTCTTTTTTTATATCTTACAAACTTCTGAGTATTCACAAAGGAGATCCAATATGGAAGACGCATCTTGAACATATTGCTTACAAATTTCTATTGAAACAAATATATTGAAGTATTTACCATTGTAAATTTGGACATAAATTCAACAACGTTTTTCTAGTCCACAGAAAGAACAGAGCAGCGCAGATGAAAAGCTTGAAAAGGGCATCCGATTAACAGTGAACCCTAAACTTCGTAATCAGAATTGTAGAGTTGGGCTGATTCTCTGTTCGGGATGAAGAAAAAAAAATATAAATACAAATAGGAATTACATTATGATTGATAAAACTATGAATATTTAGCGTTATAACATATATTTGAACTTTGTATGTCATGTGTGTGATCCATAAAGAGAGTCATTAACGTTTGTTAAGCAAAGTAAACTACATACCTAAAGTTCGGCTAGCTGTAGCTTTATGCTTCTATAATTCTGAGTCCAGTCTATGGAATAAAATTCCACCATCTGTCAGACAAATCGAGTCGTTACTTTTCTTTGAAGGTCACAATAAATCATTATACGAGAAAGGTAATGTATGATTGAATACAAGAGATTATGGCCACGTCACGTTCTTATTAAAGTGGCATTGCTATGATTAATGTGTTACGTATGGTTGCCTTTTACTGCCAATGATCTACATTACCAAATAATATTTAAATTATATAATGAAAACAGATTGAGGAGGCGGATCTAGAATTTATATCCAACGAGAGTTTGCTGTTTAGAAGGTTGATTCTTTTGTACCTCCGTATATTCACTGAAAAGTGTACTAATTTAATGGAGGAGGGGGATTCCACTTGCCCGCACACTCCCTGAATCTGTCACTAGATTAAACTAATATAATTGTTAACTTGCAAGACTCGGTTTTAATTGCCACGTGTTATGTTTATCAGAATGTAAGTATAAATTCATATTTAATTGAACGTATAGTGCTCAATTTTAACTTTGCATCAATGTACCTTTTTCGACACCTACATGGTAAACTACCCCTTTGCAAGACTTATAATCTTCATACTATAGTGCAATAGAAATGAGAACTACATTAAATGATATCCATGTCTTTAAAAGTTTGGAACACTATTTTTAATTGCTGGAGCTATCTTTAGTAACACCTATACAGAATAAAGGTAGTGTGTCCGATTCACAATCGAAGTCAGCATGGATTTCGTGTCCACCTCCAGATTACACAGACTATATATTTTTTTATTATTTGTTGGGGGTGGGGTGGGGTGGGAGGGGGAGTGCAACATTTATAAGCGATGGAAAATATTCAAAGACGATACCGATGTGTAAATTATACTCCAGTTCAAGCAGAAATTGTTCATTTTAGAGAAAATATTCGTGCAATTCTCCTGTACTCAAGTGGAACGTTCCTGCCAAATTAATAATTGTCCACCCAAGAGCCAATATCAAATGATCGATATGCAGGAAGTTCGTCGTTATGAGACTCTAACATCAAATGATCGATATGCAGGAAGTTCGTCGTTATGAGACTCTAACATCAAATGATCGATATGCAGGAAGTTCGTCGTTATGAGACTCTAACATCAAATGATCGATATGCAGGAAGTTCGTCGTTATGTGACTCTAACATCAAATGATCGATATGCAGGAAGTTCGTCGTTATGTGACTCTAACATCAAATGATCGATATGCAGGAAGTTCGTCGTTATGTGACTCTAACATCAAATGATCGATATGCAGGAAGTTTGTCGTTATGTGACTCTAACATCAAATGATCGATATGCAGGAAGTTCGTCGTTATGTGACTCTAACATCAAATGATCGATATGCAGGAAGTTTGTCGTTATGTGACTCTAACACAAAATAATATCAGAATAAACATCAAATTAGATTAAAGTATTTATGATATACCTCAATGAAACTATTAAGCAAGGCAACCTAAATGCAAAAAAAAGGAGATTACAAAAATCCTTGTATCTGAATCAGTATCGTCGACGCCAAATTTCAGCGCGACACGGCTAACCTACCCCCCCCCCCCCCAACAACAACAACAAACGAACAAATTAAATAATGAAGCGTCGCGCATGTAATACCGCAATTATAGGTAGAGATTTTACAGCATCATATTTGGGTTAGTCCAATTGTTCCATTGCGAAACAACACCTCCCTCTCCCCCCCCCAACCGTCCCCCCCCCCCTAAAAAAAACCCCAACCAAACAACAAACACAATAGATTTAGGCCTCAATTGCTTTCTTGATAAGTAATAACCACATTCCTGATATACGTCTTTTTATGGAAAGTTGTTACGACTCTATGGTCTAAGAAAAATGTAACAGAAAGAAAGTGAAACCAACAAATCAAGTAAAAATCAACAAGCAATTTATTACTAGATAATTAAAATGAAAAATCAAAAAGTCACTTACAGTAATGTGTTTTGAAATCCTAATAATCCAATAAGAATGATTGTTCTAATCAGAAGTCCTAAATATAGAATGTTCCGAATTCACGGCTGTGTCCTTGAATGTTATGATGTGCTAATGGTCTCCAAAGTCCTGATGTACTAGAAATCTTGATGTGCTGATGTCAAAATGAAGTATTCCAAAATATCTGAATAAGTTCACATAAATTCCAAAATCATCAATTAAAAATCCAAAATCCAAAAGTTTATGAGCACTGTTATAATCCAATGAATATTTAAAATAATTCCTATTTTAGAATTTGGAATGAATTTTCACAACTGTAATAGCTCTTTACAAGACTGATGGTAATGTCAAAACTCAATAAATGTCCACCAAACATGGCATATATAAAGATTGGTCACATGACAGAATGTTCTAGAACATGTGTCATCTTAATGGAATTCCAACTGTAAACAAAATTCAACCTTGACCTTCAAATTGAGAAAACATATTGATCAAAACAACCTAATTCAAGGACACTAGTTAAACATGTTTTTCCTGATAAACATTAAGATTTAAGCAAATATTAAAGTGAAGAAACATTTATAATTTCCCAAAATATCCACAATATTATATAAACATCATACATAACAAAGTAATAATTACATTCGTAAGATACGTATTTTTATTGGCGTTGAATATGATTTATTTGAAACGAAGGACCTTCTTTTTCTGTATCTGACATAAATTTGAATAAGTACCCTGGATATCAAACAAAATATTATGCCACAAATTATTTCTTTTCTTCGATATCTATACGATTCATACGTGTAATATTGACAATATTAAGCTTTCGTTATACTTAATCGTACAAATGTGCAAATTATACATATCCTAACCTTAATTGAACTGTGGGTCACACCCACCCACACACCCACCCACCCACACGTGTGTATAATATATATATATATATATATATATATATATATATATATATATATGTGTGTGTGTGTGTGTGTGTGTGTGTGTGTGTGTGTGTGTGTGTGTGTGTGTGTATGAATCAAAATGGTGATGTTAATCAAGTCAGGAGTACAGAACAAGTTTAATCCAAGACGCACTCATACTGGGATTTAATTCACCGAAGGAATAAATCTTTTTATCATGGAAATTATCGTACATGTCTGTGGAATAATTCGTGCTTCATGATATACATTCTCTAAGACAAGATAATAACAACACCTACAAGTCCTTCATATGCAACAGAGTTGTTTCCCTTTATACACCTTTCTGCAACAAGCTAAAGTAAGTGTTGGTTATACACGAGGAAAGAGGGAAATCTGTAAGCAGCTGTTCCCTAGCTAGGTAAGGAAATAATCGGATACCGTAATATATTTTTTTTTTTATCATATTAAATATTATTTGGCACAGTTTTTCGGTTTTTTAAAAATCCAATGTAGAGAGATGGCTTAGATTATGTTAGTGTTTTGAAGCGGTTTAGAGACCGTGCGTCATTTTCAGGAGGCTTTTGCAGAGTTAGTGGGGTTTTCTATTTGCAGAGTCAATTCCTAATTCAGTAACGACTATACATGTCTTTTTTCCCATTACTCAGTCATGTTATTCATTATAATATTACATCGTTATCGCAAAATTTACCCTATGTAGAGAATGACTTAGATTCTGTTTCGAAGTGGTTTTTTGAGACTTTGCGCCATTTTTAGGCGCCTTTTGCCGAGTTACCCGGGTTTTCTATTTGCAGAGTCAATTCATAATCAGTAAGGACTATACACCTTTTTTCCTCTTCACTCGATCATATTATTCTTTTTAATATTACGCCGTTATCGCAAAATTTATTTTTGAATTTAAATTAGTTTATAGTCACAAAAAATAAAAAATTAAAAAAAAAGAAAATAAAAAAAAAGAAGAAGAAGAAGAAGAAAGATCTAACAGCATGGCACAGAGTTGACGAAATCTCGGCACGTGATTACTAAAACGCACTGACATGTAACTTACATGAATACCTTGACGTGAGATTAACAGACCGTCTGATGTAAACCAATTATGTAGCGATCTGACTGAATGTATGCTGAAAGCTGCACGTGGCACGCTGCTCGTTAAACGTTTTAACCAATATGCAAAACTGTACTAGAATGACTCGCTTAAGTATATGCATACACTCACACTTGGGACTAAGTGATATAAAGGTCTCAGATGGAAATGTTACGACGAGCAGTGTCGGTTAAAAAAGGCAAAAATTCCTTAAGCCTCTTGGGGAATAGTAGATCCTGAACTTTGGCTTTAGTACATGTACTATGGTCATAGTTCACCCTCCCTTATTTCACCACCTGCAAACACATTAAGCACCCAGT
This sequence comes from Margaritifera margaritifera, assembly GCA_029931535.1. Classification (NCBI taxonomy): domain Eukaryota; kingdom Metazoa; phylum Mollusca; class Bivalvia; order Unionida; family Margaritiferidae; genus Margaritifera; species Margaritifera margaritifera. The sequence goes on from JAQPZY010001492.1 coordinate 1,356,298, forward strand.
ATTTTAAGTGCACCATTCTTCATTGACATGCAATCGTCCAGTTTTGGTACCCAATTTTTCTAATTTTAGGTCAAGAACTACCTTCCATCAAGGCATGCATTTCCGTGCTCCACAACAGGGTCTGCCCCACTTCAGTATATGAACCGCAATCCAATTACATCATATCCAACTCCAAGAGGCGCAGTTAGACCTTCAGGCCCGCGAGAACACTGCAGTTGAAGTTGGTGTACTCCGTACTCTCTTACATACTTATCCTCTTAAAGTTGTTGCATAGGAGCTGATTGAAAATATTACTGATGGCTTCTACTTTCACTACAGTGGTCCCAGAGTGGCTAACGATTGTCAAAATGTAGCTTCAGTTAAGGGAAAGAGCTGGAAGCTTTAAACAAAGTTATTAAAACAGACATTTTTAGGAACAACAATTTTGGAACTAATCCGTATTGTTTTAGCTTCCATACTTAGGCCCCTTATTTGTGTAACAAAACGATTATATTGCATACAGACAATCATGTACTTGCTTCTATTTTAAATAAGAAGTCCTCAAAGTCCAAAGGGGTCATGCAGTTAGTCCATCATCTCGTTTTGCAGACTATATTGTACAATATTCAGACTAAATCAGTTCATGTAAACGTTAAAAACTATGGTATTGCTGATGCTCTTTCTCATCAGCAGAAGGCCCGTTTTCATCACCTTGCTCCCAGGGTAGACCTGCAGCAAACCCCTCTACCAGAATCCTTTCAGAGGTTGACCTTAAACCTGGAGCTGATAGATTATTGCTGTGTTTGTTAAAATCATTATGAAATTGAGGTATGGAATGTAAACTTCCTTGATCGTGGTTTTGTACTGCAGCTGAGATTGGACGGTTCAAAGATCAACCAGGCAAGAGAGGTCACTATTATTGTTCCTCAAGCAATCAAATCTATGTTGTGCCTAGCTACACAGCTAAAAACATACCTTGCGGTTAGATCTAATTATTAAGGTCCATTATTTTCTCATTCTTGGGGCTTCCAATCACACGCTACCAAGTTAGCTCTATGCTAAATATAAATCCTTGTTAGCTGTTGAGGTGGAACAAAGAACTTTAAATCTCACTCTTTTCGTATAGGAGCTGCAACCACTGCTTCTCTACGTGGACTGTTGGATTAAAAGATAAGATAAATATGGCGTTGGGAATCTAGAGAATTTAAATCTTACATAATAATGCGTATACACCAGTTAAATTAATTTTTTTTATAAAAATGATAACAATCCTATTTTCAGTCTTGGTTCTGGCTGTCTCTTTAAGACTTTCAGGGATGCAGACGATGATATGATTATTGGGTTTCTCCATCATCAAACATAGCTTTTGTACATGCCAGATTTTTACTCGATGGAACCAATCTCAGCCTCAACAGACTGTACGCCAGTGTTTGGTGTCTGGGAGTAGGAGGCACGAGATGGAGCCAGCTGTACAAAACAATCATGCTTATGGATAACTTTGAGGATGCTCCAGATTTCGTTATTATACACCGTAGTGGAAATGACAGGGTAATTACATTCTGTTGAATTAAGGCAATCCATGTTACGTACGGTCCTTAAACTTGCTGTGACTTTGCCTTATACTCGTTTGATATGGTCACAAAATACTACCCAGTATTGAGTGGAGAAATAAAAAAGACCAATTAGCAGTGAGCGGAATTAGAAAAAGAATTAATAGCAAGCTTGCCTCTGAAGTGTTACATTTAGGTGGTAGATATATATGTTATCCAGAAATTAGCGAACCTGATACTGCCCTTTTTACCTGACAAAGTACACTTATTCCCACTGGGCAACGACCTTTTTCTGTTTAGACAACAGCAATCTTTAACGTTTTTTTAATAACAGCTGAAAATGTATAGATGTATTTTTAAAATTTATGATATCTCAAAGCCGTGTATTCGCTACTAAATAGTTTAAATGTATCAAGTGTGTTATTTTTGACTTGATTTGTCGTTGATAATCTACAAGTGTTTAGAGGCGACAGGCTCGAGATGTTTAGGAGCGTTGATGGTAGAGCTTGGTAAAATGTAAATAAAACATGTTCAGACTAACACATAATTAAAGCCCAGGGTTATATGCATGACATTAGGAGCTCATTCTCCGCAAGATGTATATAAGCTCTAAAAATGGTGACTATGACTGGAATGTTTATAAGATAGCTAGAATAGATTGAGATTTTAAAAATGATTATCAGCTAATCTGAATTTATCCGTCACCTTAAATCAGCATTGATGTACAATAGCATTTACATTTCGATTTTGAGGGAAATTGAAAAAATGACAAGATGTAGTTAGGATGGTTAACTTTTTCATTTATTTCTTCCATCTAGGTGATGAACGATGAAACAAAGTTTTATTTTAGATTCTACTGTCAGGCCATCCTCGTCCGATCTTTTAAGGTCATGGTCCTAAAACTGCTTTCACTGAAAGATATTCTTGGTGTGTTGTTGTAAGGCGATAGACGATATCTGAACGTATTACTTTTCTCCCAGCAGGTTTAAGGAATGTCAAACAGACGTATTCATATGGCAAATTACTGTTGAAAACAAAACTTTGATACACCTTTGAGCTGATACGATAAGCAGATGCTCAATATTCGTATCAAAGGAGCATGGGCATGCATAAAACTTATAAAAAGCAATATATACGCATTTTAAAATCCTATTATTGAGAATACAACTTGGGATCAAGGGTCATCTTTGTTAAAATCATATTTCGAACATTTCACTCCAATGTAAATTACTCCTAAACATGGAAACCAACAGAAGTCTCAAGGAAGAAAATGTAGTGCTTCACAACAAATGTCTGGTCCAAAATTTGTATCTCAAATATAAATCTAGTGTGACAAAAAGCTTTATTCTGAGAAAAAGCAACAGCCTATACAGATATGAATTAAAATAAACTTGCATGGGATTTCTTAATGTCCATGAAATCACCAACCAACATTAGAAGCCGGGTATTGAAATAGAACCTACAAGGAATGAGAGATTGGGCATGACCAGTACGTACGCAGCGAATAAAACTGAACGGGATCAGAAAAGACGTTAAAATCATTGTCATGGTCAGAAATCCAACATCTGGTTCAATAGAAAATTTCTGAAGAGGGAGGAATAAGTAAGGTAGGTCAGGACAACTGAAGCTCAGGTAATCTTCTGATGATGACTATACTCAGAACTACAATAAGTTTTTTTTTTTCCAACATCTTGGTCTATGTTGTTTGTTCTACTGATTGGTTCTTACAAACTGCATAAACCCAGATCTGCCGGCGCATTATGCGACGGCAGATCTTGGTCTATGCAGTTTGCAGTTGGTATCGCATTATACGCGAGTACATACGGTGGTCATACAGTAATTATAGGAAGTGTGTGTCATAGTGCATCTATGGAAGTAACTATAGACCTGATTCTTATCAATCAGTCTATCATATCCAATGAAATCGGATCAGATCGTTAGCGACACACGAGTGATACGTTATGGCGAACATCTCGTATGCAGTTCCCAGTTTCGCCAAAATGTGAGTTGTACTTATTAAATTGTCTTAGAGTTAGCATATGTATTCCGCTCTAATCTAGACGAAAATGTAGTTCCCCTTGTTACAGAAAATAAAATGTACTCAGGATTATTAGATGTAAAATATGTGTATACAATATATGCACCTTCGTAAACCCCTCCATTATACTTCGCATCAAGTCTTTGAATATTTCATCCATCTTTCATTTCAATATATGGTCTGCTTTTTTGCATTTAAGGACAAAGGGTATATAAAGTTGGAAAAGAAAAGGAATGAAAGAAAAAAGGAAAGGATATTATAAATGAATTCGTTGGATGAATAAGGGTGAAAGCAAATCCACAAGTGCAATAAAACACATTAATAACCTGGATGCCTTTATCGTTTTATTATCACTTGATAACAAAATGGAGACTATTTCTCAAAAGCCAGTTTTGTTTTAAAATTGAGAACTGTAAAACAACGTGGCAGTTATTGAGAACTAGTACACATTAACCAAAGTCCGATAAGCATTTTTTTGTTAGGTTGTATATATATATATATATATATATATATATATATATATATATATATATATATATATATATATATATATATATATATATATATATATATTCAACTCGTATTGTCTACACGGTGAGAAAATTTAATAATAATATGCTGGCATGGCAAATGATTAACAATTCATGGGTGTCTGGAATATCCTTACACAGAGTCCATAGATAGAGCCTTTAGAGAATTTTACGTTTACCCAAACAAATCCAAACTAATTTAAAATGTGAAGCTATAAATTATAGTAAATCTATTTCATTTTTATTGCCGTAATTAACAAAAAAAAAAAAAAAAAAAACAGGAGGTCCGAGAGAAACCATATTTCTGTATTAGTTTTAACATCCGCATACAAATAAAGAAAGTAAGGAAGAAACAGGAGGATAATTTTAACATTTTAATCAATTATTGACATGATGCTAATCAATGGATGAATGAAATCAGACATAGCATAACCTGAACAATTGTAATAGCATTCCATTGTGGTTTGCATTCGATTGACTATGATAAAACATTAATACAGCTGAAGATACATGTTCAAATATTTTAACAATTGAAACCTTAAACGGTGTAACTTTAAGATTTTGCAATTTTAAAAAGATCTATATTGGTAGAATGATATAGAAAATGTGGCAATCATTGTGAAGCAGCACACCACACATACATAATACTCTGAGAACTATTCTTAGTTGTTTATTCATATACAAGCATTTCACATCTTCTACATGGTAAGAACATTGTAAAATATGAATAATGGCCTAATCTGAGAGAGAGAGAGAGAGAGAGAGAGAGAGAGAGAGAGAGAGAGAGAGAGAGAGAGAGTGATGTACACAGTTATACACATACCAAATGAGGATAATAATATTGATTAAAATTCTGTTCAATTAATTTACAGGTAGTTCACATCCTCTCCATAATAAAAAGTAGAAGATAAGATATTTGTATAAATATTAGGCAATTCCTATTGAGAGAGAGAGAGAGAGAGAGAGAGAGAGAGAGAGAGAGAGAGAGAGAGAGAGAGAGAGAGTTCATTTTTAACAGAATCAGCCGACCTGGCATGGTATCGCGGGTATCGAACCCGCGACCAATGGATTATGAGTTCGACACTCTTCCAACTGAGCTACCGCTTCTCCCAGAGAGAGAGAGAGAGAGAGAGAGAGAGAGAGAGAGAGAGAGAGAGAGAGAGAGAGAGAGAGAGAGAGAGAGAAAGAGAGAGAGTTTTCATACTTAAAAACTAAGATAAAAATGTACAATAAGAAACTACCCTATTACAAATTCACCTATTGAATTATTGCTGCCATCAGAAGCATGAAAATGATCAGAGTTGGCCTGATACTGCATGGCTCGGTTATGCTAATGTGGTTATTCACAACAGTGCGTCTACCTAGATGCCATATCTCCTTATCAGCATGCTCAGATGTTTCGCATACTACAATTAAACTTATCCGAGAGGTCTATGACATAAGCTTACATACTACTTTTTTGATCAAAACGTTTCTAGAAAAAGTCTTACAGCACTTTCTTGCGGACGGAGGACGAATACAATTCTGAGCCGGGCCAGATGATAATAATAATAATAATAATAATAATAATAATAATAATAATAATAATAATAACAATAATAATAATAATAATATGTAAGCTAATATTGCATTATTTGTGCATATAAGGAAGAGTACATTTCTGTCCGGGGGAAATTATTTTACCCAATATGCTGCCTAATAATATTCCCTGCTAATAATCCGAATAGTTGCCTGCGGTCAAGAAATCGAGGAAATGAGTAGTTACCGTAACTTAAATTTCCCCGCACAAAAACGACATAGACAAATATTTTAAGTGCGATAAATATTTTGACCCATAAATCAACAACCTTTCAGCCACCATATGCATTTATTTTCTGCGATCCTTTTGTCACTACAATAAGACTCGTTAATTCTTATCACAATTGTTACATATACAATCTCTAGTGAGGAACTACAGTCGTAGAGATATAAAGAGGGCGTCCATGGCATTGTTGATTTTATTCAAAGCATCCCGTGCAGTAAGGAGACTGTAGATGGTGAAGTTTATTCTGGAGTTTTCGGACAGTGGGTATTCGATATCCCGAGAAAGGGTTAGTGATCTTCGGC